>CALNXK010000048.1:0-130000 GCA_942486035.1 Porites lobata | reverse complement strand
GTTCAGTTTATTTCCAAGGTTACAGTTGTATACACCTAATTGCAATAACGTTGTCTTAGAAAAGTGACAAAAGGAAGAAGCCAAATAGGAATTAAATAGGCTAATTAAGCCACACTCTCATGGTGGATTCATTTGCAGCCGTTGCATTTCCCCACTGGAATTTTCAGTTTTATTGTCTTCCAGCTTTAAAACAATAGCAAATTCCAACAGGCAAACATGATGTCCATGTGCGGACGCTGCAAACAAATTCATTAGGCTTATTATTATTAGCCTAATTAATTCCTATTTGGCTTTTTCCTTTTTTCCATTTTTCTATGACAACGTTTTTGCAATTAGGTGTATGACGCGCACGGAATGACAACGCATGTTTTGCGGAAACATGACGCCGATCCCCTGATGCATGACGCTTTAGGGCAACCCAAAGTGTCGAGTTGGAGGAATATTTGTCAAGAGTTCTTTTCTAGATTAGATTTGCTAATCCCAACCCTATTAAAATATTTGTCTTTTGGACCATCTCAAAAAAGTGTTCAGGGTAACCTCTCTGCAGTCCTTGTTACTCATGCAGAAAGGCCGCGGTTGCCATTTAGCCTCACGCCTTTAATTTAAGTGCATGTTGTTAATTTCAAACACGCAAAAAGGCAGAACAATTTTTCTACGTTCACTCCAAAAGGCATTTTGCGTCGAATTTGTGTGTTTTAAGGAATGGATTAAATTCCGTTTTCACCGGCAGTGCCAAATAATTTGATGCAATCGTCAAACATCGAAAGGTAATTTAGTGAAATTTTGGCCTCGCAAGGATGTATACGAACAAGACCAAGAGGCCATTGCGGAATTCATCAAAAGGTGAATAAAAGTCTAAAAGACTGAAATTGATGACAAAATTGAAGTAGAAATCATGAACCTTGCTGAAAATTCTTGAAGGAATCAGTCATGAATCACTGGAGTAAAATACGACGGGGATCACAAACATCACAATTTAACGGATTCCGCTCCTACCCCCGACACTTACCTTAATTTGTTAGTGGTTTAGTGGCTTGTTTGGTTTACTGTTACTGGTGCGGTCAAGTCCAACTGCAGCAGAGGTAAAGTTTAATTTCTTCTCTTCGCTAATACCACACGAACTTTCATTGGATGAAACAGAATGAATTTCACACGCAGTTCATAAAGAGTAAACTCCGCTTCTCATTAGACTGAGACAATTTAGCCCGGCGTATATGCAACTAATTGGTTGCATGCCAAGAATGACGTACCGGGTATGAAAGTAATTTTCCGTTGAAGTTAACTCTAAAGGCGATGTTACACGAGACGATTCGCAACGACGATTTTTAGCGCAACACAGCTTTACAACATTGTTACGACATGCATTGTTTCTAATGGTTACAACATTGTTCCAACATTGCAACGCTGTCTTGCGATAAAAATCGTCGTTGCGAATCGTCGTTTGTAACCTCACCTTAAGACTGATATCGATGACATGGTTTTATAGAGTGATTTTACTTAACACGTGAAACAGTATCTAAAAATTAGTGCCAAATAGTCACAAGTAAACAAAAGAAAACAATAAAATACAGCGTAGTGTTTGACTATCTATTTCACGGTTAAGTAAAATCACTCTATGTCCGCATTGTGACCACAGTTCTCTTTACAAAACTATCCGCCAAAAGTCATAACAGGACTTCAAAGATATCTGGAGACGAGTTGCTACAAGAGAGAATAAATATCTCTCCTGGTTGCCATAACTGATTGTAGACCCTTTTTTCGTTGTATAATCACTTTCAATTACGAACAGTAAATATAACAACCTTGGGGCTTTAACTATTCCAATGTGCCGTCCTTATTTTGCGTGTATATTCGCGGTAAACAGGATGGCTGCGATAACGGACAACACGCTTCACGTAGCAATATCACAGAAGTCATTGGATATATACAACTAACTGCAGGACTTACCACTTATGTCCAGGTTCGATCTTGTTAGCAAAAATTTTCTAGCAAATTGTTTTCGCAATTTTAGCAAAAAAGATTTAAAGAAAACTCGTATCAGAAGTATAGAAGAAATAGCAAATGTCGCAAAAATCGCAAAAGTAAGAAGAATGTTTCTTGCTATGTGAAAAGATTGAGTAACAAATATGGCAAAAATAGCGGGAATAACAAATTTTTCAAAATTCTTCTTTTACAAAGAGAAAAGGCCTGTCGGGGCCCTTCTTGGCTTCTTTGCTTTCTAAGTCTTGATTCTTGTTAGATTTGTTATTTTTGCGATTTTTGCGATATTTGTCATGGGTGTTTTCAGCTAGCAAGAAAAATCCTCGTTACTTTTGCGATTTTTGCGATATTTGGGGACATTTCGGGGTCCTTCTTGGCTTCTTTTCTTTCTAAGTCTGGAATTTTGTTAGATTTGTTATTTTTGCGATATTTGCGATATTTGTCACGGGTGTTTTCAGGTGGCAAGAAAAATCCTTGTTACTTTTGCGAATTTTGCGATATTTGTCATGGGTGTTTTTAGCTAGCAAGAAAAAATCATTGTTACTTTTGCGATTTTTGCGATATTTGCGGACATTTCGGGGCCCTTCTTGGCTTCTTTGCTTTCTAAGTCTTGATTCTTGTTAGTTTTGTTATTTTTGCGATTTTTGCGATACTTGTCACGGATGTTTTCACCTAGCAAGAAAAATCCTTGTCACTTTTGCGATTTTTGCGATATTTGCGGACATTTCGGGGTCCTTCTTGGCTTCTTTTTTTTCTAAGTCTTGAATGTTGTTACATTTGTTGTTTTTGCGATTTTTGCGATATTTTTCACGGGTGTTTTCAGCTCGCAAGAAAAATCCTTGTTACTTTTGCGATTTTTGCGATATTTAAGGACATTTCGGGGCCCTTGTTGGCTTCTTCTCTTTCTAAGTCTTGATTCTTGTTAGATTTGTTATTTTTGCGATTTTTGCGATATTTGTCACGGGTGTTTTTAGCTAGCAAGAAAAATCCTTGTTACTTTTGCGATTTTTGCGATATTTGCGAACATTTCGGGGTCCTTCTAGGCTTCTTTTTTTTTCTAAGTCTTGATTCTTGTTAGATTTGTTATTTTTGCGATCTTTGCAATATTTGTAAGTGATTTTCTGACATAATTTTTTCTCAATTATTTCTTTTGCGACAATTGCGAAAAAATTTGCTAGCAAATTTTTGCTAACAAGATCGATCCTGGACATACTTTTGATCTGCGTGCATCTTGTACAAAAGCTCTAGAATAAGAAGGTAACTGTTTATCGTTTTTAATCTCTTCTTTTTCTTCGGGGGTGATGACATAACGTTGAAAAGGTACGTGTTTTCCTTCAATGTCTTTCATACAAAGCCTTCAACTCTCGGCGGTAACTTTCGGGGTGATGCCCGTCCTCTCTTGCGTACTTGTAATACGCCTGACGCAGCACATCGTCTCTCTCTACACGAAGTGTAGCATCTGGGTCGACTCGAGAGTCTTCTTTCATTTTTTGGACATAAAACTTGTACGATTCCCATATTTCGTGCATCCATTCTCTGTATCTAAGCCCATGAAAGATGTTAGGACTTCCAAGACTGTTAAACCGGTTGTCACACATTTCAAAGCCTTCGTCATATTTGCGTGTATGGCGCTGGTATTGGATAAATGCTTTCTGTTTAGCCTCTTGGCGATGTTTTTCAGACATCTCCTATATCTCTCCATAAGGATGGAATCTTGTGACCTGTGGCTGAGGTGAATACGAGAGCCGCTCCTTGATACCATGCGATATTGGCTGGTCTATCCACATGAAAAAGTTACACTCTTTTTTGTAGCATGTCGGAAACATTCGATCCTGGCTCCAAGGCTGTTTACTTTTTCTCAATGCTGGCTTGTTTAATGTTAGAACAATCACGGACCAACTGAGCTGCATATTTTTTCATATCAGAGTGTGTATGATGCGCGATCCACTCAATGTCCTCTTTCCATTCTGAAGCAGGAACAAACATAAAGCACATTTTTTCGGGACATTACACGTAGCAAAATCCTGGTGCTTTTTCTACCAATTCCAACGTTGAGCGAGGATGAAACGGGCAGAACTGACCAGATAAGGCACTCACTTTATCTTCTGTCAACAGAGGTGTAGCGCTTGATTCGACTTGCATGTTTGAAGCAATGTTTTAAAGAATATTGGTGATAGTAAGACTCTTTTCCTTAACAAAGCCATTGCAAGAACGATAGCGCTTTCGAAATCTACCCGCTTTTATTTTGACCACATAATAGATTCTACGTTCTAGCCAATCAGGGTTAAAAAAGCCCGGGCAAGTCTATTGTGCCTATTATAGTAGAGAAACGCTCATTAGAAAACCTATCCACTTCATTATATATGGAGGAAGGCACTTCATTAGTATGGAGGAACGCACCTTTTCTCTAGGTTATAACAATAGGTGACGTCATATACTATCGCTAAAGCGACTATCCCTAAACTATCCTTATCTATCCACCAAAAGGGCCTAAAATGCTGAAGCATGACTACTAGAAAGGCAGGAACCAACTCTAGGTGTCCGTTTTACTGAGGTGTCTGTCTTATAGAGGTGTCAGTTAAAAAGAGAGTCGACTGTCCTTTATGTTGCAAAACTCATTTTAGCCATTCTTGTGCTAATTAGCCGAAAACCAGTCCAAAGAACATGAAGAAGAGGAATTGGTGAAAAATGAGGTTTTTTGCTACTTGCTGGCCGTCACCAAAGGTTAAACCTAATCTCGTACCCAGATCTCACTCTGTTTTACACTGAAAACACTGGCCGTGGGAGATCTGGGTACGAGATTAGGTTAAACCATATATAAATGGACAAAACAATAGAGTGTTTTCACATGACGTCACGGCGGCCATGTTGGTGTCCCAAGACAATGAAACGGCGGCCATGTTGGTGTCCCAAACCGGTCCTCCGGGAGTTGAACTCTTTTCTCATGCAAAAGCTTTCTTTTGTTCCAATAAATTTGCATAGGTGCTGGCCACGTGAGTGAAAACACTCTATAGCGAGGAGGCTTAAAGGAAACTGTGCAGGTTATGTTAATTAGGCCTCCTAATTACTAATACTCCAAATACTTGGTATGAGACAGTAATTGTAATGAAAATCTAAAATGTTCCCGGATCTGTTGTTTTGGCATGAAAACGAGGCCTCATAGTACTCTATTCTAGATGTTTGTACCCAGCTCATACCCGTGTGCTCGAGTCTCCTCACACGTTGTATAAAAGACTTTTAGACCTTTAGCCTGTCGCGGAGCCGTACTGAAGACTTTTCAGGCGTTTGTGCCTAGCTATGTCAGTAATCTTCTTCTTGAAACCTTTAGTCACTCTTTTTCCCTCCACATTCAATTCTCCTTAAGATACCGGGGCATCCAACGACTGTTTTCTGTAAAATATCTGATCGGAGAAGGAAATATTGCCTAGAATTTTCTATCACTTGTGGACGGGTAAAAATTTCTAGATGACAGTTCTGTTCATGTACAATTTTTCACGCTTATCTGTTCAATTCAGCACGATTTTCTGACGTTTAATTTTTCACCTTTTACTGCCCAGGTTAGGCTATTTTTCGCCTGACAAAAAAGGAAACCTAAAATTTTCGGATTCAAAAATGTGATGGAGAAAGAAATCAGAATATTTCTCAATTTCGTAATAGTTAAATTGCATCTAAGATTTTCGGAAAAATAATCCTGAAGTCTTCGTAATTTCGAAAAGACTCAAGTTCCCCTAGGGTGACCGAACAGATACAAATTTTATACACTGTACGATTCTTGCTTACGACTATCGTGCGCCACTAGCATACATCATGACTTTCGACCATCCACACGCGAACAATTTACACTTACGACATCCACAATGTGTCGTAGTCGTGGGTCATTTACACGACAAGATCTGTCGTGACGCATGCTAGTCGTGCACGATAGTGGTAAATAAATATTGTACTGTCAAAATCGGCCTGCAAAATGTATTTCTAGAGATCCAAAAGTACTCTGGATAGCCTAAAAAATGTTTTTAAATGTATTTAGGAGGAAACCGTCGTTGGGTGCCCCTGAAGATAGACTCCTTTGGACCAGCACTAAGTGTCCGTTTACGAGAGACGTCTATCTCATAGAAGGTCAAATAAAGGGTGTAAAGAAAGCCAGGAACCAACTCTAGGTGTCGTTTGTAGCGAGGTGTCCGTTGAGAGAGAGTTCTGTTTACAAATTTTCTTCCTTACCGTTTTCAGATTCCTGCCTAAAGTAGGAACGTTGTTTTTTAACAACAATTTTTTGTTCATTATTGCCTGAAAAGAGGCTTTTCAATGTTCAGAAGAAACCGTAAATCAACGTTTTCCCGTCGCGAGAACTTTTCAGTTTGCGTCAAGCAAAGAAGTTCAGCAAGCCACATAATTGCCGAACATTTGCGAGGATGACGCTATTTGACCCCTTGCAAGAAAGCAGTAACTGAAAGGATTGAAAGTGAAAACTGACTTGCTGAAATTTACTGCATCCTGGTGGTTTCACTCAATCATTACGAGGTCAGGACTTTTGAAGGTTATTTTCGTAGAAGGTTCAAAGATTTGGTTTTGTCAACTAGGTGGATAAGGACGGAGTTGGTTAATTGGCCACCGTTCTGGGCAAGGGCAAGCAGGACCTAAGAATGGCCAGTTACCTTAATCTAAAAACAAGGTGGAAATTAAGACTTATGCTTGACTCGTAGCGTGGCTAGGATTTGCCTTTTTGGCGCGTAGTTAATACTCCCGGGGGGTACTCCTGGGAATTTTTGGTGGGGATGTGCCACCCGGTTCTCCAAATCCTGACCGTATTTCAGACACAAAAATGTTGTTTCCACACCCTCTTTTAAGACGGGTATCTATTCAAAAATAGATACCCGTTTTCAGACCTGGTGTAGGTAGAAAATAAGTGACCAAAATAACATGATGTCACAAACAAGGTCTCCTGGCCTTGTCAGTAGAGAGGAGCTGTAAATTAACACAGATCAGATCAGAGGGTGTGTTCCGCGAGAAAAGTGTAAAAACATCACGAAATCATATTTTCGCTAAAGGTTTTTGTATGGTCTCTCTTGCGATGGAAATTCGAGTTTCAAAGAGGCTATGTCACCGAGAATGTTTAGCTACTTTCTCGATAACTTGTTTCTAAGTACTGTTCAACATCGATCATCGAGGAGACAAAATCCTCGTGCGTTGCAAACTAGCCTGTTCCAGGCTCCGAGATAGTGGTGAAAAGTCGTTCAGTAAAAAGAAATGCCAAAAACGCGTGGGGCTGGGGAGAGACGCGTCTTATTTTCGCTTTACTAGTTTTAATACGTCCCGCTATACTATCTGAGAGCCTTGCACAAGCTAGTTGCAAGCGCACGGGTTGGTTCAAACTCCAAAGGAAAGAAAAACACAGGATTTTTCAAGACTAAAGGCGCCAAGATTTTTCAAGTTGCAATAATTAAAACAGAAGTTTAACAACTGGCTTAAGTGTTTTAAAGCTGCTAACATATACATCATTCTACAAAAGCTACTCAGTGACTATTGTCACATTTCCTGTACTGCAAATTTCAACATGTTTCAAGTGATTTGGTTTTAAAAAACACGAGCTTCTGGGCAAATCCTCTAGGCATGAGCCAAGGTTTGACCATTTTAAGTTTTTTGTTTCAGTTGCACGTTATGACGTCAAACGTGCAAAAAACGTAGTATAAATCAAAACCAGCGAGGAAGTAAAAATCCCAGGACGAGTAGAACTACAGGAAAATACTGCTTCGTAGCTTTCATCAAAATTATGACACTCGAAAATAGACTTAAAAGGTGGGACTACTTTGTTGATTGAACACACTTTCCTCAATCACGGAAAGACACTGGTCAATAGAAGCAGTGACCGTTTTAAATGTATGGCGCAGTATTTTCAAACAACGTTGTAATAGATACTGGCAGACGAATAAATCTTTTACATAGTTTATACTCTTAGCAATCTTTTTCCTTTGGGGGGGAGGGGGGCGTCTTTCTGCAGGTACCGTCAGCACAAGAGTAACAAAGGAACCAATAAGTAGGCTAGGAGTTCACAACAACAAAAATGATTTTTGAAAAACTATTAGGCTAACAAGCTTTCAAAAACTACAATTGCAATGCGTTTCAATCCTCTTCAAGAGAAGTTTGTCCATCCGTGCCTTCAGATATCGTTGTGTGTGGTACAGTTGTGTGGTAAAAAGAGTCGTTTAAACTAATACAACATGAAGAGAAAGCAAAACCGCAGCCAAAGTGGCGAGGATATATAATTATAAGCGCCTTGAAAACTTAATCCAGTGCGCCGAGGAACAGAAAAAAATAGCGATGATAAATGTGCCACAAAGCTTTTTCTAACCACAAACGGATCAAGTTTTATTTTAAAAACAAGAATTGTAACACTTCAACAGAGGATTAATTTTTCAGTGAAGTTTCCGCCATTGTGCATTTCGTGTCTCATGCCTCACGCATGGCTCGTTTGTTGGCTTAGAAGGACTCGTTCCGATTTACGTACATAAAGTAATTGGAAGCGAAAAGCGAGATATTTTCTTGACGTTAGAATTAAAATATATGTACAGAAACAGAAATTAGTGGATTTTCAGCTCTTGTAAGAACTAGACAAAATACTATACGCATGAAACACTTCGAAAATTCTACTGCTTTATTTTATCAGACGCTAAGAGCGATTTAAAGTTTCTGTTACATTTTTGAGAATTTCATTTTTGTGGTTTGATATTTAAACGCAGCCCTGTCGAAGGTAATCGCAAACAAACTTACTTAAAGCAAGGTTTACCCTTTTTAAAAACGAAGACTTTTAGATCACAACGGAGCGAAAGTTCGGAGGAACGCGGGAGGGAAAATACAGCGCATACGAAAGACGGAAGAACCGCGCTAAAAAGAGTTCCCGGGGTGGGAGGGGGGGTACTCCTGGGAATTCTTGGTGGGGGTGTGCCGCCCGGTTCTTCAAATCCTGACCCGATTTCATACCAAAAAATGTAATTTTCCACACCTGTTTTCAGAACAGACCTCTAAAATCCATACCCGTTTTCAGACCTGGCCTTTAGGCAGAAATTATGTTATCATTCCCTAGATTAGAGCGCAAACAAAGAAATTAGTCAATCCATTTCGAATTCGAATATTTGTCTTTCTTTCTTACTCATTTGAAATTGAAACGATAAATACGTTCATACACTCCGTAGTTCCCTCGAAAACCATACCCGATTCCAGACTAAAATGGGCAAAGTGTATACCCGTTTTCGCAGACCAAAACGGCGCAAAAACCCTACCCGATGGGACGGCACATACCTATATTAGCTATATAAGGGAGTACCCCCCGGGAAAGAGTTCTCTCTGTTTTCCCCATTGATTTTTTTTCCAAATTCAAAATCTTCGCATCGCTCGCCGAATTTGGCCTAGAACATGATACTGGTCTATCTGATCTGCCGAAGGGTAGCACCCCAAATTCCATCCAAAAAACCAAAAGCTTGTTAAACTCATCACGGGTAATAAAATACATGACAGGATTATTGAAGGCAACTTTAAAACATTTCCGGAGATTCTTTATAGCAAAGCATACCATACAAAATTCATATAACTCCGCAGCGCGCTCGTGTCCGATTTGATGGAAAAATGGTAGAAACAAAACTGTGAAAAAATGAGTCTCCATGCAGTCTAAAATTTTTCACCAAAAAGCAGTAATTCTACTTTGTTAGACCAGAAAGGACGGAACGGCGGCTATGACTTTTGTAAAATCGTAAACAAAATTCTTCGAGTCTTCAACGAAATACTTTTGTGCCGACACGCCCAGGGAAGAAATATGCTGTTTTGTACACGAATCCGTCTTTTCATGCCCAAGGAATTTGCGTTTTGCTGTCCCAAAATACGCCAAGCAACAAACAGAAGTTTCAAATTAAGTTCCAAAACAAAACAAGTGGCTATAGCATTAAATGCTAAGAAAAATGTGCAAGTGCCAAAGAAAGATCTGCGAGATAGCTTTCATCTAAATGGTCACACCGGCTTCAGAATTTTAACCAGATACTCAAAGTTTGAAACAAGCTACATACCATGACTGTTTGAGAGGGGAAGAGGCCGAAACAGAAATGGATTATATATCAGGAGAGAAGCGTCCATATACGCAGATACGCTCGTGCATACAGTTGAAATATCAAAAAAAAAATATATATATATATCTAATTTCCTGAAAGCATTTTTATCATTAAATCGGAATGAATGATAAATCTTTCGCATTATTTTGGTGTATTTGCCCGTCTGAAGGGTAGACCGTTTCGCCTTCTGCGTTGCTTGTAACCTCCTTGATGGCGTCACTGTTTTGCTCTTTTTTTCGGTAAATACTGTACCGCGCTTACCGATTAACACTAGAAATGTAAAATAAACAACTAAATATTATCTTTTTCTTCGTATTTATTTATTGAAAATGTCCTGCGGAAAACGCAGGAAATGGCATTTCTAAGCCCCTAAAATTTGAAAATTTTCCTGGGGGAGCATGTCCCCACATCTCCCTAGATTGCAGTACCTTCGGAGGTCTAACCTTTCTTTCCGTGCGTACACCTTCAAAACCTCACGCTACGCCCCTGGATATCTGTTTACAACCGACGTCGAGAATAAGTGGCTCAGTGAAGAAGTTTGAAAATAGCAACCCCTTTACAAGAGTTCCATCATTGCTGATTTTACTGTGTACTAGAAGTCTCTCCAAGAGGACTAGCTGGGATCGCGAGACAAGACCTAGTACGATAAAATAAATGGAAAATTAACAACCTTCCTCCTACCTTGATCAAGGATGGGGAAATGGTGCGTTTTAGCCTTCGCGTGGCATCAACCTTGATTCGGAGAGAGGGTATGGGGGAGGTTGCTTTTCGTTTTTTTCTGTCGAAAATTAATTCAATAATTTAAGTCAGCCAGAGTCAGTAATGTAGCCGTGACCTGGGTCTCTTTCTTCGGTGAACGCACACGAAAGGAACTAGCTAAGTTTTCTGGCTGCTGAGCAGTATTATCCCGCTACGTTCATTATGCTACTCAGATGAGGTTCAAACTTCCCAGTCTGTTTATAACGTTCGAACTGAAATGAATATAAAGATGAAAGCTACTTTACAGTTAATTTCTTGATTGCTTAGCCTGGCCAGCAACCACACTCTCTCTGGGGCTCTTTTCCCTCGTACTCCACCCCCACAGAACTTGCTCACTGGCTATATGATTGTAAAGTGGAGTGTCATCTTAAATAACCATTTTTTTCAGGAAAGAAAGGGTGCGGTTTACAGGTGTCGGTTATTCACAAAGCACTATGCCATTCACACAAAAGTGACTATCCAATCGGAATTTGCGCACACGTCTCAAAATCTTTAAAAGGCCTGTTATTTTTATGTCAAGAGTTGCTTTGAGACAAACGCATCATCAGGACCACACAACAAAGCGACGATTACTAAACGGGTACTAAATACCGACTTTAAAAACAATTTGACACCGCTAAATTTAAGTGGAGCAGCTGATCGCTGATTGGCTAGTCAAGGTGTCATGGTGTAAGATACAAACGCGAGACACGAAAACCTCTGAAAGGTCAATTTCCTGGAGCGGAAAACGAAAGAGGAGAAGAGAGAGGGCGATTTAATACGTTAATTTGTCCTTATTGCGAACGTTCTGGGGTAGCTACCGGAGCAAAAGGTTATCGGGTTGGGCTATTATAAATGAAAAAGCAATTATAGCGATCAGGTAAATTGAAGGCAGACTGTAAAAAACACGTTTGACATAAGCCATTGAAAGTGGTCAGACAATTAAGCGCGAGTGCTTGTGTGTATAAAGGAGACCCGTCGCGAGATCATACTGCTATTCAGTGTTATTGCACGATCGTTTAGTCAGACACATGGCGTATCAACCGTTCGACGGGGTAAATATGGATGCACATTCCTTATCTCCTCCTGATGGCTCGGCCTGCAGCTCCAGCGGATCCGAAACAAGTTTGAGTCCCACACCGTCGCCACAAGCGGTTTACTATCCAACAGGACGTAGGATAAGTCTATCGTATCAAAACCAGTGCCAGTCATACATGAAACGACTTTATACAAACAGCAGGGAGCGATGGAGGCAACAGCACGTCAACATGGCTTTTGGGGAGCTTAGAAAACTACTACCGACTTATCCGCCCGAGAGAAAACTTTCCAAAAATGAGATTTTAAGACTAGCGATGAAGTACATCCGATTTTTGGATGATTTGGTCAAGGACATGAGCGCCCAAAGCAACAAGGAAAAACACGACTCACACGAGAACTGTGATGTAGGTCTAAAAAAGGAACGAAGTGAACTTGAGCAATTACCCTGCGAAGGATATCAGACAAGCTGTGATCTTTCATTAACGGATGATGCGAACTCTGAAAATCTACCTTCCAGCGCCGATCTGATATTCGACTCGCCTTAGGCTTTTCGATAAGAAGATACCTAAATTTATACCACGAACATACATTTCACATTGAATTCGACCCGTTGATATCGCGGTCTGATAAAAATCAGTAATGACTGCAAGGAAAATTAGACGCTACATATCGACCGTTCCGCGTATCATATCGTGAACTTTGCAAATGAATTGTAAATAGTGTAATTTATTTTTGTTACCTAAACGCGTTTAGGCGAGTAATGGTGTTTACTATTATGCTTTAAGTGTGTAAATAAGGTACATTTCGAGCTGTTTTTGTGTACGTTTTGTTTACTTAAGGACTAAACTACATCACACTTGAAGAGCTCTGTTTGATATACTATCTTATACGTGCTTTTTGGTGTTTAACTCTTTAAACTATTGTGTTTATCTGTCTACCGATTTGCGATCAAGAAAAATGTAATTAATAAACACTTTTTGTTGATCAAGATCTTGTCATTTCGCGTTATCATCTGTCTGTATATCCGCTCGGTTCTAGGACTTTTGCATTAAAATGTTAAATGCCACCATGGGGTCCCTGACGGGGGCGTAAATTAGATTTACACGAGTAAAGTGTAAATTCGAACGCGTGCAAGTTCGAAGGAAAAATGTTTGCTCGCCTCGAAGAAAAATTAGTGAACAAAGGGGCTGGTGTTATCGGCTTTTCGTGTCAATAGAGTACCCGCCGAGATTGAAAGAACCAAACTACTTCACCCAAGGGTAATGTTTCTGTCTAATTCGGAGATCGCAAAGCAGATAAAAAGCCTAAATACCAAATAAAGGACCCATCACTTGCGACAGTTCTGAGAGAGGGAGAGCGGATTATTTCTCTGACAAGACCGCATCGTTCTTCGTTTAAAGCGGAAGGAAGGATGAAGGATATTTTCTTCGTTTTCCAAGTTTCCTGGTTTAAACTTATTTAAAAAAATCCATTAAGGGTGTCTTTCCGGGAAGTTTTCCAGCATTTCAAAGGCGTCTACACCCCTAATTTTAAACAATTTCAGTCATTCATGTTGACTTCTGCCAATCTCCCCTACAGCGACTTTGAATATATTACCAAACTCTTCACTTATTGAAATTGGATTGCAATTGCGTCTGTGTGCCGTTTGAAATAATTGTTACCACCAAAACATCAAAAGATACTTAGGCTGTGAATGTTTCACAAGAGTTGTTCACTTATAGAAACAGAAACAGTTTTCTTTCGTTTATGAAGCACAGACCACGCGCAATTTTCAGACCTAAGTTTTGTGAAACAGCAACAAAATGAAATATTTTCATTCAAATGGACCGAGTTTGCCAAGAAATTGGGCCATTCAAGACTTTTTCCGGCAGTGTGTTTACGACTATGAACAAAAAGGAAAAGAGATAAAACAGTCTCAAATCAGGGACAACCAATTTTTTTCCTTAAAGCTTTAACTGAATAACTTTACATGCATTCCAAACCAAAAAAGAAGCAAAACTTCAGTTTTCTGCGAAGGCCATTATCACTGAACCATCAAGCGAGAAAAACAATCCCGTCGGTTTTGAAGGAAACGGAAAGAGGAACGATTAACCTTTAGTTTGGTGTTAAATTCCCTCTAATACCCACACAATAACAAACAAGAGGAATGAAAAAACTTCTCCGAATGCCCAACAAAAACAAACAACAGTAAATTATTAACAGATGTGCTGTTACTAAACTCGGCGCAAATTTCGTGGGTGGATGCGTGACTGTAGAAGTAACATATGAAAGGGATACATTTGAGACGACAAAGTGTTGACAAGCAAGCAAAACGTTGATAAATGGCGAGATTCATTTTCCATTTACGCAGATGGAAGGAATTTCAATTTGTTCTCAAAGCTTACTGGCGTCATCTTTGAGCTCGTCACCGTGTCATGTGGTGTATGAGAAGATAAGTACGCATGTTGAAATAGGCGGGCGGTCACCCACTTGTGAATAGGCACAAAAATCGCTGAGAAAAAAATCCGTTAAATCTCTAAAATCTAATCCTCTTTAAGAATTCAGTGACCTATATCCACCGTAAAAACTGTTAAACACACAGCCTAGGAGACTGAATTAAATGGGATTGAAAAATGTCTCTTGCGAGCTTAGAACGAGGAAACTGAAAATCTTTAAAGGATTGAAGAATATTTTCTACAAAAATGGAAACTCATGTCTTCCCTAAAACAACTGACTATAGAGCAGGGCGGTTAATTGCATGTATTTTCAGGAGAATATTTGCATCAACGTACAGTTGTGGCTAAGGAAAATCTGAAAGAAAAAATTCTTTCGCGATTTACTTATCCAGGTGTAATGATCTCTTTACTACAAAGACAACAAAAGTTTCAAGTCAACAAAAGGATAAGTCCTCTTGGTTAGTTTACCAATCATTTTTTGTAATCGATCAGTCATTAAAATACAATATCTAATAAGCAACGTCGTGTCCCATTTAGTTTCGTAAAAAATAAATACGGGAATCTAAAACAGACATAAAATAATTTAAAGAAATAAACTGCAAAAACCGTGGACGAAGATCTTGTCGGTGATCAACGTTGGATCTAAAGAAAAGAGATCTAATCAGCTAAAAATTTATATTGATAAGAAAACGGGAAGTCAAAAGACTACTGCAAAGCTGTAAACCCGAAGAAGGCTGGTCTGGACAGTCGAAATATCGTTTGAAAATGTTTTCAATAGACGTTGTTATCCGTTTGGCAGTGGTCTTGGATTTTCTTGTCTATAAAATAACCTGCCTTTTTGTAAGACGGCATCTTGTAATTCTAAAAGATACAACGTTACAAAACCTTTTATTTTTTATTGATAATTTTCGTCAGAAGGAAATAAAAGCTGCGAAAAAAGAACAATGTTAAACTTTTTTGATTTTGAGGCGAGCACGCTTCCCACCTATAATTATTTCGCTTGTTTTATCTAAAAACTAAAATTAACTTACAATCATTCCCTTTCAAATATATCGCAGACAACAGAAGTGTGACTTTTTTTATAAGTCTTTAATAGCAAATAATTTTTTTTTGTTTGCGCTGTTCTGTTTTACATTTCACCCCGAACAAAAAACCACTTAAACCGCCAAGTCGGCAGGTGAATTTTATGTTGACTTGAGCGGTGAGTAGAGAAAAAAAGGTTTTTTAGCTTTTTTAATCCTTTATAATAACAGCAATTTCCGTTTCTTATCTCGGCCTGATCTCATTGAAAGGCCAAATATTGTTCGCTTGGAGGTATATAGTGAGAAGAATAATATTTTCTTGCTTTGAATGTTTGATCGCGGCATGAAATATCCGGTCATTGTTATGCGACAAAGTAGCAAGTGAAATGCCGTTTTGAAAAGATCGCAAACTGAAGGATAAGGAATTTTTTGGCAATGTCGGCAAACGACCTTTTTTACATGGGAATAAATCTCCACGACCTGAGCTTTACTAAGGTCTCTTCGAATTTTATCTTTTAGGAACGGAGAGCTGGCAGGATGTCCGTTTTAATTGTAACTCCACTGTTAAACAGTGCTTTCTCATGACGAGTCTTTCTAGAAGGGAAAATACGTCGCTAATTGGAAGTTTTTTAAAACTTCCAATAGCTTTCCAATTACCAAATTCGCGACTTTTCAGTTCAAAACAAAGAACACGCATAAAGAACACAGAAAGGCTTGTTATTTTTACAGCATATTGTCAAAGTTAATTTTCCCAAAGAAAAATTGGAATTTCCTTAACACAGAAGACATTATGCCCCGAGGTTACGACGGATAATTATAACTTCCACTAGAATTAACAACAGAGCCATTTGAGAAGTTTGTCGGTTCAAAAAACAGAGAGAAAAAAACAGGGTAAAAATTTTGTTTTAACAGGAAAAACAGTTTGTTTTACCACTTTAAAACTGAGTGAGGACTATAGACTGTGATTATTTAGTATTATGTATCCACAACTAGCGATACGTTAACATTTTAACGACACCTGAGCAACCCATTAGAAACAGGAACACTTGGTTCACACGAAGCGTGTGAATGTGTGCGGCGCGGCACGCGTCTCGAGTAAACACGTGGCGTCAAGAACTGGGGACGCAGCTGCATACAGAGAACAAAGAACAAAACGAAGCTCCCGCACTCGCGGGGTAAACTTTTGCAGACACGCTAAAGATCCTCTCATTTTGAATAGAAGAGGGAAGACGGCGAAGGAACACTGCCGGCGAGGGCGAAGAAAGAAATCAATGTCGAAAAGCGAATGGCGGAAAAGAGATGGATCGATGAGAGAATAAAAAGACCGGAATGTAGAAACCCCCACCCCTCCTACCCTCAGATATCTTGCATTTCGTTAGATAAGTATATATTCCCAAATCTCCCTCAAATTCACTCTGTTCGTCAAGAGAAGTGTAAGACATTGACAGTAACAGACCGATATGGTGTCCGCCGCATCGAGGAGTCCAAAAAAAGGAGAATTCACTGCAATATGTTATTACGACTGGTTTTTAAATTTAAATGTATTTCCCAGCAAGAAGTAATGTCATAACCGTAGAACCATTTCGATTACCGCAAATTATCGGCAATTACCTCGAAAGTTTAAACCGATTTGTTATTTTAACCTTTCTGACTTCTTTAAAATGACCAAGCGCGTAATTGAAAACAGTTGGTAATTCCGTTTAATACACGAAAAAAAGCATCACAAGAAATCGTTGTTTTCGAGGTACGGCTTACAAATATAAAGTGTAGGAGACCAACCGCAAATCAGAATTGAGCCGCAAACACCCAAACGTGAAAGCTGTGATCGCTTACATATATTTTGTACCACTGCCAACTGGGTGGGTAAAAAAGATTTTAACAAAATTCGCGTCAGTGACAAAAAGGCATCTTAAAACTTTAAATACCCATGCATTCCAAACAAATCGACAAATTCAAGCAATTCAGTGATTTCAACAGTAAGGGGAAAATATACGATTTTAACCTTATTTGGTTTTGAAGATAACATCTACGAATTGCTTGGTTCGGCTGAGGTCCCAAAAGCCGCTATAATGTGAGCGCAGTTTTATTAAACAAACATTTAGATTTCACAAGAAGCATATTTGTTTAAGTAGAACTGTTTACTTGACTAACCAAATGAATAATATTTAGATAGTCTTCCTGAAGAATTATGGCTTTATACGGGAAATGAACGGCTTTGTTTAATCAAGGATAAAGTTTGACATCTTAAGAAATCGCAAGATAAGCTGGATGAGCGCCTATACCAACCAAAGTTTCAGCCAATCAGCTGAAGGCTACTATTTACCAATGAAATTGTCGCTTTTAAAGATTTTCACAAAAGAAAGGTGAATGCCCAACATCTTTAACATGCATCCTTGCTGCAAATATAGGATCACAAGTTGTTCTATTTTAGGCAGACTGCTGCCTCCAGAATAACTATAAAAGATAGCAGCCAAACATACAGCCGTAGTCAAAAGAAACACCCTTCAAACTTAAAATTTTGGGTTTAGAGAAAACTTTTTTTCTGGGCAGCTGCCTAGAAGGAAAAATAATTCTTACCAAAAATCCATTGTTATGCCAAAAAAATGCCACAAAAGTTTTTTCTCAGTGCATGAAAGCTTTACGTTGTAGTAGGCGATAAAGAGTTCGGTGTGTTTAACAGCGTAAACTTACTAATGTGCATTTGCTTGAGGAAAAATGTATGTTGTTTTCGCTAAAAGGATTGAGATTATTTGAGCCAGCAGACCACGTGAAAAATGTTGTTATGCAACGTGTCGTCTCGACACTTATGAGTTTAACGCACAAGACCACTCTTGTCCCCAGATCCAATCATCTGTTTTGGTCACGTGTTTAAACAGAGAATGGCGTTTTCAACCTCGTTTCCAAAAACGAGGTTGTGGAGTTTGTCAGGCTGAGATCAGTGGTTAACTGATAATCGTGAATTGTTATCGTGAAGTCTTCGGGATATTACGAAGATTTTTCGGATACCACACTTGTTTCCTCGACAACTTTACTTACAGATCATCACAACAGATACCATGTTATCTGCGTTTTTCTTTCATGGCTTTTTTGCTGGCTTCCCTTCTTCTTTTGTTGATAGGGTTTCGTGGGTCGAATATTTCAAACGTGTCCTCGTCTTCAATAGATGCATCTTTTGCTCTCTTCAGTTCAGGCTCACACTTCAGAGAATGAAACATCCTGGAATAAAATATTACACCCTAGTTTTAGTAGCCTGCGAAAACATCCGTTTCTCCTCGCTCTTCGCCGATGGGGGCAGCGAAGAGCGAGGAGAAACGGATGTTTTCGCAGGCTATACTTTTAGCCTATCTTTTCATACATATTTCCTCGTTCATCGGCGCATGACCCAAGAGACTCCTATACGGGCGTTGTAGCAATTGAAAGTGAGTACCTTTTCTCATTTTCAGTTAAACGCCTCGACGCTACCCAATTCAGGGGCTGATCCGGGAAGTTTTTATTCTGGGGATCCAAACTTTGGTTCAGAAAGGACTGTTGAACTTTTTGGTGGCAAATCACTTCTCAAAGAGACGACAACGTGTTTCTCAATCTGTGAACGCCGGTCGCCGTTGGCGCGGGAAAGACTGCTTTGCGAGCAGAGGCGAACAGATCAGAGGAGGGTACCCAAAAACGATTACATTTCGAATATCCCTGGAATTTAGTTTAGTGGCAAAATACAACGCGCGTTTCATTAAAAAAAATCAGCTAGTTAAAAAGTGATATACAATTCTGTCGATGTAAGAATTTCAGTCAAGGGTCAGGTCTGATGGGGGGGGGGGGAATTCGGACACCCCGGAGCCTCCCCATGGATCCGCGGCTGCAACTTAAATGTCTAAGTTTCGTTACCCATGGGGAAGATTTGCCCGAAATTTTGGTAAAACCACTGCCCAAGAATCCAACAAATTCCACTTACGGTTGATATGCGTCGTTTAAAAACGCTTGGGTTTTCCCCGGGATCAGCCTGGTCCCTAGGCGCCCTCTCTTGCCCCATTGTCCGCGCGAAGTCTGGGAAAGTCTCCTTGGTGACGTCACAGCTCACGGAAAAGTCCAGGATTGACCGAACCGAGAACGCCTGGGGACTAGGCTGCCTCGGGATAACAAGGGGAGCGGGGTCATGTCAACGATCGCAAAATGTAGAGACGTTACTTACCATCCAGTATCATCTCTCTCTTCGTTTTCATTTTCGTTTTCGTTATCTTCTTCTTGATCTCCTTCTTCTTCGTTGGACTGAAAAAGCTTGGCTTGAAAGTCTGCCAGCAGTGTTAGATTCTACATGAAAAATCAGGTGGCAACAAAAAGTGTCAAGTCATGCATGAGTCGGTGGAATATGATCGTCCAGGTGAGTTTCTTGACACGCCGGCTATCAGCACACAACTATCAACAAGCTTTAATTATTACAACATTAATAATCATACTGACGTACAGTCAATGTCTGGCCAATGTCTAAAGTAATGACTTTGTTTCTGGTTAACAACAGATCCACTTGACATTTGCGCAAAGAGCGGGATATATAACAGGTATAAAATCACTCAGTCAGCGCGGATCGACACCGGTTTCCACCGTTTTACGGATATCGGTCAGATCAGTTTCATAATTAGTATATTTTTCATATATATTTTTAATAATAATAATAATAACAATAATAATACTACTAAAAGTTGAAATCTAGAAAGTGGTTTAGACAGTCAGTAAATATTCGGTCTGAATGGTTCAGAGAACCCAGAAAGGGGACTTTGGGGACTTTAAATCCAAAAATTTTCCCTGGGGAGCATGCCCCCGAAACCCCCGCCCTAGAAACTTGCCCTTTCGGCGCTCGTTTATGAAATCGGTAGGAATTTATTCTAGTTCCGCGCCTGTCCATGAGTGATAAAAACTTTGACATAAATAAAACATTTGATCACCTGTTCGTCCCTTCCTTGACCCTTCCTTTTTTGGGAAGTTTTCTTCTTCTCGAGGTAAGTTATTTGTTCTGCGTGAAAAGCTGCTAACACATCGGACTCTTTAGGATCTGGTCAACGAAAAAGGAAAAGAAAAAAGGTTACTTGAACTTGTGTAAACTTTCTATGCGTTGCTCTAATAAAGTTAGGCCTATTCCAAGTTTCACAGCTTCTCACCATCAAAACGAATCTTCGTGTAAATTCTTGAAAATAAGTACAGGAGAATATAAATATAATATAAATTTTGTTCATAATAACGACTTCGCAATTACCCTCTTTCCAAGAAAAGGGGTTGGGATTAGCCGGGAATGGTCCAGAATCCCCAAGAAAAGTTTCTGAAAAAGTGGGATAAATTTTTTTTTGTATGAAGACAAATCAAATTTTCAAAAATATTCGAGGTGTAACAAGTCACAAATTCACATCGTTTAAAGCGAAACCAAAAACAAAAAAAGGAAAGAGGAAAAAGATTGCACTGGCCGGGAATCGAACCCGGGCCTCCCGCGTGGCAGGCGAGAATTCTACCACTGAACCACCAGTGCTCTGCATGGTCAAACGGTTAATAAATTGAATTTTAAACATGTGGACATTTACTCAAACTGACAAAACAAATCACGATTTTGATTTACGTTGACAGTTGATCGTTCGAATCTCGACTAGTATAAATAAGATTCGAGTTTCTCTTCACGATGATAATCTTTATGACCACCCAAGATGATTCGCCCTTTAAAACTTTTACACACACACTTAGCCTTACCAAATACTCATAGACATATAAAGGGAATTTGGGACGAGATGACCTCTGAAGTGTAATATTTTTGTTTAAAAATATTTGTCGAACACTTCGAAACCTAACGACGTTACTTCGAGTTTTTTATCTTTGTTTTCTTTTGGTTTAGTTTTAGTTTTTTTGTTTGTTTGTTAACTAAAAGAACCCTCTGACACTCAACTTGGTTTTATACTCAGGTTCACTACTTTGTCGTTTAAAATCATCATTGAGAACAAGAAAGACTACATTTCTCCAGCAACTTAATATGGTAAAATAAAAAGAATAAACCTGAGTAAATACTCAGCTGAGTTATAACGGGCTCAATGTTGTCCCAACGTACGTTGGTAGGTAAAACCGACCATTTCAAAGATTAAAAGAGAAACTATTCTTTTTCACGCTGCGAGTGATTTTACTTGACCCGTGAAACAGAGAATAACAACTAACGCAAAATAGCTACTAGTAAGCTAAAGAAGACATTGGAATTAGTGCATAATAGTGCGTCGTATTCTAAGTAAAATCACACTATCGGAGGGCAAAATGTTAAATATGTGAGTGTAAAAAATGTGACGCAATTTAAATAAGACGCCCGCGTTGAAATCGTTGGCATGAAATGTAACCAGCCTGGCGACCGGTTGTACCTTTGCATCGTAGTTCTCTGCAAAACAACTTTACTAGTCGGTGAAATTAACGTTTTAAAAAGAACGGTAAATTTTACATTCTCATTTGGATTATAGAGAGAGGGGTTGGGAATTCAGTGCAAAATGACAAGCATGGGCATCTTTACGCTACTTACACCGACTGTTTTGTGCCGTTTTAGCGTTCTTCCTTCATCAAGTTTTTTTTTTTGTATTCCTGTGCACAGTAACTGAACTGAACCAACTTAGGTATAGCCTGTTCCAGGCGTTCAGCTAGTACTGAGAGCGCGGGCGAAAAATTGACGAGAAACGAGGGCAATCTCCTCTCGTTTTCCCCGCGCGTACGATTCAACCCCCTCCCCACCACCTGAACGCCTGCAACAGGCTAACTCAGGTACATTTACAAAACTTGACAAGAAAAATCTCACCAGAGCGTTTTTCCTCTTCAATGTCTTTTTTTCTTTTCGTTTCCATCATCTCGCGCTTTAGTCGCTTGTATTCAGCGCGCGCTGCTTCCTGTTTGCTGAGTAGAGACAAGCGTAAGGGGAAAAGATTACCATTAGCTCAAGAAAATGTTTTGGAACGCAAAGCAACAAACATGTTTCACTGACAAACAATTCAGCTTGGTGACGGAAAGACTGACAAATTAACTTCCGACTGACAAAACTGACAAACGGCTGCGTGAGAGACTAGTGTCATGGCTCCTGCGTGAGAAGTGGGTTTGCTCTGACACACAGGAATCCCGCCAAAAGGCGACAGTTAGGGATTACGTTCTGTCGTGTCAAACGCAGTTGGTGAGTGACTAGCCACTATCTAACTTGCTGAATAGTTGAATAACGATCCTCTTGAAGTCAGCTTTTGCAAAATTTCTACAAACTAAAGAGCTGTAAATTGTTTTGTCAACCTTTTCCCAGAAGTCTCTTTTGTTGGTTGAACATCGCCTTGCTCTTTATCTTCTTCAGGTTTTCGTTTCTTCAATTTATTTCGTACTTGATCTCGCATCCGTGAGTCAAAGTCTTGTTCTTCAGTACTCTACAAATATAAACACAAACATTTTGCAGAGTCTCATCTATCCTGAAGCTTCCAATTATGAAACATGAAAAGAAGTGCTAGCTTCAATGTCGGTGGACGAAATCCTATATATTGTGTTATCCTTCATATGAAAACTCTTCGGATCTACGTTTTGGGGGTAGTTTATATTATGCTGAGCCAACAAGGTGGTTTTCACTAGGAAATCCTGTGATGCGACCAATATATGAAAGCTGCTGAGCATTACTTTCCTGTGGTACTGTTTGGTATGCTATACACGGTGGTTCTATGACTTTTGAGTCCGTGCATGAAATCCTGAAGGGTGATCATTTTAATAAAAGCTGCTGACCAGCACTTTCCTGTGGTTCTGTTTAAAAGAGTATGCTGTACTTCTGAGTCTGTGAATGAAAAGGAATAAAAGCATGGACTATTACAACCGTTTTGGACAGGTGTGGCGCCTTAAGGTTTAAATACAGATATGGATGTCATTGGGTTAGAAATTTCTCGCTTGGCTCTCGAAACAAAAAAAACCCTCCCACCAGCACGCGTAGCCTTTTCACGCAAGAGAATATTTTTCGCGCCACACATCTAATTTTTACCCTGCTGTAAAGAATAATACCTCTTCGTCACTATCTTTATCTGACCCGTCTCGCTTTGACTTTTTTTTGTCCTGAAACAGAGGATAGCAACAATGATTTTCTAGAAAAGATCGGGAAGGCGGAATTCTCATCTCATCTAGGACAAAGAAAACCTTTGCCCTCCCCAACCCCTACCCCGCCAAGGAGGGAAAAAGTGTACCGCGAAGGTTCTCAAACTCTATCCTACTTCAACATGACAATAAAATTTAAAATTGACACCCACTTTTTTCCTAGAAGCGAAAAATTACACTCTATTTAAGGCAAACAAGACGTGTATACTAAACGCGTGTATTGGGCTGCAGTGGTCTAATTATGTTTATAGCTCCTAAACCCAGTACAAACTACAAAAAAAAACCCGTTTCGGCTTTCAATGAATGGAAAATTCATGGTAAAACGCAGGGACCCCTCCCCTCAGAAGTCGGTCCAACTGCAAGGGGAATACAACACGCAATGTCTTCTAGGAGATTCGTCCGCCATGTTGTCTTTTTTCGACAGGCAGCCCAAAAATTAATGACTTGGACTTTTTGTTATTTTCTTCACATGGGCAATCATAACGGGCAGAACTATTATCTCAAGCAAACCGGGTTGAAACGTTGTTAGCAGGCTCTTAGTAGTGTAACAAAGTAATTAAGGTTCATTACAGCGTGTTGGGTCTTTTCAGCTTAGCTACCTCATTAAAGGAGCACAGTCTCAAAAAGGACTGAAATCCATACTACCATACCCAATCCAACGCTATACCTATGCAGCTAGCCTGCGAAAAGTCCCAGCGGCGAGGAGCGAGAAGTGACGGCTGTTGTGGCAGGCAGGTATAGCTTTTATATGGGACTACACATCACCACCCGCCCTCCCCAGGGAGTTCTGTACGAAATCGAACTACAGCCTCAAGTTAATGCCCACAACACTCAACTTGGTCATTTTTAACCAGGTTTGCATAAAAATGGCCATCCCCTTCTATAATAAACAAAGTGCAAAGGTAAAATACAGTACAATCGTTTGGAAACATATCAAATGTCAGGTCTAATTTTAATGAGTGCCCAAGATATGTTTTGTCAACAATGGTTTCCTGTACTTTATACCCCATCCCTCCTATTTGGTTTTCCTCTTTAACATCACAAGAGAAAGGAGATGGAATTGATCCAAGACTACAAAAACCTCCTTTATTTAGAAAATACAAAAAGTTCATATCAATGAAAACTACATTCTATAACAACAGCAACCACAATTTATCTGTTAACAAAAAGATAACGTTTTATAATATTGGATGCTCCACAAATAGCTATTAAGCTAAATATCTAGGCAGGGCAATACAAATAAACCATGTGATAACTATAAAATATTATAGATTCCATTAGTTTTTCATTAAAACTGTCACAGTTATAAAAAACAACTGATATAAAGAACTAACACTTCTACTGAACACCATACTTGGCTAACAATATTACAAAATAGCTTTGGAGCCATTTATAAATACCATATGAACTGCTTAATTCATTACAAAAACCTAAAATGCTAACTTCCATCATTTTTCTCAAACATCACTTAAAAACAGCGAATTACTACACTTAAAGGCTTTTAAATCCTATAATTAGATAATCTACAGTATGAGATAAACTTGTACATAAATGGGAAATAATAAAGTTAAAGTTAATTTCTACATTATGTTTCAACTACATTCTGTATTGTTTGTAAACACTGTCATCATTACACCACCTCAATTTACAATATCTTTATAGTGCACTGTACATGTACCAACGATCACAGAAGGCTATCAATGAAAAACACATGCACCATAGGTGTACCGTATATTGAATACAATAACTCTTGTTAATTATGGGTCACAAATACAAATCAAGTACACTGTAATGTTAGTTATTGAATACAACAGTCTGAAACAGAGTGTTGACCAGAAGGTAAAATATTGTGATCTGAAGCCCTCTTCACCACCTCAACTAACTCATCTTTATGCTCTCTACTACATTTCTTGATAGCTTCTTCTATGAATTTAATGACATTATCCCCTGGTAGTGCATTACTTAAATTGAACTGTGAGTGAGTTTCCAGAGCATCATAGAGTTTTAATGTAAGTAAATTCATTGGTATCTGGCGAGGATCATGTTCAATGTCTAACTTGCCCCAAAGTGAGGGGCGAGGATCAGGTTCAATGTCTAACTCACCCCCCGGTGAGAGGCGGCTAAAGTGTGTAATGTTTTCTTCTGAAATATTGGAAATATCATTTGTTTCCATGGATTTCCGGATTTTTTCAATTTTATCCCTCTCTTCAAATGTCAGAATCTCTTTGAAGTGTTTCTGTGTTGCAACACCAACAACTTTCAGCTGATTCACAATCCAGTGGAGGATTGGGCCTCCAGAATTACCTGAGTTTAGTGACAAATTTAGCACTGCCAATGAAGGACGGTTATCTGCATATGGTTTTGTAAAACCAGAAACATGACCATTAATAAAAAGAGCTGTTTCTCCTGTGTGGCTCATGGGATACCCAAAAGAAAATACTTGCATGCCAGTTACTAATGGCTGATTTGACAAATGCAATGGCACGACTTGATTTTGCTTGATGTCAAGCTCTTGGCAATAGAGCAGCGCTAAATCTTTTCCACCATCAGTGTAAACAACCTCACAGGGGAGCTCACTAATTGAAGCATTAGAAATAACAATCTCTTTACCATCTGCATCATCAATTACATGCTTATTAGTGATAATATAGTGGTCATTTATGATAAATCCAGAGCCATGACTAATTTCACCTTTTTCTGTAGCTTTCACATACTCTTCTATAATTTTTTCCCTCTCTTCCTTCACTTTTTCATTCCTTTCTCTTGCATCTGGGTATTTGTTATTTTCTGGTAGGTACTTATCAAGGAACTTTCTTTTATCAAAGTACTCAATTGAATTTTTAATATCAGAGATGTCATAGGTTTGTTCAGTTTTTCGCACCCTTTCATCCTTAATCTTATCAGGAAATATGTCTGTGTCCAACCAATAGTAGCCTGGATTTAGGCAATCCCTCACACGACGCCATGCCTCATCCTGAGAGTATCTACAGGGCTCGACATTGCGACTCACTGGTCGCCAATGCGACCAAAAATTGAGGACTGGCGACTAAATTTTCAGAACTGGTCGCCAGCTGGCGACTCGCGTTTTGTCCGATGGCTAAAGAAAACCACGACACAACTTTTGTTTTTAAATCTTTATATTAGGAAATCAATCGGATATGGTAGCTAGTATCCAACTCACCTTTCTGTCCCCAGTAAAATAATGTCTGAATACTACAAGATAATCGAAAAAATTGAATGTATTTCGAAACGTCGATACTGCGTTCACGACGCGCCATATTGTTTCCGTGGCTTCTTCCGAAACTGGGATCGCAGGCGCACTTCAACATCATGTGCTTTTCATTTGCCGCGAAAATGGCGGCAGATACAAATCAGTTGAAGGAAATACGTGAGTATTTACGTGCGGGGAATGAAGATTCAGCCAAAAGGTTAATCCAAACTTTGAATCCTTCATCAGTTGTTGATGTAGGGAAAGTGGGCGGTTAATAAATGGATATAACTATCACTAATAGAAAAAGTACCTGAGTGAATAGTTCTTAACAACGTTTCTTTATACTTTAAGGTAAGGAGATAGCGATTCAATTCAAGCGGTGCTTCCGTAAACTCCCGCAATATTTTAGGTTTTACTTTCCTACAACGTTCTGTCTAAAATGAAACGAAGACCTAAAAACGGCACTAAGCCCATTTATGTTTCCTCCCGGTCGGAGACTGGTACGAGCAATGTGGTGGCCTGGGCCAAGCATGGCGTTGTTTGTCGGCAGCGAAAGGCGTCGAGGAAAGCAAGTCGAAAATAAAGAACGCCATTTCGTAGAAGTAGCAAAGGGCAAATACGCAAGGACCCGTGTTTGTCTCAGAATGAAAACCACGGACTTAAAACGTTTTATGCTTCGCTTCATTTAAAATGACTATGGAGACAACCATCACCTTCGGACCTGAGACATATCACCTGAGAACAACGGTAGCTTTATAACTAAGTGTTACTCATGTTGTTTCTAATTGTTTTCGCTCTTCAGTTGTGACTTTTCTTGCACGCAAAGTAACGTATAAAATCGTGTTCTTGTGTAAGGGCCTCTTTACATGGAGTGGGGGACCCTGGTCTAGTGGGGTTGGTTTCTTTTGTTTTCACGCCCTGGGGGACACAAAGCAAAAGAAACCTACCCCACTAGACTGCGGTCCCCCACTCCATGTAAACAGGGTCTAAGTTATATATAAAATAAGCTGGCGACCAAAATTTACGATCTGGCGACCAAAATTTTTCCGTTAGTCGCCAGCTGGCTCCCGAACGAAAAAGTTAATTTCGAGCCCTGATCTACCAAGCTCTTTTAAGGCAGCCTCATACTCTTTGGTAACACTTTTGCACATACTGTCGTTACGTTGAAGACATCGATATAATTTAAGTCGTTCTACTTCCTTGTAAATATGAAAAATATCATAAGTCTCCCCATTACCACTATTTTGGAATAAAGCTACGTTTTCGTCCAGATAGGTGTGATTAAGTGGAAAACAATCTTTCACTCTCTTCACTGCCTCATCTTTTGAATACTGTTTTATCCTCGTTTGTGCTTCCTTTTTCTCCTCTTCCAGGTCAAAGTTGTTTTTTTTAATTGACATTTTCAGCTCATCAGATCCTGGTCCTGAAGGTAAAGGAATGCCTTTACGGCACAACGGACTAATGTCACTTTCCTTAAGGAAAACAACTGCCTTACAAATGTCAAAAATGTTATAAGTAACATTTTTCTTGTATCTTGAATTGAAACCAAAGGGTGGGCTATCAAATGCAAAGTTCCCAGCAAAACAATCTCGCACACGTCGCTGAGCAACAAGCCAGGAATACTCACGTCGTGAATTCGGGTCTGCCATAGCTTCCGCGTGCTCTTTTTCGACGTCTGCTCTTCGTTTGTCAATCAACTTTTCCAATTCATCACGTCCAGTTCCTGGTCTGGGATACTTTTGAACAAAGGGCTTTTCATCAAAGTTCTCAAGAGCATTGTGGATATCTAAAATATTATAAGTTTTCTCTCTATTTACATTGCCCTTGTCATCATATTCACGGGGAAGTAGAAGATCACCGACAAAATTTGCAGGACTCCTTCCTGCATAACACCTCTCCAAACGCTTCAAAGCATCATTCCATGTATATTTTTTTCGCGCGTAGTCTTCGGGCTCTCCAATAATCTTTACTTTCACACACGCGTCCCCAACCATTCTTCCCTCCTCACCCAAAACATCAGAAACAGCATTCATGTCCCTTTGTACTGAACAGAACCTGATTTTCAAGTGCTTTGTGTTCAAACACGTCCGTTCAATCGATTTACGAAAAGGTAGTTTCCTCTTGCGGAACTGCAATAAGCCAAGACCAAGCTTCTTTTTTCAGAAGAATCCCGGATGTTCAGGGCGGGAAAACGTTCTGCGCAAGCTTCTGCGCATCTCGTACTGCAGGGCGGGTTTTTTATGGTTAAACCGGTCGGTTCATGGTGAGGGTAAATGGTTCGCAAAGTTCAGAACTGGTAAATGCTGGTAAATGTCGTCCCGGAATCGCGTTTCGTGACCATTTGTACGAATCAGTCCCATTTACCGGAAAACAGCCGCGAAGGCCTGAAACTGGTATCAAAGATAGCTTTGAAGAAATGGAACACGAATTTTCCGTTTGGAATATTCCATCCACAAAACTGACTACCTTTTCAGATGATCTGTTGGTCCCGGAAATTTTCCGTTGGGAAGAGCTAAAAAGTCGTGTTCCATTTACTCCTTGCTTGGGCCAAGATTCGTCTCCTATTATGTCAATAATCTCCCTGATGAAGTTACTGAAGGTGAACTGGCCATGTGTGCAGACGATACAACCTTGTCTGTGGTCGGTGACAACGTGGAAGTAGTTATTGATAAGTTAAAGAAAGTCCTAGCAAGTATCAACCTGTGGTGCAGAAACAACAAGCTGACCATACACACAGGGAAGTCAGAAGCCATGATTTTGACTTATAAACCCTTCTGTTGACCACTAGGGCCGCCTGCTATGTTAGGAACAAGGTCTTAGATTTTGTGAAGTGTTTAGGAATTATTGACAATCAGTTGTCTTGGCTTAGCGATATTGAATTAATTTGTAGGTCCTTTGGCCAGAAAGTAAATCAGCTAAAAAGGCTCAAGTATTTAACAAAGGAGACCTTACAGCGTATTTATTTTACAAGTATTATTCCCACTGTCACCTATTGTAATTTAGTTTGGGGTACCTGCTCATCTACATTATTGCATAAAGTGGGACATATCCACGCCAGGGCAGCCAAGATTATATATAGGCTATCTGATATTAGCAACCAAGAAGCTATAACAATAGCTGGATGGGAATCGATTAATTCCATGTACAAGAGAAAGTTATTGACTTTCATGTATCAAGTTTACAAATATGAGCTACCAGATAACATAAGGCTTTTTAGTAGTAGCAATTGCTGTTATTATCTACACGTACAATAGCATTAAGTTTGAGGTTCCCCGCTTTAACCTAGAGGTGGGCAGGAATTCTTTAAGATATAGAGGAGCTTTGTTCTGGAACTCCATTCCAGATAATTTAAAAAGCTAGAGCACCAAGTCTAAACATTTCTAAAAAGCTTCTTAAGAAAAACAGACCCTTGTTCGACAATATAAGTTTCAACAAGATGAAATAGTATTTTAATTGTTCTAAACTTTAAGTCTTTTATCTCACCTTACTACTGTGTACTTATTCTCTTTATATACCTATTTCCTGTACATTTTTTTAAATAAATTTTATTTGTATACTATCAATAGATAGTTTATCAGCAGGTCCACATCAGCTTTAGCTGCCTTTTAACTTAACCTGCTTTACCAAATTAATTATGTATGTATGTACAGTCCAGAATATACCTAAATTTAAGGACAGGGCCAACTGGTCACGCGACACTTTTCAACCAATGAGTGAGAAGGCGCGCTTGTGTTAATCAACAAACAAATCAAAACATCGCCCCAGTGATCAACAATTTTCAAAACAGGGGACAGAATCAGTCATCATTTCGAGGGTCTCAAGCATATTTTTAAGACTTTTCATGAGGCATACACAATATTTTGTGGCTTATTTCTTCTTTTAAACAATGATGTTCGATGTATGTATGTATGATTCACAAAAACCATCGTTAAAGGACAAAACGGATCATTCAAGGCCAGTATTTTTTTTATTTTGCATTTGATTAATTTGTGAGTTGGTTCCACCTTCTTTTGCAACCCGCTTGTATTCTGTTAGTAGTAAATATGGTTGATTCTTTTCATGCCCACATGTATTTCCTTTGCAGAACCAGTTTTATCCCTCTCTTCAGTCAAAGAACCATACTGCTAGCGCATGCGAGTGAACAAACTTGTACGCAGCAAGCTTACTTGAGAAGAGGACTACTTCGATCATTTTTCTCCGTTGCTAATAATAGTCAGAGTTTTTTTCATTTTTACGGTAGCTCGTTTAATTACATGGTTTTGTTTTCCGGTGCACTGTGAATGTTTTTTTGTTCTTTATAGGAAATATCTTTCTGTACGCAAATTTTCCTTTTCACTTGCTGTGTAGTAGGGAACGGCAACAACGGCAACTGCCAGCAGAAAATTCAAAACAATTGACTCTTTGCCCGTAGACAATTGCTGGAGCTGGATTTGACTGAAGAGAGTAAAACTGTTAATGATAATTATTTTGTTTGTTTTACAACCTTATTAAAACTTTCTTTTAGTTCACTTTAATAAGCTGAATTTTGTGCATGATGGAATAGACCTTTTTACCGATATGGCGTCCATATTGAATTAATTCGATTTAAGGAGTATTATAGGATGCCCAGGGGGCATAAGCACATTTCATTTGTATTTTTGAGCGCTTTTCGGGACATTTTTCTTAACGTTTTCTTAGAATAAGATTGTCGTAGGAAGAAAGATCCTTGTGCCGTGTTTGGATGTAATATAAATGATCGCCTTTTTCCAGAGAAATATACAGTGGAAGACCATATTTCTAATACTAAACTAGAAAAAGGCGATCATTATTACATCCAAACACGGCACAAGGATATTCTTTCCCACTACAATCTTATTCTAAGAAAACTTTAAGAAAAAATGTCCTGAAAAGCGCTCGAAAATACAAACGAAATGTGCTCATACCCCCTGGGCATCCTATAATGCTCCTTACATCGAATTAATTCAATATGGCCGCCGTATCGGTAAAAACGTCTATTGTTCTTTGCTTGTAACATCTCTTTGAGAGCTTAAAACGGTGTCTATTCCTTAAAGTGACCTCAGTTGGTAATTAAATCATATACATAACTGGAAAGAAGTTTTTGCCGTATTGTAACTTTAACTTTGTTTGAACGAAATCCTACTTGCATGTAGGATTTTGACAGGTGTTATGCATATTCAACTTGACAACACAAAGCAAAATTTTAATATCTGCGCAAAACGATCAAGTTTAAAAAAACAGAGTATGGCAGAACTCGACCAGATCTCGTGCATGCAAGGCTGTTTTTAGGCCCTTATTTCTTATAAATTTTTTTAAAAACTCACGCGTGTACCTGCCATACTCTGCAGACTGGCTGAGTTGCTCTGAAACTGATTTGGGGGAAGATTTTACTAGATAAAGATTGACTCGTTTTTCAGATGTGAAAGCATTGAAGTTTTGGGTCTCGATGTGGAACATATTTTAATGTCTTGTTCGTTATGCATGTACCCCAATTTTGATATCATGGTATTTACACTTCTGGTTCAGTGGTAGTTATTGGAAACAAAGAGCGCCATGTGACCCTGAATGGATTCTGCGCAGTTCATATCTTCCTGAGTGTGTTATATATGGAGACTAGCGAACAGAACCTTATTCACACACTGTACGGGAGTACCTTTTGCTTTAGCTCACACTGTCCACAAGATCCTCATAATAGTGTCAATTAACTTATTCCCATCCATCACCCCCAACGAGTGTATGGGTGGACGGAGTACGCTGACGACTCACAACCAAATTTTCTTACCCATGCTATTATTCATGTTTTAATTCCTTTAAATTACTAAGCCAATGGCCTGTCATCACGTTATAGTAAAGTGGCTAGATCTAGAAACATGTAGAAGGATCTCTGATCTCTCGACGTTTTGTGAAGATCAAGACAGGCAATATCAGGATTCCATTTCCCAATTACCCACTTGAGGCGGCCTCTTCCTCCGGTTTCCACATTTTTCGTCCCCCCACTCCCAACTCCCCCGACACAAACACTTCAAAGCACACAAGTTCACTTTTTTGTTAGATCTGTCCGAGTTTGGAATGTCTTTTCCCCAGCTTCTGTATTACCCTGCAAGCAGAGGCCCTTCAATCTTCCTACTAGTTTGCAAGTCGGGAAGAGGAATATGATCTAGGAAGATCGAAGGGTCTCTGTTTGCAGCGTACTTCTGTATAGGCTGACACTGTTAATACCTTTTAGTCCAGTATTTGTTGTGGTAATCTCAATGCATGATACTCGCTATTTTTGTAATAAGTTAGCTTTTACTTATTTTTTTTTAGCACGACAGTTGATGTTTCTCTATATATCAATGTTATCAACATCCACGTAGATGACTGAGTGCCCATTGCTAGATAAGCTATTGCTATCGGCAATTATGCTATAACAATAATAATAATAATATTATTATTATTATTATTATTATTTCATACCCATAAAAAGCATCATTAGCCCTTTTGGGCCTTTTACAGACTGAAATCACAGATTTCCCTACCCTTTCTTATACTTCAGCTAGTGAAATCCTTACCCTTCCATATACCTAAATCCTCAAAAAACACATCCCTTTTGGGTGGAGCCTTCCTGTATAGGCCATTATAGAGAGTACCCCCCCACCCCCTTGAGTTTCTGTCCCCTTCCCCACCCACTATGTAGATTTACACTAACATTTTGGAAAAAAAAAAACATGGTTTATCAATGAACCTGTTTACAGCCACCTCTCTCCCCCATAACAGGCTCATTATTATTTGACTGAAACTCCTTTCATGTTAGCTTGGAAAAGAAACTATTATTTTATAAACGTGTAATCTGTTTATATTTCGAGTTCTCTTGCAAAAATCCTCTGTTTAGCAACCCGGTTCAAGAAAAACCTGACTTACTGTATTTATTTGAATAAGCGCCCAACCTCAAATTAGCGCCCACCTCGAATAAGCGCCCATCCCAAAGGCAGAAAAAGTTAATAAGCGCCCAGCCTCGAATAAGCGCCCACCCCCTCCTCCTCCCAATCAAACTCAAATAAGCACTCACCCCCACCCCACCCACTTGAGTGAATAAATTTTAACAAGAGACTTCCCCGAGGACGGAGTTTTCTTCAGAGTATTTTACAGAAACCTTGCTTTGTTACTTCTTCACGTTTTGTTATTAGCATTTATTATTTTGTTGCAAAATAAACACACTACATTTGCTTAAAATGGTGAAAATTTAATAAGCGCCCAGCCTTGAATAAGTGCCCACCTCGAATAAGCGCCCACTCTCAAGGTCCAAAAATTTAATAAGCGCCCAGGGCGGTTAATCGAATAAAATACAGTAAGAATAACTCACAACCTAAACAATGGTGAATATGCCCGACTCAAGTTAGTACCTTTTGCTCTCATGTATTCTGTTGAAGACAGGATGGTACGGTACTTACTAGTATTCAGTTTGAAATGTGTTTAAGAATATCAAATCAAATAAATCAAATGGTGTCCACTCTCAACCTGCCTCCACTGTAAGACATTAGGCTGATTTAGCAATAGAATGGGAACATTATTTGACGGCAGGAAAGAGCGCAGAAAGGACTAGACTCGACTTCCGGTGCCCAATTTGCTGCTCCACCATTGGTCAAGCCAGTTGTTTGATTTGCGCACACCGTCGTCAACTGACATTCCCATCCTGTTGCTAAATCAGCCTAGAATGTTAACACTGGTTTTCTTTACTTTATACCCCATCCCTCCTATTTGGTTTTTGTCTTAACATCACTAAAGGTAGGGAACGGAATTGATCCAAGCCTACAAAATCCTCCTTTATTTAGAAATACACAAAGTTCATATCAATGAAAACTAGATTATACAACAACAGCAACCACAATTTATCTATTAACAAAAAGATCAAGTTTTCCAATATTGGATGCTCCACAAATAGCTATTAAGCTAAATATCTAGGCAGGGCAATACAAGACAAATAAACCATGCGATAACTATAAAATATGATGAATTCTATCAGTTTTCCATTAAAACTGTCACAATATTGCAAAAATACAACTGATTTAAACAACTAACAGTACTACTGAACATCTTACTTGGCTAACAATAATTACTACAAATTAGCTTTGGTGCCATTTATAAATGCACTATTTAATTCACTACAAAAACCTAAAATGCTAAATCCATCACTTTCCTCAAACTTTATTTAAAAAAAGGGAATTGCTTTTAAATCCTTGAATACAATAATCTATAGAGTTAAACTTGTTGGTAAATGAGAAATATTAATTTCTACATTACGTTTCAACTACCGGTACATTTCATATTTTTCATATTGTTTGTAAACAATCTCATCATTACACCACTTCAATCTACAATGTCCAACAATCACACAAGGTTATCAATGAAAAACATGTTATTGTACTGAATACAATTCTTGTTAAATAAGCATCACACCTTCCAAGCAACACTCTGTAAAGTAGTTATTGAATACAACAGTCTGAAGAGGAGTGTTGACCAGAAGGTAAAATGTTTTGTCGACCTGCAGACCACTTCACCACCTCAACTAACTCATCCTTATGCTCACCCTCCCATTTCCTGATAGTTTCTTTCATGAATTCAATAACACAATGCCCTGGTACTGCATTACTTAAATTGAACTGTGAGTGGGTTTCCAGAGCATCATAGAGTTTTAATGTCAGTAAAAACATTGGAATCTGGCAAGGATCAGGAAATTGATATCTACAGCCATACCTATTGACCACTCTTACTAACTGCTCACGGTCTAATGAGGCATTATTAATTGCATCATCTGGAATATCCAACATAGTAATAGTTTGCAAGGATTGCCGGATTTTTTCAATTTTATCCCTCTCTTCAACAGTCAGAATCTTCTTGAAATGTTTCTGTCTTGCAACACCCACAACCTTCAACTGATTTCCAATCCAACAGAGGATTGGCCCTCCAGAATTACCAGAGTTGAGTGACAAATTAAGAACTGCCAATGAAGGACGGCAATCTGAGTAAGTTTCCTTATAACCAGAAACACGACCATTAACAAAGAGAGCTGTTTCCCCTGTATGGCTCATAGGGTACCCTAAAGAAAAAATCTCCATACCAGGAAGCAATGGCTCACTGGACAAATGCAATGGAGTAATTCCACACTGCTTGCTGTTCAGCTCTTGGCAATAAAGCAGAGCTAAATCAGTCGCTGCATCAACATGAGCAATCTTACAGCGAAGCTCACCAATGAAAGGGTTAGAAATGCACACTTCTTTAGGTTTATCATCAATATTCTTTTCTATATTTGCACCTTCAATGACATGCCTATTGGTAATAACAAAGTGGTCATGAACAATAAATCCAGAACCATGCTCAATTTCAATTTTGGTGATGGCTTTAGCATACTCTTCTTTAATTTCTGCTCTTTTTTCATCAACCAAACCATTCGACACAGAATTACTAGATTCTTTGCCATCTACTGAGAGGTACCGGTAATCATCACTAACCTTTTTTAGATCAAAATAATCAACTGCTTTCTTGATATCAAAAATGTCATAGGTCTGCTGGCTCTTTGAAGGCTGACTGTTCTCTTTTTTGCTCGTAAAAAATATGTCCACATCACGAACCGAAGTTCCCGCAAAGCAATCTCTTACTTTACGTTCTGCCTCGCTTCGAGAATATTTACCAAGTCTGCTTTTTTTTACCTCGAACTCCCTTGTAATTGCATCTCTTTTTTTCTTAATTTCTGTCACTTTTGTATCCTCTGGATGTTTGATCAATTCTTTAGTAGTCAGGTGACCAGTTAACTTTTCTTGTTCTTCCCTTGCGTCAAGATGAACTAACATTTTGTGAATATCGGAGATATTGTAAGTTTGGTTGATGTTTGATTCCCTTCTTAATAGTTCACCAACTTCTTCAGGCCAATTATCCACAAAGCAGTCTCTTAGCATTTTCTCTGCTTCACTCCATGAATATTTGCGCAAGCCACAAAAGGCCTTCTCATACTCCTCTTTCACTTCTAAATTGTTTTTTTCAATTGACTTTCTTAGTTCATCAGTGCCTGGTCCTGCATCTTCTGGGTATTTTTGAACAAGTTTCATTTTATCATAATGTTCAACTGCTTTTTGAATATCAAAAATGTTGTAAGTCTGCTTGAAGTGGGACATGCACTCCTCCAATTTGATGGGAAAAATCTCTTCATTTCTGGGGTAGCAAGTATAGCAATTTCTTACTCGCTGATCTGCTTCTGCTTTAGAATACTCAGAAGGTTTAATATCACGATAGAGTTCAGCTTTATCCAGCTCTTTTTTAATATTTTCTCTTTCTTCTTCCACTCTTACTGGACTTGGAAAAAAAAGGTAAGGGAGACTACACACATCACAATAGAAATTGTCAAAACGTGTTGCTTTATCATAATACACTACTGCATCATGAATGTCAACAATGTCATAAAGTTTATTTGGGTCCGTAGACTCATAGTTAAGAAATGTGAAATCCCCTGCAAAGCTACCAGCAAAACAATCACGAACGCGGCGCTGTGCGACAAGCCAGGAATACTTGTACCTTTCAGCTTCTGGGTTAGCACGAGCTTCCTCAAACTCTCTTTCAACATCATCTCTTCTTCCATCAATCAACTTTCTTACTTCTTCAGACCCTGGTCCTTGTTTGGGATATTTCTCAACATAAAGCATTTCATCCAAAATCTCCAAGCCATTATGGATGTCAATTATGTCACAAATTTTCTCCTTACTTGGTCCTCCGCGATCGCTCGTTTCTGTAGGAAGTATCAGACGCTGCAGGAACCCATAACCTACATAATTCAGACGCGGATGTCCCTCATAGCATTCTTCTATTCGCTTCCAAGCTTTATCCCAGTGATATTTTGCGATGTTTTCTGGCCATCCAAAAATCTTGACCTTCACACAAGCATCCAAAGCCTTTCTTCCTTGGTCACCTAACACATCACTGATTGAATACTGCATGCCTCATAGGGTTATTTATGACCCACATTCTACGTTCGTGTATTTCATGAGTCTTAACAGGCCCAATCTTTCCAGTTGTTGACAACACAATCGTGTATGTACCTTCTTGCAGCAGTTACTCAGTGCTCACTGCATGATATTCCACGATATCTTGAGTGAAGAAGGAAGTTGCTTTCGTTTACTTTGTCATGTAAGGGGTCATCTAGTGTAAACAATCCACTGCTGGGGGGCGGGTAGCATGGTAGGCCCTGATTAACTACCCTGCTTTTGCTTGTGACCAGGGTGTGACTAACTTTCACGATCCTTATTCATTTCGTTTCACACAACAAATTGGTGTTTTTTAACCAAACACCATGGAGTTAGATTTTTTGAAAATACCTTGTAAGTACCACTCGTGAAGACCCCACATCTCTAACCCTCACAATCCGTTTTTAAGACTCCTGTTCCAAAAATACATTCTCATACTGACATGCAGTTAATCCCACTTGAGAAAATTCATTCTTCACGTTACTCAGTTCGTAAGGCCAGGGAGTCGCCTTTGATAGATAAGGCCATGACCCTTGAATCTCATGGCCTAAACCGCCGTGACGAATTATTGTAATCCATCTCTTCAGTTAGTATTTTTCCTTTCCAGTTTTTGTGTTGTACGTCATTTCCGCCTCTCCCTTTTAAACAATTTTTTTTTTGCGACATTCTCCATTTATGTAATATTGTGATTGCTACATAAGTTCTGTAACGTCTGTAAACCTGCAGAAGGCTGGTACGGCCAGCCGAAATATTGTTATAAAAAACAATACACGTTGTCTTAAATCAGCTTTGCAGTAGTCTTTAGACTTCTCGTTCTTGGTTCCTTATATTTTGGCTGATTAGATCGCTTTTCTAGAGATCCAACGTTTACAACTAGTAGGATCTTCGTCCACGGTTTTTGCAGTTAATTTAATCCAAAAATACACCCAGTTCAAGAGGTGAAATGGTGAGGCCCTAAAAACCATACCCTGTTAAGCGGCGCCGTACTAAGGGAACCACAAATATTAGTTTTGTGAGCGACGGAGCCATGAGAAGCAAAAATCTCCAGGAACGTAGCCTGCGAAAACAGACGTTTCTCCTCGATCCTCGCCGTTTGGGACGTTACCTCGTCGCGAAACGTGCCCCAGCGGCGATGAACGAGGAGAAACGTCTGTTTTCGCAGACTACGAGGAACGAGAAGCAACCATAAATTTGAAACAAAACAGAGGGGAGGGATCACTTTATTTATTAAGCCGCAGATGTAATCTAGTTTTACTTTCGTCTTTTATTTGGCTTAATCTAACTTGTCCTTTGGTTCTCACTATAGTTTACACAGGACATTGTTTTCCCAGTGGAGTGTATAACGTCAGACCTTTGAGAGCCAAAAGACGTAGAGTAGGAAGGGCGAGACAAGTCCAATAAACTCAATAAACTTATCTTCTACCTTTTTCTGTACATTGCGTCTCCATAGTACGGGGGGGGAGGGGTCATGTGATTTTTGCATCTTACAAGAGGTCAAAGACGGTCGCTTGACAGGATTCACACAGACTGCGAGCACTGTAAATTATCTTCGGTTGCGAAGCATTACACGAGAATTGATTTCTGTTCGCTGTTATTTTTGCTGTTGATTATTTGTGAGATGCTTTGAATGACTACGTAACCAGGAATTTTTGAAAGCAATTGTATGTTAAATACGTGCAGAGTGAAACTAGTATTTTTGTATAAATAGAGACTGTATAGTATGTAAGTTATCCTCGGTCGTTACTGTTCCTTTTCTGCGTGTAAGTTTAACTTTAGATTGTAATTTTCTTTTCGGTATCGTAGTTTTTGGGTCATGTTTCCTCGTTTTCCCCTCTTTTTCCCCCTTCCCTTTTCCCCTTTTTTTTTCCGTAGGGGCTTTTCCCGACCTATCCAAAACTCCGTTAACATTTTTCTGATGTATTGTTAGCAATTTTGTTTTTAGGCTCCGTTTTGGCTCCAAATAAAGCTAAGTGGCCTACTACGGCACAATTACCCAGAAATGTTAGGGTCATCCTGGTGTAAATGAATGGTTCAATTCGACCTGTTACCATCCTCCCCCGGGCAACCCCCAGGACAGGTCCAGCAGTTCGGTTCTGGGGGTGGGGAATTGTTTGAACCGGTCCTGTCCCGGGGGTAGGGGGTAGGGCAAATCAAAAATCACTTGTCTTTGATTTTGTAAAGTACATGTTATTTTTCGCGCGGTTTGCACGAAGCTGCGAAACTCAAGACTACGTATTTTCGAAGTAAAATGCACGAATTTGTCGGAGAGTGGTTGGAGAGAAGAACCTATCAAAATTAAAGTCTGTATTTGAAGGTATGTTTTAAAGATTCAAAAGAATGTGCATGTGCGTAAGGTCATGTATGGTGCGTACTCGAATGGAGGATCTTTTTGCAATAGAAACGAAATATTTCTTCAGCCTAATTTAATAATAACACAACTAATGTCATCTCTGCCAATCAGCATTTCGCATCGGCTTTTTCGATGCAGATATTCAAATTCCAGAGTTGTAGTTGCAAGCTCTCTTTCTTTTTCCCGCCCCCCTGCCTGTATAGGAAATGTTTAGCCGTTAATTAATGGCTAAATAATTTCTATAAGAAAGAAAATATTTAGCCGTTAATTAATGGCTAAGTTCTCGGTTTGTAGAATACCGGGGGTATACAAACTGACTTTATGGCTAAATTTTTCTTATAACTGTAGTGTAAATTTATTGCAAATTTTGCATTTATATATACACCCCTGCTAGAGTGCCCCGGAGAGCTTGCTCACAGGCTATCATGGAAGATTCAACATCATCTTAACAATATACAGACAGCTGTAGCCTATCATACCTTTAACACAGCAGCTGTAGTCTCAACAACTGGCTGTGAACTCAGCTTTGGATCTTGCAATACATCGTGACTGCTCTTCATTTTCATTGTCTACGAACCAGTAAGCAAAACTATGCAGTTAAATTAAACAAGCATCCCTATCATTTCACATGGGCATTCCTGGGTTGTTTACAAGCGTGTCAAATTAATGTATGTGCCCAGGGGGGATACTCGGGATTTCAAGTGACGGGGATGATCGAAGGATTTTTTTGGGTTTGAAATTTTTGATTCCGGGATTTTTTTGGGTACGAAAATTTGGCAAGTATTTTTTTGGGTAGCTTGATTTGAGTAGGGATTTTTTGGGGGTATTAAAAAGAATCGGTAGTGCCCTGGCTGCGTAGTTCTGCGAGTAAAGTACAAACAAACGTGTTTTGCTGTTGTTTAATAGTTAACTATGGTGTCGCTTTACATCGCACGTGTTATACAATAGTCTGCATTTTTGGTCCAGGGATTTTTTTGGGTTTTGCTGGAAGCCCTAGGGATTTTTTTGGGTCTTGACTTTTGGCTCCATTCGATCATCCCCGTCACTTGAAATCCCGAGTACCCCCCCCCTGGGTGTATGTGTAACATTGAAAACTACAAAACGTAATAATGATCAATAGTAGGGGTGACGAATGGCCTTTCAAAAATGTTGAATCTCGGCAAATTTAAGCCGAGTCTCGTAATCTCGGCGCTTAAAAAAAGCGTCTCGGAATCTCGGATTTCCCAGAAATATGACGGTCTCGGAGTCTCGGATTTTGAAAATTTGGATCTCGGAGTCTCGGATTTTGAAAATTTGGATCTCGAAATCTCGCCACTGGGACGTTCAATTTTTTATCCGCAAGCTTATCCGAAACGAGAAATTAAGAAATTTACCCCTGCCGGAATCTGCATTTACAATTGTTATGTAAGATATAGGAAACAGTAATTTCCACTTACTTTATAGAGGAAATCATGTCATGATAGTACATGGGTACCCAACGACAATCGTTTGAGAATTGAACTGTTCTTGGCCCGAATGATTTAAAGACCTACACTGAAATTATTTTGGAAATGTTGCTTATTTTCCCGCTTACTTATATCAATAATGTAATTGAATATTAGCTATAAGTCTTACTAACCTAGTGATGCTGGAAGCGCTCAACCCACCAATGAAAGTGTATCCTTGTATTATTGCGATAGTACCGTAAACACCGGTGTATAAGCCGCACTTTTTTGCCGAAAATTTTTGCTCAAAATCGGGGGTGTGGCTTATCTACGGAAACATCTGCTGAGTTCTGCAAATCATAGTTTATAGATCGTACTTTCCAGTGATGAGACCAGACTTTTTGAGCCTTTATTCATTTGAGGTGTATAACGTGGAACAAAACTTCTTTAACTTAAGATGATGTAGAAAAGTTAGTCTTGTTTGTCTTACAGAGCTGCCAGAGCGCCTCCGAGACCAAAAATCAAATTGAGCAACAAGATCCGCATCGAACACGTAACGCACGAACGTGAGCATTGAGTTTCTAACAGCCAATTCTCTGACTTACGTTTTTATTTCAAAAAACTTTTTTTCCGAAAATTTGAGCTTCAAACTCGGGGTGCGGCTTATCTACGAGTGCCGCTTATACACCGGTGTTTACGGTAAGCATTTCTGGAGTGTAGAGAGTAGTATCACTCCCGGAAACGGTGAGGGAGTCGAAGTACTCGGCCTGTAGATGTTTCTCTTGCTGTATCAGTGGCAGTAGCCTCTGTGCCTGCTTCATCTTTGTCGTACACCAGATCCAGACACTGATGATATAAATCATCGCTTATTTCCATGTGGAAATCATCATCCAAATACATCAACTTATCGTTTTCGGTGCCGACCTCTTGAACAACGTTTGCCTTTCTCACAAGCCCAGTAAACTCGTAATGAAAAAGCAAAAAATCTTCTTCATCAGGAGCATAGACATGTGTTCTCACCGTCTCCATAGTATTTCTGCGCCAGTCTTGTGCCAGGCTTCCAAGTAAAAATGAACCTGACACTCGGTCATCTTGAGAAATTAGAATGACAGAATTTTTAACCAGGACCATGTTAGCTTCTTTGTCACCGACATCAGATCCATCAAAGTTGACAGAAGTGTCGTTGATGTCAACCTCATTTTCCTCTTCATTAGTTGCTTCAGTTATTGGCATAGATCCTAGGATTTCCTGACGCATCTCTTAAAGAGTCGTTAATGGATTTCTGTCGAGCGTACGTATTGTTGCCAGATATAGTCCGAAGTACAACATGAACTAAAGCTAACTAAGCTTTACTAACATGGCTGACAAAAATAGCAAGCTCTGCGATACACGAATCGAACAAAACGCATCGTTCGACGACGTTGTTAAAAGCTACAAATAGAAGCTAATAGTCCGATCGACGAGCTGCGACGGTAATAGTAGCTAATAGCAGCAAATAGTAATGCACTTTAAGCTCTAAGCAAGACGATCTTATAACTTACCGTATTTGCGTTTAATTCCTTTCGTTGCTTCAAAACCCTCTTCTATTTCCTCTTCACTCTCTGCCATTTGCAGTAGTAGCTAGTCGAAAGCCGATCGTTCGCAGATTTACGCGTGCCAGAAGCCGACAGATCAGAAGCTATCAGAAGGCGTGTGAATTTTAAACCAGGCAGAATGTCGAATCATTAGTTTAACTAGTTTATAAAGTAACTAACCAGGTTAATAAGTAGACTATAGGCAGTAATGCGTTACTTAATACGTTTAATTTTATGTCTCTGACTGGTAGACTAAGTAGACTAGATAAGTAGCTATAAGTTAATGGTTTTAATACAAAACCAATGTTTTGGGATGAGTGGAAAAATATTTGTTGTGATGCCCACAAAAGCTCAGAGCGCTGTATCTCGTATTTTCGGATCAAGTGCATCTCGGGCTCGGATTTTTTTAGCGCTAAGACTCGGGCTCGGATTTTACAAACAAATTCAAGGCTCGGGCTCGGATTTTTAAACTAGGGTCTCGGCGTCTCGGCAAGGCTCGGATTTTACCATTCGTCACCCCTAATAGTGCTGCTATGAGAAAAGAAACAATGATATCAAAGAAACGAAAAGCAATGGCAGCTAGGTGGGAGGATGTGATTTTCACGGGTAAGAGAAGAAATGACTCTTCTCATATATATATCATATTTATGGCAAGAAAATTCATGAAAAAAATATTTTTTTCTACTCATGGGGGAAAAAACTACACAATACAGTATTAAGTAATCCAACCTTAGAAACTGAGGCCACTGTTGATTCATCTTCTTCAGCCTCCTCGCCAAATGACAACAGACTGAAATTCCTGTCAAAAGCAATGATTTGTTGATCAGTCATTGCACTGAACTGAACACTCTCTTGTACGATGACATAAGCAAGCGATTAAATTCTTGAAACCTTTGAAGAGCCTTACTTTGTTCCTTTAACTTTTCGTTTCTTTTCTTCCCTTGTTACTTTAATTTCCTCTTTTGTTTGCCTTGGAACAATGTCATCAAAGGGATTATGCAAGATCTAACAAGAAAAGGTAATAAAATATAACTATTTAGAGGTCTCTAAAGAGGTTCTTTAATAATAATTAATTATTATATTAGAGCCCTTCAAGCTCCAGTATCCACAGACGACTTCTCCAAACTCAGAACCCAATACATTTTCTTAAACAAATAGTTGAGAGAATTTTTTAAATGATCAAAACATTTTTCTCTGGTTGATCATAATTTTTATAAATAATGCTCACAACCTTTCTTTGTGATTATGTACTTATGCTTTAAGTTGGTCACTCTGGCTTTTTTAAAGACCCCTTTCCTTAACCCGCCCTCCCACCCCTAAGGAATTTCCAATATCTTTTGTGGTGAGGGTGGAATATGGGGATTTTCTAAAAATACACAAATGCACAAATTATGGACTTAACAACTCTAGCATTCATCTTTGTTTTTGTCACCTCCACACTTTACAGTAGTACACAAACTCCTATTATCTTGCAAAAACAGGGTTTTCTAAATGAAAATTATATACAGCTTAAGTGACTCACAATAACAGATCATAATCTCACCTCAGTTTTCTTGATTTTTGGTGGAAAAAGTGGCCTGTCATCTCCATCAACTTCACAGTCCTCCATCTTAATCATGTTGTAAATTGTATTCCCTGCAACCTTAAAAGGAAAAATTTACACAGCATTCAACATACCAACATACTCCCTCATTTCCATGTTAGAGGGACCATTTTTGCAGGGAGCCCTTCAACATTACCTTTCCAAATATTGTATGCTTTCCATTCAACTCGGGTGTGGCTCCAAGTGTGAAGAAGAACTGGCTTTGATTATCATTAGGACCAGCATTAGCCATGGCAACCAACCCTCTACGTACAAACCGTAATCTTTGGTGAAATTCATCCTACAAAAAATATAGGTTGTAAGATTTAAGCAAAAAAAAAACATTTTCCGTGTTTGCATAGCCTGATATAAACACGAGAGGGGTTGGAGAATTCAGTTATGCAACCCGTCGAGTGCTTGCATGATTAGCACATGAAAAGCAAAACATCTTGGTGTCACAACCATACTCTCATGCAAACATGCATCTCGGCCAATCAGAACATGTGTACTATCTTAGTTATTTTATATATAAAGATAGCAATACAGCATAATCACCGTCAAGGTATCAATCCCACTCAAATCAAAGTGAATTTTCCTTGAGTAGGTAGCTCAAAGTTTTACCACTCTTTAAATGGCCAACTGGATTGCCCCTACATGTTGTGATGTTTTGATCTGTTACTTGCACATTCAATTGGAATTTAAATTTGTTGTCAGACAATATTACTCAAGCCCACTTCACTAGCCAGCTTTGAGCTAATACAAGACTGCAGAGCATATATAAAAATAATATAACATCATCAATATTATTAATATTTTGTCACTCAGTATAAAAAAAAAATTATTTTGCCACTGACAATAATTTTAAAACATAGTTTGGAATTGAAATTTTCCCAGATTATAATCATTATCATCTTCATCATCATCATCATCATCATCACCATCCACCGGCACCAGCAATACCAAAAGCAACACCAGAGTCAATATGAGCACTACCACCATTATCACCATTACCACCACCACCACCATAGCAGCAGTGGCACCACCACTACCACCACCACAGCAGCACCAGCTCAGTCACCACCAGCACCCCAGCAGCACTGGCACCACCACCACCACCACCAACACTACCATCATCATCATCATCATCATCATTCAATGATTACCAGTTTAAACAAGAAATAATTTATATTCACCTTGAATGGCTGACCATAAATGGACTCCCCTCCTGTATTAATGCATGTAAAAAGGGTATTAACTGTTAGAGCTACGGAAAAAGTACATTGGTTTCTAGCTATATGCAAACTAAGGGAGTAGGATGCATATTTTTTTCCAAGACCAAGACAGTGATCAAGTAAGATGCTGAGTATGCTTTAAATGTTGCTAGGATACAGTTTCAAAGCCGGACCTAATATCCCTGCCCTTGGTACAGCAGGTTCTGTTATGAACATTGTTTTATCCATAAATGGATACACACACACAAAAACTCAGTTTGACAAGAGAAAACCAGATTGACTAGTCCAGAAGTTTGGGCTGCAGCTACTTTGATTCAAAGGATTGTCGTGATTCTGTCAGAGCCTCTTTTTCTCTTTCTCCATCAAGAAGAAGACAAAATAAGATAAGGGTGATTTTCTAGTTGACCAAGGGCAAGTGCAAAACCCTGGGTTGTTTTCAACATGCTTTAGTTTCCCTAATTACTCTTACTGGAATCAAATTTCTTGCTCACCCATTCCTGTTCCAGTTGGGTCTCCTCCTTGGGCACAAAATCCTGAAATAAAATAAAACAAGATCCATGGCTTACATTGTTATTGTACGACTAGAGATGCTAAACCTGCTAAATGTGTCACAAAAACAAGTTCTTTGCAACCAATCACAAAAGGTGCTGCTCCAACCCTCCATGAATTTTAAATTTCCACCTGAAATCTGTTTTTAGAACTTTTAGTCTGATGATCACTTAGTGCATGAAACCCCATGTTATAACTTAATTTTCATCCTTTGCATTTGTATATTATATCCAAATCATACATTTTCCATTTATGAGATTTGGTGATGATCTGATTGTTTAAGTGACTGAAAGCATATTTGAGATCACTATAGTTCAAAACACCCTCATCCAAAAGTATCACTAGCCCTGACATGACAATTAGTTTTAACTGTTCAGCTTCACCATGAATTTCTTTCAAGGAGGGGCTTTACCTTTGACAATTCTATGAAAGATAGTCCCATCATAATACCCTTCTAAACAGAGCTGAATGAAATTTCTGCAAGCTTTTGGGGCTTCTTTTGACCACAGTTCAATATCAATTTCACCGCATGTTGTGATGAGAAGCACCTAAAGTAAATTACAAAAAGTTTAAAATTAATCAAATGATTATTTTAATAGTTGGTAAGCTTAAATTTGTGAAAAGTAGACGAAAAAACACTGAATGAAACCATACCCAATGTCGACCAGATTGACATCAGTTTATTTCCTAACAATTATGGACATAAGCATCTTACCTTTCCATTTGTAGGGGGTTCCTGGATGTATATGTTGCTCATGACGTCCAAAAAAGAGAGAAATAGTTACTTTTCCTAACAAACTGCTTTTATATTTGACAGTGACAACAATGTGCTAGACCGAACAGCGGCTTTGCCTGGAAGCGCAGCCGTGAAAACAACTCCACGTGGATCAAATTCAAGATGGCGTCCCGACTGACCTTGTTAAGAAACTTGACTTTTAGAAGGAATCTTCGCCTTCTTTGCTCACAGGTAAGACGATCAGTGTACCACAAACTTTCTTTGCCTTGATTCTTTGAAATGACGACTTACTTTTTTCAGAGCCGGCCAAGTCTTGCTAGGACGCGATCGATTTTGCCTCATGCATCCTTCCAGCTGAACGCGATCAGTTTTGATAAGGTAACCTCTCGAGTATTCAAGAAATCTTGTTGCAATATTTTATTATTATTATTTTTCTAAGAATAAGCGTGTTTCCTATTCCGTTTAAACTTTCAGAGGATGGTAAACCAAGGACAGGCTTTGCGATTTCTAAGAACAACCTCAGGTTTGTTTGAACATTTCTCTATCAGCTGAACATTAATAAGATTATTTTGTCATCTCGATTTGTGTGATGATCTTGTTTTAACTTATTTCTGTTTTTACTTATACCAGTCATCAACAATTTGGCGTTCTATATGTATTATTTTACCGCCCTCTCAGTGACAGATCTTTACAAAAACTCGTAAAAGTGTCTAAGTTTGTTGGGGGTGTGTCGGGGGAGGGGTAGAATTTTTCCTTAGGGTTTGGAGAGTAAATATCTTGAAGAGGGTTCCTTTTTCATTAACACAAACTTATTTGTGTCATTCAAGTGAACAGTTTGCAAGGTACAATCGGTTACAAATTAAAAAACACAAAAAAATTAAAGAATAATGAGGTACCTGACGGGAAAACTAGTTAAAGAGAGAACCCTTCTGTACTTTTACATGAGGCAAAAACTTTTTCTCATTGATAATATGCTACAACTAATTTGATTAGAAATGCTGGACTGGCAAAAGAGCATTCTCATCTTTTCTTGCCAGTTACCAATGCAACCATCATTCTTTTTTGTTTTCAATCATTCTAGCCACAGAGTGAATCATTTATTAATAATTTTGTATGGCTGTGATTGTTATGTACTGATAATCTGTTTGTTTGTTTGTTTTTTAAGGTATGAATGGAGAAATTCTGCCATTCAAATTATCTGACATAGGAGAAGGAATAGCTGAAGTAACAATCAAAGAATGGTATGAGATGTTCTTTTGTACTTTCTCTTGCCTTGCAACCTATATCTGTGAATTAAATAGTAATAAAAATGATATATAATTTAATCTGGAAAAAGAAATAATTATTCTTAATCTCTGAAAAGATAAATGCAAGTTTAAAAATATTTGTACAGACATGATTGTTCGTTTTTTTTGGAGACCATAACATTTAGTCCACATCAAAATTTTCTGGTCAAGAGGTGGTTCAACCCTTTTACTGCCAGAGTGAATAATGGAGTTTTGTAAGGTGACTCTAACTTTTGAGTCCAAGGACAAAATCCTATGTAGTGACCATTCCAATGAAACCTCTCTACCTGTACTTTCACATGGTACTGTTTGTTTCTTCATGGTGCAGTTTTTTTGTTGTTTTGCTATTAATTTTATTTTGTTTGTCAGATTTTGCATTTGGCCACATTTGGCAGTGAAAGGGTGAAATCAGGTTTAGAAACCAATAAAAATTGAGGGTTCTGTTAATTTAGATCAGAGAAGAGACCTATTTGTGTTTTCTCTTTAGGTTTGTGAAGCCAGGTGATCATGTCAGTCAGTTTGACAGCATTTGTGAAGTACAGAGTGATAAGGTTGGTAGAGCTGTGCACATAAGGTACAGGCAACCCACAGCATATACATCTTATTTTCAGTGAACATTAATAACAGTTAAGTCTCAAATTCTTGAACCACCTTGGTTCTAGTAAAATGTGGTGAAGGGAAGTAAGGTTTGGTTCAAATTATCATGAATTCCAAAAAGCGAGGGTTCAAGAAATCAGGATTCTACTGTATTGATATTGTTGTTTTTTCTCTGGCTGTAGTATTTTGTTAGAATTTTCAGAACATTGACCTTGAGTAGCTGGTTTTCTGAAAGAGTTTGAGAGAGTTAGTTTGACTTAGTTATTTGCATACACAGAAAAAAGTAGAGATTTTTTATTACTCTACAGTTCAGTTTGCGTAAGAGCTGAGAAAACAGCCAATGAATTATTGACCTGAAGCTATGAAGCCCGTAGTGTTTACCTAACATTTAGTTACAATAATTGTGGACCCTTAGATTACAGACAAACAAACTTCATTCTGTTTGTTGATATGTTAGGCATCTGTTACCATCACCAGTCGTTTTGATGGAATCATCACCAAACTTTATTATGAAGTAGATAATACAGCTAAAGTTGGACAGCCCCTGGTGGATATAGAGATCACCTCCTCCACAGAGACCAGTAAGTTTATACCCTGCCTTTATTGCCAGGAGTGTCTGTAATTAAATTTTGCTGAAAAGCCTAATTGTAATTTGGTGCATTAGCTTAGTTAGTTTGGTTAAGTGCCATCCCTTGCCTGTTGATTGCCATCTCTTGCCAGTCACATTTCTCCAGCATTCTTGTTCTCAGTTCTCTAACAGTTGCAAACCTAGCATCCTCAAGAAGAGTGTGTGCCATACTAAGCACTAAATCTAGCTTCATGTGAAAGTACTGTGGAAGAGGTTATTATTGGGTTATAAGGATTTCTTGTACAGACTCACCTTATACAGCGTGATATGCAGTGCTACAGGAAAGTACTGCTCAGAAGATTTCATTTCAAAGGACACTCTCAATCGCACTCAAGGATTACATCCGTAGAATCAAAGTTAGAACTACATGATAAATTATGCGTATCTGCCCTTTTTGACTTAAGATGTAAAAAGCTTCAAACTGAAAGTGTGATAATTAAAAAACATTGAGACTTGCTTTTGAAAACTTCAATTCTCATTTACCATCTACCATCCATTGTACGTGAATTCCACTGATGTAACTTTGTTCAGTATGTACAGACTGTACCTCTCAAATCATTGTTCTCGTTTTTAGATGCTGACAAAGTTCCGAGCCCAGCTGAAGATGTCATGGCTGCCCAGCAGAAGCCCAAACCAACACATGCTATAGAAGAACCTCTTCCTCCACCACCCCCATCCCCACAGTCAACAGCATCACAATCTATGGCTCCCTCATCCCCTCCCCCACAAGCTTCAGAACAGATGAAGAGTGGTAGTGGAAAAGTTCTTGCCACTCCTGCAGTGCGCAAGATTGCAATGGAGCACCATGTAAGTGGAATGCTTTGCCCAGCTACAAAGCTGACCACCCATTCTTTCAGTATTTCTGACACAAAACCAACTCACTGGCTTGCTTGATCTCTTTGCCACTTGAAAACTATAATTTTAATTTCGAGTTCATGTGCTGCTTTTCTAGATAACTCTGGCGGATGTTTCAGGAACAGGCAAAGATGGTAGAATCTTGAAAGAAGATATTATGAATTACATTGAAAAAATGAAATCAGCACCTGCACCTGCAGGTAAGTACGCCATCACAATTAATGTCATCAGGATTGAACCATGTGGATTGGACCTCCTCCCATACAGCATTCCATAATAATACTTCCATTCACCATCAATGTTGAACTCGCAGTCTTAGTGGCATTTAGATCATCTTTTATATATAGCTGCCAATTCGTTATGAATAAAATCCAGAATTTTAATGCCTGGATAAGCAATTATTCAGAACTCCAATGTTTGGAAAAGGCAGCAACAAGAATTCCAATGTTTGGAAAAGCCAAAGTCCAGAATTCCAATCTTTGGAAAAGCCAAAATCCAGAATTCCAATGTTCGGAAAAGCCAAAATTCAGAATTTCAATGTTCGGAAATGCAAAAATCTAGAATTCAATAAACTGCAAAATTTGCAAAATTACATATCTCTACTGTCTGTTAGGGGAGTGTGGATTTTTTCTGGAATAACTTATAACCCAGTCAACAATCAAGTTTGAGCAGCTGAGCAGCAAATGGAAAATTATTTTTTATAACAGACTTTGATTCTTGAGGCTAAACTTATACTGAAGAAATTGAAAAGTCAGATTAATTAGATAAGTCTTCAACCTTTGACCAGTGATGATCTTCGATTATCTTCTGGGAACATCAAACATTTATAAACTGACAAGGTCACTGGATCTGTATCTTTGGTATAGATAGTTGATGTGACTTTACAAGAAATCTCCATGACTCACCGACCTTTTATGCCAATTATGTGTCTTTACAGCTCCTTCGACCCCTGCAGTTGATGTGCAAGAAGCAGTCCCCACTGCCCCACCCACTCCAGTCAGAAGACCTGAAACAATGCTGGAGGATAGAACAGAACCAATCAGAGGAATTAGAAAAGCTATGGCCAAAGTAATGACTGCATCTAATGCAATCCCTCATTTTGGCTACAACGATGAAATAGTTCTAAATGAGCTGGTCCGGTAAGTACCTCGCCTGTGTACAGACGTCCCCCTCCCCTCAAAAAAAATGGGGGAGAGAGTCTGTCTCCCCAGTTTTTTCTGAGAGGAGGGGGGCATTTGTACACAGGCAAGTAAGTACCTTCTATAGATTGTTTTTACTCACGTGATCAGCAGCTATGCAAATTTCTTCAAGTTAAACAATATTTTTACATGAGATGAAAGTTCACTCTCCACAGGATTTTTCTGTCTGCGCTGTTTCATTGTTTTAAATACCAGTATTAGCTGTTAGGGTAAAATTCCGACAAGCGACATGGCCTTGAAACAGCGACATAAGACAGATGAAATGGTGACATAAGACATAAAGATGGGTTAAATACCAACGGGGAATTGGAATTTTGAAACGTTGGTTTTTTTAGGAGAAAACTGGAGTACCCAGAAAAAACCTCTTACATCGAAAAAGAACCAGCAACAAACTCAACCCTTCCTGAAGACACTGGGCTTGTTTAATGAGACCTCTTCTTCAGTACACTTTTCCGAAAATGGTTATAAGCAACTGCTTTTTATTGTTTTTTCTTTTATCTTGGGCACCTCTTTGGAGTAACAAGGTTAATAAGTTGTTTAGTAATCATATGGTACAATGATTATTTTATGGTCACATAGTATTTTTCTCTCTTCCAGGTTAAGAAACCAGAGTAAAGAATCATTCCAGAACAGAGGAGTAAAGCTATCATTTATGCCATTATTTATCAAGGCAACATCCATGGCCTTGTTACACTTTCCAGTACTCAATAGTTCAGTGGATGCAGAATGCGAGAATCTCACTTTCAAGGTCGGTTGTGTGGTGAAAATGCTGTTAACGACTCTGAAAAAAAATTTTGGAGGACGTTGAGAGATGGTACATTTTCAAATCATAGAACGGAAACCAACTCTCTTGCAGACAAATACTTTGGCCATTTTCAGAGCTCTGAACTGAACATTTGTTTGTATATATTTTTCAGGGTTCCCACAATATTGGTGTTGCCATGGATACTCAGCAAGGCTTATTAGTGCCGAATATTAAAAATGTCCAGAACAAATCAGTATTTGATATTGCTGTTGAACTTAACAGACTTCATCAGCTGGGACTCAGCGGAAAGTTATCCCCAGATGATTTGTCAGGAGGGACTTTCACTCTATCAAACATTGGAACAGTGAGTGCTTATCTCAAAATACACTGTATGCAATAACAAGAGTTGATACCTGGGTGGGGTGGGGGGTTACTGTGATATATGGACTATATAGGTATGTGCCGCTGTGAAGGGTATGATTTTCAAGAGGTTTAGTGTGGGATAGGGTATAAAAATAAGAGAATCCTTAGGATAGGGTACCTTTTACCAAGAAACTGATCATCTGGTTGAAGATTTTAGTCTAGACTAGGAAACTGGGAATAAACACTCACAAATATGAAACTGGCAAATTTTAATTTACCCGCACCTTAATTTACATCAATAGCAAAGAAACGTAGAACCTCGGTAGTTTCTGGAGAATTTTAACTGTAGGATAAGAGGACATTTGGGGGGTATATTCTAGTACAGGGTTGCAAAATTCACCTGAACTAGGTCTGGTATAGCCTGTATACAGAACCCCCCTCCCCTCAGTAGAACTGATTTTTACTGAGGGGAGGGGGGTCTGTACACAGGCTAGGTCTGGTATAGGCTGAGGATTCCCGGGGGATCTCTTGAAAACAAAGACCCTTAAGACCAACCTCCCTGCTGGGAGTTGACGCTTGAGAGCTCTGATTACAGAAAGTAGTGGAACCAATCTCATGTCATGCATGTAGGTTGATACGGACTAACTTGGTGCATTTTCCTGGGTCTTTATCAACTATAGATTGGAGGAACATATGCTAAACCAGTGATCATGCCACCAGAGGTAGCCATTGGTGCAATTGGGAGACTACAGGTTAGTACACAGTGTAACATAGGCTTGATTTAGACTTTTGTGTTTATGAGACGCTGCTCAACATGTCTCCTTCAATTGCATTTAGATGTGTTCATTATTTACCAGCTGGCTAGACAAGATGCAGTCCATGTCTTCAGTATATAAATTCAGATATTTTAAAACAAGAACTAAATGGTACAGAAGTTTTCTGGAAAATTTTAGATGCGGGAAATTCTGGTACTAAACATTGATCAAGGTTGTTGATAGTTGCAGGGTTCTCAATAGAAGGCGGCACCCGGCGATTGATCGCCGCTTACTTTGGGATTTATAGCCGCTTACTTTGTGTTTAAGTCGCTTTTCTTTGCTTTGTTTTGACACCTCTGGCTTTGCTGAAGAGCCTCCTACTTTATCAGTGATCACCTCCTACTTAAAAATCTATTGAGAACCCTGTAGTTGTGGATGTTTTTTAAACTTTGGGTTTTGCCTTAGGGCAAGGAATAACCAGAAGGAAGAAACCAATCAATGCAATACTTTGAATGTTAAATTTTAAATTTGAACCATGCCAGGAGTCTAGCTATTATAAAAGCATAGATTACATACTTACATGTACTTCCATTCGATGCCTAAAAGACAACAGGAAGAAAACTTGCCCCATAAGGTTTGATCTCTCATGCAACTTTCAAGATCTCTAAGGTTCTTTAGCCCAGTTTCTCTCAGCGATGTCAGCTGTTGTGCTGGAGGGCTCTCATCACCAAAAACATGTATAAACATCTGCAAACCTTTGTTAGCTGTTTTCCACCCTGACAATCTTACTCAACCTACTTATTAAATGACTCCTGTGTTCAAACCTTTCACAGGAATTACCCAGGTTTGACGATAAAGACAATGTATACAAGGCGTACATAGTCAATGTGAGCTGGTCAGCTGATCACAGAGTCATAGAAGGAGCTACCATGGCAAGATTCTCTAATCTGTGGAAATCATATCTTGAAAATCCTGCAGCAATGATGGTGGACTTGAGATAACACTCCATGTCATAACTGATTAAAAGACTGGCAGTCTTATAATTTTATTATCAGTATAAATTTCTCCTTGTTATGGTTGCTCAATGACTGAGCATTTTATGCATCATGCAATTAAATGCATGCAGGGTGAGATGAACATTTTATGAATTGCTTGCCCATTGCATAAGATCAGTAGCATGGAACAATAAATTCGGCAGGCATACCAACCCTCTTTGTCACAGACAGTTTCTTATCTTGGCAAAGGTTCCTTGCCCATGGGACAACTCACAATTTGGCTAATATTAACACACGCTAGCCCATAGGATGGCTCCATTAGCCCTGGCTATCAAACAACAATTTATGTGTTGAATGAAAAAAATATTCAGAGGTCGATTTTACCTTAAATGGAGGAAAGAGCGCTCAATTTTGTTGAGATATTCAAGGTTGTAGAGGAGGAAGATTTTTGTAGACAGGAAAAATGTTAAAATTCTCTCTTACAAAAATAAATATTTCTTAAAATTTCCCATTTCAAAAGCTTCAGTGATATTGTTAAACCTTTAATAGAATCTCTATAAAATGAATTTACAAAAACACTTTAATAATAGATTGTTATTTAAGTAGAAACAAAAAAGAAAAACCTTTGTTTCATTTTTGTCTCTTTATCTTAAAACACCAAGTTAATTATGTACACTAGCTCTAGGTAGTATTCCCTGGCAAGGTGAAGCACTTTTGGGTGTCAAGGAAATCTTAGTTATTGCACAAAACATAATGCTTGGTGCAGGTATAATTTTCTCAAGGCACAGTCTAGGCTGGATTTCCTGTCATTTTAGGGAGTCTAGTTTGTATCGTCCTTGTGTTTTGCGAGAAAAAAATGTGGTGGACACATCAAACAGCTGGTAATCAAGCCTAGGTACAGCCTTGCTTATTGGACATCTTCCTGAAAGCTATTGATGGCATTCGACGAACTTACAGTCGTATAATTTGTCCAGAGAAAAGGGATCATGAGGATAAAATAATTCTCCAAACACCTTCTGTTGTTGTAGTAGTGTCTGCAAAGCAGCACCAAGATCTGTCAGTGGACTCAATGAATTACCAGACGTGTATTTTTATTTTCGAGTTTCCCTTCAACCTAATTAGCCAACTGAATTATGGCTTTTTGAATAGGCCAATCAGGGCATGTACTCAAAACGGCATACACAGGTTGGGGCCTAGAATAAGGATTTTGGTGCTGTTTTGCAGATGGACTGAACGAGAAGTTTAGTTTCATTGCAGTCTACTCTTTCAGTAGCCAAAGTGAAAATTCACCAAAAATTCCAAATTTCTCTTTGTAAAATTTTAGAAATAACTAGCCCATCTGTAGCCATTTAGTTTTTGTAATTTTACACCCTAAAGATGAATCTATATTTTCCAATGAAAAAGAAGTTGGCCTTTAGTTTGGTGACACATAAACCTTATTTAAAGCCCTTTTCAAAACTATTAAATGAAAAATTGCATTTGTTTGTAAGAAACTAGTTAGAATGTAAAGGAAGGTTATATTTTTTCTTCATTGGTGTATATTTATTTTTGTCTGTAGACCATGTCTACAAAGTTATAAATATGTTTGAATAAATTATAGCAGAGCCACAAGACGAGTAAAGTTGTTGTGTAGAAGTGAGTACTTTAATTTAAATGCTTGAAATACATCTGAAGTGTCATCCAAATAAAATACCTCAAAACAGTATCCCCTTGTAATAAGCACAACCCTCTCCTCAAGAAAGAATGAATATTATAGGATAAAAATAAAATATATGGCACCTGATACGGCATCTTTGACCACAGTGTTTGAGAAGAGTGACACCAGAAATGAAGTGGACCGGTAAAATTTACTGGAAATGAAATTTGTGTACCATACACTGAAATTAATTTTTAAGAAACTTCAAGTTTGTCATTTAATGTAATAGATTAATAACGCCCTCCTTCAAATAAGCACTCTCCTTCTTACACCTCAGAAAAATAAATACAGGAGGACCCCGGTAACTCAAACTCGGATAACTCAAACTTCCCTAACTCAAACTAATTCCAATTTCACTTGGATTTGACCCTACTTTTCAGTCACTTTTACTCGCCAGATAACTCGAATTCCTAGCTAACTCAAACTAAATTTTGTTGCCCTTGATCAAAATTTACCTTGATAATCTGAATTGTGGTTCTTGCAACTCACCATGAATGTCATCGCATCAGCTTTTCTTGTCATGCAAATCAGTAAAATCCCTAGAACTAACACTACAGCAATTATTTGTAAACAGTGTACACATTTGACAGTCATTTCCCTGTATTATCATAAAAATGTATAATCACGTCACAATTTCTGATGAGATAAGTTTAATTTACACTCTGTTGTATACTTAAGTGCTGAAAATATATCAGAAAATGTATTGATCAATATTAATGTGAAAAACTGAAGATTTAATCGACCCTCATAACTCGACCTAACCTGTGATCAGGCGATTTTTTTTTTTATCGCACGTTAAACTCAGCCCCTCGCTAACTCTAACTGTTTTTTGTGTCCCTTCAGAGCGCGAGTTACCGGGGTTCTTCTGTAGTAGCACCCAGCTACTAATGACATTCTGCTTCCTATTTTTGCCATTTGTGATCGATGAAAAGTCATAGAATATGTGTCTTGCTGAATACTTGAGTAGGGATTACATGGTGATCCCATCAATAGCAAAATGCAGTATAATTTCAGTCTGATTCTGAAGAGGAATCTGGTTTTCTGCTTTTCTTTTTCTTTCTTTTCCTCTTTTCTTTGCGTTTATGTTTCTTGCTGTGATGTTTATCCCTTGTGCGCTCTTTTCTGTTTTTAATAAACAAAAATAATGTTGGGAAATAGTACTTATCATGAAATTAAGTCTAACTCCCCTTAACCACCCAGTTATCTCAGTTGGGAAAGGGCCAGTGTGCTGACAGGGAGACCGCCTAGAAGTCTGATGACATGCTAGTTAACACCCTTGAGGGTGTCGCTTGGATTTAAAGGTCCTTGGTATGTGCAATTAGTATTCTGGAGATTGAGCAGATTGGAAGTTCTTTTGGTTCTAAATTCCTTTTGTTTTCCTTTTTACAGTAGTCAAGGGTCACATTCATAGAAGCTGGGGGAAATCCCTGGTCTCAGCCCTTAGTGATGGCTCTGCACCTTAAGATCTGTAGGTTCAGGTTCAAGCTTTGTGTTTCCTTAGACAAGAAAATTTTTCTCCACATGAGCTAACCAGGTGTCAGTTTCAAACAAGCTAAAAAAAACTCTAAACAAAAACAACACCACAATAATATTGATACTAACTTGTGTCTCCTTGTCTTTTTCTTTTTCCTTCTGCTATCATCAGAGTCATCTTCACCTACATGTATAATGTACATAGAAAAGACTCTTTAGTGTTAACTGTTCCATGCTTCAAAAAAGTTGATAAAGCTATAAAGTTGAAATTAAAATTGACTATGATCTTTCATTTTGATTTATCTGAGAGACTGACACAATTTTACCAGCAGAAAATAAAAGTGATAACAGTGAAATATTGTTAAATCTTACCCTGATCACTGTCTGTAGTCGTTGAGTGGCATCTCTTGGGGCTGAAATATAAGAACGCTAATGTTAACGGACAATAACACGGAGCAGAAAAGCCATCATACAGTTTGTAACAGTAAGTCTTTCTACAGAAAAGATTGGTAAATTCAAATGTATGCACTCCTCATTCGTAGTCCGCACCACAGATGGAACTACACTTTTAGTTGCGTCCATCTGGAAACAGTGATGAGGTTCTTGTTCTGAGCCACCACCTGTGTACCAGGATTTGAGTAAGTGCCACGACTGGCCTGTTGAAAAGGACCACTGTCATTGGCCCATTCTGTTGAAGGGAAATTCAAAATGACTTTCTGGTAATTCATTGATTCTGTTGGACCCCAGAACAAGGATATCATCACTGCTTCTCAGACGTTACTAATCAGCGTTAGATTATGTCTGTGCCGCAAGTTACTCATTTACGATTAAGAGGCATTTTTATTATCTTGAACAATTTCAAATTTGCATAGAAAAAAGGAAAGAGACTGAGGAAAAACCTTACTTTTTGGCAGGGGGAGAGTATGAGGCAGCTCTTTGCCGTGGAACATCTCGCTGTTTCAAAGTCCTCTCTAGCGATTCAGATCTCCTGAAAATACAGTTTTTGTGAGTTGAATAATCAATATAAAAAATAAAAAACCAAAATATTAATACATTACTTTGAACATGGTGAATTAGAATGTAACTCAAGTTGATTGTGGTGGCTCAATGGTGATGATGACGATAATGATGATGATGATGATGATGACTGCAGTCATGATAGCAGATTAAGGTAAAAATAATACAAGTGATGATGGTCATGATGAGGGTAGTTTATGGAGATGATAGTGAAAAAAGATGACAACAACAATGATGGTCCTGACATTTATTTTTCTCCTGACTACCAATAAATTGCAAAAATACAATGTCTATACCTTGAGACCCTTTCGTCTCTTTCTTTTGCTGTTTTCCTTTTCTTGGTTTTTGTTTCCTTTCTTCTTGTATCTGAATCAGATGAGGAGGGTGTTGATGTGGAGCTCACGCTTACTTCTTTCTCACTTTCATCCTCACTAGAAGTACTACTGACGTCGACAACTACATCTTTCTTCGGATCAACGCGAACAAAGTTGCGACATTGAAAGGTCAGGTGACCACCTGGTGAGGCGGAAACATTTACTGATTTAAGCCATTTCTAGTGGGAAAACCATAATGAAGGATACTACTGTGATTTTGTTACAAATAGTTACTGGTATGGAAATCATGAGTCCCACTCCAGAACCATTGAATCCCAGTTCAAAAAACAATAATTCCTAAATTGAAAATTCTTGGGCCTTTATGTGACCAGACAGATAAAAGATAATCTTTTGTAAAGCACAACGAAGACTGAAAGAAATATGCATCCTTAAACAACAGCCACAAGAACAGCCAGAGAAATCACACGAACAGGACATTTTACAAAAACATCTTCATATTGATCTATCGATCGATCAAACTTTGCACCCTACAGGACGCATGCCATTGACTTTTGTGTTCTGCGTCTGTGGGGATTTTTGTGCGTTAGGGACACAGGACACAGAGGTAACAAAATCACTGATACTAGGGAGGCAGTGTGGCTAAGCTTTGAAGGTGCTGGACTTGTTATCCACATGCCCCAAGTTCAAGTCGCACCCTAACTGCTCGATTTGCTCTCAGTAGTCCCAAGTTCAAATCTTCGGCTGTGCTAGTAAATAGCCAACCGGTTTGCCTCAACCTACCAGCTGGGATTCTTAACTTTGTTATTTTCCATTTAAATTTATTTGAAGTTCATTATCCCTGAAAACCCCCAAGGAGAGAGGATAATTAAGAATTTATTTTTCTTTTATTTTTACTCCTACAAATTTTCAGTCTCCTCAATATTGTATTCTTTCACTTTTCTATAGCACAAGAAAACAGCCGACTTTTCATGACACCATCACTGGTTTTTCTGCAAAATGATGTTTGAAGAATGACTGAAGAAATTCCATACTGATGATGCATCACTGCCAAGATATAGGTGGTGCTTCGGATTAGTTAAAGCAAATTTCTCTAGCAGCATGACCTCAGACATCAGTCCACGGGGAATCCAGTGGCGGCATCATGAAATGTTGGCTGTTAATGTTTTCTCAGGCTAACATTACCAGTGCTGTACATAAATGCCTTAAATGAATATTTTAAATTTAGAATAGAACACAGGAGGGAGAAAGCCAAAGGTTTTTTTTTTTTCAATTGAAGGCTTGATGCCATCGCAGTGCTTACATTAGTATGTGTATATTATTCACACTAATATAAGCTTAAGCTTAATCGCGAGAGGAAAGCAACTACTATTAAAAAGAATGGCATGGGTAAGTTTCTGCTAAAGCTATAAAAATTAACACACGTTCAGGTATCTTCCTAAATAACGGCAAATAAGTAAGGCTAAACTTACTATAGCCACATTTCTTGCATCCGGTTCTTTGACTTTCCGTATTCTGGTTTGTGAGTCTTCCTATCAAATCTACAGACACAAGATGAAAGTTTCAGCTGTGCTAAAGGCAAAGTAAAGAGAAATGCACTCGCGGCACATTTCAAGAGAGGAAGCAGTTTCTCACTTTTTATATCTGTAGTGCTCATTTTGGTGCGTCAGTGACAATCCCAAGTTTACGTCAAAGCGCATTAAAACAAGAAAAAAGAACAACAAAATGTCCAAACTGAAAACGCCGCCATGATGACCAGAAATACGAGAGAGACTGGAAGTGATTGTATGAATTGGTACTTAGTCCTACTCAGCCAGCCACTTTCACCAACATGGCGGTCTTCCTTTGTTTTATGTAGTTCCAATTTTCTGGAGAAAAATTTAGTGTAAACAAGTGATCAAATGTCAAATCGAAAGGCAATTAAACGTAGAAGACAGACTGGGGAAGATGATGATTTCTCTCCGTCAGTTGTCCCACAAAAGAAACGATCAAAATCACAAACTGGATTTGACAACAATGGCGACAGTCCTCAAAGAAGGCTTTCTCTCGGTGACGGTGATGCAGGCGTCAGAAGGTCATCAAGAACTCCAAAACCGAAAGTGTTTGATGATGAAGAAACTTCAGTAATCAGTAGAACTCCGGAGGTGTCTTCAAATTCAGGCGATTCTAGCTTGATTCATAAAGGGGAATCTTGTTCATTTTATTCCTCTTCATCAACAAACCTTCAACAAACAACGTCGACAAGCGACGCTTCGATTTATAGGAAACAAAGAAAGATGGTTACGTATGATGACGGCCATAAAAGAGAAACGAGGCGCAGTTATCAAGATTTCCTGAAAGAAATCGAAACAGAATCAGCTGTTTCAGGTAAACAAACAAAGGAGCAGATTCAAGACACAGGTCGAGCTGGGCAAAGCAGCGTTGGAAAGATGACAAAAAATATTGCTTCAAAGAGAAAATCCGAAGGAAATGTAACCCCCAAGAACCCTGGAGTCATGATGACTCCAAATGACAAAGGTCCCTCAAACACAAGGGTCAAGAAAGAAACCCCATATGAGGCCTCACCTAAGGTGAGGTCTTCATCAAGGACCCCTGTACCAAAAAGGATCTTCTCCTTACTGGAAGAGGAGGAGAATGTTGAGGTAAAATCAAGAATATCAGGCTCCTCTGTTGCTGAAAGCGAAACTGTAGATTCAAGTTTGACCAACGTAAGGTCATCATCAAGGGGTCATGTGCCAAAAAAGAATTTTCCTTTACTTGAGAAAGACAACCTTGACATGAAGGAATTCAAACAGACTACACCAGAGGAAACATCTTCAAAAACAAGGACTCCAAAACTTGCTACCAAGAGGAGGTTATCAGCAGCAGAGGAAAGAAGTCAGCAGAATCTACAGGATCTGCCAAAGGATGCATCAGCAAATACCAATGAGCCCTCACCAAAAGTTAGAGTTTCTTCACGGGGCCACATGCCAAAGAGAACTTTCTCACTTCTAGAAGGTGATGAAGGTACAGATGAAACTACAGGAGATCTTGGTCTTCCAGAAAAAGTACATGCAGGTGACAGAGGTGTCTCAAGGACTTCAGCTGAGGATCAAAGAGATGGTGTCACAAGAGAGCCCAAAAAACGGAGAAGTAGTAATGGGCAACCAATCAGTCATACAAGTAAGCAAAAATCTTCTCAAGAGGGCATAAAACGAGCTTCTGTTTTTGGAGGTGAAATATCATATGGCAAAGTATTTGAAGGGTTAGAAGTTGATAAGACAGAAATAAAGACTCAAAGTTCATCCAACTTGACTCACAAAAGGAAACGCTCAAGTGATGTGAAAGAAGAAAATGATCAAGGAAGTTCTGGTAGACATAAAAGTAAACCTGTGAAGAAAAAGGTTACTTCCACAGAAAAAACCCCTACTTCAAGGCAAAGCGCAGGCAGTGTTAAAGTTTCAGTAAAATCAGAGCAGGTCTTTTATAGTGAAACTGTGGAAACACCCAAGGGTGCCAAAGCAAAGACATCAAATAAAAAGAAGCAAGAAAGTGATATGTCTGCAAAGCAAAGTCCGTCAGTGAGTAAAGATGCGACAATAAAACAGGAGCGTGTGGACTCAAAAAGAGATGCATTTTCATTGAGTGACATTGCCAAGCAAATTGCTGATGGCGCAGGAACTTCTGCTGATGTAAGCACTAGTGGTTTGAAGGATAAGCGAAAAGGATTGGCTGGCAAAAACAAACGAGGAAAAGATGAGAAAGTTAAGAGGAAGGAGAAGAAATCAGAAAAAGATCTGAGTAATTCTGGAAGTGAATCTGCTGAAAAAGAGCCAATTGTTTTAAAGTTGCATCTTCCTCAAACTGAAGATTCTACGAAGCACAAAAAACATCACCATCATCATCATCACCACCATCACCACCATCATCACAAACACAAACATTCTTCAGGAAGCCATGATGATGGCTCTCCAAAAAAATCACATCACAAGAAATCTGTAACAAAATCATCTGAAAATAATACAGAGGCTGATGAAAATAAAAAGGTGGAAAAGAAGAAGAAAATATCCATCAAATTTAAGGGTCTGTCTTCCAAGAAGATTGATCTTGAGATGGCTGCAGATAGCCCTGGACTAATGCAGAGTGCAGGACTTAGTGAAGCGGAGAACAGTGAAGTCAAGACCACAAAACCCGCTAAGGAAAAAGACAAAAAGAAAAAGAAAACAAATGCAGATGGCCCTGGACTAATGCAGAGTGCAGGACTTAGTGAAGTGGAGAACAGTGAAGTCAAGACCACAAAACCCGCTAAGGAAAAAGACAAAAAGAAGAAGAAAACAAATGCAGATAGCGCTGGACTAATGCAGAGTGCAGGACTTAGTGAAGTGGAGAACAGTGAAGTCAAGTCCACAAAACCCGCTAAGGAAAAAGACAAAAAGAAGAAGAAAACAAATGCAGATAGCCCTGGACTAATGCAGAGTGCAGGACTTAGTGAAGTGGAGAACAGTGAAGTCAAGTCTTCAAAACCCGCAAAGGAAAAAGACAAAAAGAAGAAGAAAGCAAATAAGGTGGATTTGTCGTCACCTCAATCTGACGGTGAACACGTAAAATTAGTGATTAAGAAAGACAAGCTTCCATCAGGTTCCAAAGCTGCGGAGAAGAAGACAAGTGGCCAGCCAACAACTTCACAAGCTAAATCAGGTAATCAGAAAAAGAAGGCAGCTCCCTCAACAGGTAGTACAAAAGGAAAGGCAAGGGCAACTCCAAAAAAAGGCAGCAAGACTCCAGAGGTATGTTGAACTTGTAATCAATGATATGGTTGGGAAGGAAGGTAACCTGGTAGCAGAGCCTTTCTTCCACTTGCTTAATTTTGGCATACTCAAGAAAGACTGCATCAATTGAGTTAGATAGCATATGCAACTTGTTGCTGGGATACAGTCTTGAAGCCTGGCCTAATAGCCCTGTGCTTGGTACAGTGAGCTCAGTTTCAGTGATTTTGTTACCCCCGCATCCTGCATCCGTGATGCATAAAAATTCCTAAAGAGGCACAAGAGTTCATGGCACGCGTCCCATAGGATGCAAAGATTGATTGATTGATTGATCGATCTGAAGATGTTTTTGTAGAATATCCACAGGCTGTTCGTGTGATTTCTGTGGCTGTTCTTGTGGCTGTTTTTTAACGACACATATTTCTTTTAGTCTTCATTGTGTCTTACAAATGAAAATCTTTTATCTGTCTGGTCACATAAAGGCCCAAGCATTTTCAATTTAGGAATTATTGTTTTTTGAACTGGGACTCAAAGGTTCTGGAGTGGGACTCATAATTTGTTCACAAGATGAGTCCCAGGATGCACCATAACTATTTGTAACAAAATCGCTGAGATATGACCATCAGTTTATCAATAAACAAATGCTCGCACTTGGTTAACCAGTTTGACTAGTCCAGAAGTTTGAGCTTTGGCAACCTCAAAGGCTTGACGTAATTCAAGAGGAGCCTCCATTTCTTCTCCTCGCTCAAGAAGACAAAAGGAGTCTCTGCTCCCAGGTTGGAAGGGGGGCTGAAAACAGGCCATCCATTTTGAATTACCTTTAACCTCTCCATTCCAGATGTTCATTCTTTCATATGAAAACAATAGTTTAATTCACATACAAATTTAGCTCTCTTGATTTAGTATGACAAATCATCTTGCCATCACTTTGTGTAGGAATGGAAGGTTTAACTGTGTAATGATAGGAATTCTCAAGAACTTTGATTTAAAGCAATATAAAAAAGATTTTTAACTTAGTTTATAGCAATGCTTGACATAAGAAATAAAGGGAAAACAATAGATTTATTCTTATAGAACTGATATTTTATCTTTAGAAGCCAAAGGTGGTAACATCTTATTTGCTATTCTGCAAGCAACATCGCAAGAAAATTGCTGAGGAAAATCCAGGTTTAGGTGAGCCTTCTTCAAGCACTTTTTGCTGCAAGTACAGTCATTAAATTTTATCAAGCGTCAATGTTTGCATGTGTACAATTCTATAATTTTACTATATTTGTATATGATATACATTGTAAATTACATGTAGCTGCAAGCATTATTGCTCACTCCTGCATACATTTTGCATTAGTGGACCGTATTAGTGCTAAATAGTGTGTAATTAGTGTGGTGGTGAGCGTTAAAAGGAGGCTGCTTTTTGCAGGCTACCCTCTCTTTTCCAAGTAATTTTCAGAATGGTTTGTTTTTTTTCTTTTTAGAGTTTACTGAAATCAGCAAAAAGGTAGGGATTGCCTGGAACAACCTCAGTGAAGAAGATAAGCAGGTATGTTTAACTTAATATTTTGCTGTTATTTTAAAAAAGGCTTGTTAGTAAAAGTAAAACAAAACTGTTGCCTTACACAGTGAAAAAACCGTAACCCTTTTACCAGCCATAAACCAGAGCCAAAAAAGTGAGAGAAGCCACAAAAGAAAAATCAGTTGATTCTATAGCACAGTGCAAAGAATGGTAACACCATAGGATTTCATCCACAGATTTAAAATATAGAGTGATAAATAATCTTGTCATATAAAGGAGCTCTGAGGGTAAATAAGTTAAACATCTCTTTTTTTTCCAGCATTGGCGAAAGAAGGCAGAAGAGCTCAGGAAATCACTTGGACTTCAAGCGACCCCCAAAGCTGTCTCCACACCTGCACCAAAAGTAAAGGATGACAAAGCTGAGCCTATTGACTTAGCAGCACACTTGCAACTCCTGGGGGAGTCCCTTGGGACAATTGGAGCCTGCCTCAGGGTACAGGTGTGTAGAAGTTATACTAGGGTGAGAGGGTGGAGTGGGAATGGGATTAGACTTTGAAATACTTCATGGCAGAATGCTGGCCTGTTGGGTGAGACATGTGGATTTGTCCTCTGAACACCAAACACGATCTTTTCTGCCTGTTGACTTTGTCTCCTCTATACTGCTGGATTACGTCCCCTATGTCCCAACAAAACACAGTTCAATCTTTAAACTTGCCTCGAGAAGGGTGCTACATGCACAAAAAAACCACTGGGAAAGTGAGCTCCGCCTTCCTTACAGAAAGACTTTATGGAACAGACAGATGGAACTCAGACAGCTGCCCAAACAAACAGGAGACCCTGGTAGAATGGCTTACCTTAAAATTTATGGCCTGTGTGGGCACTCTGACCATCTTTGTGTTGTTTTTTCTTTCTCTAAAAGTAACAATTTTTGTTTCTCTGTGTTGTCTTGACAAGTTGATGTTCTTTTATAGGACCCGGGAGAAGTTCATGGCAGCTTGTCGGTGTTGTTAGACAGCGCACTGTGTGCTATTTCACCACTACTATTTCTTACATCTCAAATACCGGAAATGAATGGCTGTTCTCCGAAAACTCAGGTACTTGGATTTTTTTATTTTAATCAGCATCTAGTTTCTCCTGATGGTGATCATGAGAATGAAGGACTTGATCACCACGGAACCTGTATTGGTCGTCACTTAAAGGTCATTTAAGGTCACTATTGGTCTTTTAAAGAGAGGTGCAACAGGTTTGTCGCCCCACTGTAGGTTACATTGTATGTGATGGCCTTACTTTAATTGTCAGTTATGGTGTTGATATACACAAATGTTATGACATTTCAAAGAAACAGCTGTTGTCCAGAATAACATTGCATGGTCTGAGAAGGGTAAACAACCAATATTATCCAAGTGACTTGAATTTCTTATTTTTTTCAACAGGCAGAGGTTCTGGATAATCTCGCTTATTTGATGCCTGGCTTAGGATGAATCAAGTTCAAAATTATTTTTAATCCATGAGATAAATATTTGCCTCTTATGCTACATACATTAGTCTTAGAGTCCAGATTGCAATGTTTTAGATATTCCAGGCCAATGTGCAGTTTTTTAAAATGTTTAAAAACATTCTTAGGGGTGTCAAGTCTCATCGCTGCAGAGTCATTTCACTAGCAATCAACAGTATAATTCAGGAGCCAGTCGTTTATTATGTGTGAGGAGGGGCGTCCATTTTGAGGAAGTTCAGAAGATTTTCAAACCAATCTCCCAATTCATCCTTCTAGCTTTTTGGAAATTACCCCCCATAAATTTTGCATATTTTGAAAGTGACCCCAACCTGAATATTCTAGCAACAAATTGTGCCTAAGTTCTCCACATACTTTATCTACAGTTGTTTCTTTGAGATCAGTGTTTACTATTTACAGTTGTTGCATTCGGTTTTGATTCAAGCTCAGTATTGCTCGGTACCCGCTATGTAACGCCCCCACAGGTATTAAACAACAAGCTTCTCAGACGGTTATGTGACCCTCATGATGAATCAACTTAGATTGCTTTTCCTTCTATTTTGAACAAAGTTGGCAAGTAGAACAAGGGTGTATCAAATTTAACTTTGCTTTTGTAAATATTATTTCTTTTCTTTCTTTCTTTTTTTTTCAAATGGACAATTATATCCTGTATAATAAATTATTGTATCGAATTGACCCATAAGCGTAAACTTTCTTGGAAGAATAGTAGTTGTCACAAACCTTTTTTTCCTGGAAGAGATTCCTTTCGTTTCATTTTCTTAAGCGACCATTAGTTCTTGGTATTTAGGGTGGTCTTTTATGGGTGGTTTGACTATTTTGGTAAAGTATTAAACTAAGGGCCTGTTTACATGGAGGTGGGGGACCCCAGGTAGGTGAGGTAATTTGCCTGTCCATATTATAATCTCTCATTTTAATTTGATTTACCTGATAGGTGGCGTGACCCGGCACATGTTACCCCACCTATCTGGGGTCCGCCACCTCCATGTAAACAGGCCCTTAAATGGTGAAAATAATTATGGAAATTCTAATCAAAACTTTTTCTGTTGGCAAATTTCCGTCAAGGGTTTTGCAGAATTATAGTGGAGCTTGTCTGTCTGCTTAAACTCCAGCTTACAATTAGAGGAAGTTCCAAAAAATGCCTGTAAGATTTGCAAAATTCCAGATCTTGCTGCCAAGTGAGATTTGGAAAATTCAAGATCTAGATGCCAAGATTTAGAAAGTTCAAGATCTTGCCTGCAAGTTTGGGAATTTTCCAGATCTTGCCGGCAAGATTTCGAAAAATTTAAGATTGTACTGGCAAGATTTGAAAAATTCAAAACTTAAATACATGCTTTAGACAATGTTGCAGCTCTCTTAGAAGCGGTACATAACTTTACCTCCGTTACAAAGCGTGCAGTGTGCATGAGAGAGGTGGGGATGACGTTTTGATGCATCCCTGTTTATTCACCAATGACACCAATCATAGAATCTTTACTGTTTTCCAAAATTTGGAAAGGAAGTTCTCGGCACGATTGTTTTGCCTCGTTTATCCGCGAACAGCTCAACGGTGTGGTTCTTCTCCCTTTGGGTGCAAAGTAATACTTTAACAAAAAGATTACGTCTCCATATGTTCGTAATTGTTTTCGATCAAAGAATTGAGATATTCATAAGTTATTAATTTGATGGAAAAACGTTTATTGACAATGGCTGCAAGGTGTACTAGATTTTCAATTTACTACATACTTCAACTACTTCACGCCTTCTTTCAACAGTTTTCAACTATAAAAATGACACAACAAGTTAATATCCCACCGGTTATAAATCTGCCAAAAATTAAGTTTATGTTTCTAACCTCGTAAACCAGAGTCAAATTTGACGAGCTGAAATTACAACCAATCCTTTCGAATGCAAAGTCGACAAGTTATGTTTGAAAGTTCCTTTTTATCACTTTGTAGTGAAACAACTGTGCTCTCCTGAGTTTCCCTTAGACTTATAAAATCTAACAGCGCTTGTCTCTAACGTGGTTAATCATCTTATGAAGTATTCCATATCGCACTTGCAGGAAGCCATCTTCTCCCACTAAAACAGCCTTGGGATACAGCTTTTGGACTTCCTGTGCAATCACTCCGCAGGCCTCCCCTGTGAGTCCGAACTTCTGTTGTGCGATGTCATTCCATCTCCAGCAGACTCCCGTAAGTCCAATGTCGTTGTACCGGGAAGAAAGCAAAACCGTGACGTTACTTTTAAGATTTTCATCGCTTAGGAAGTATCCAACAAGCAAGGTGGCTGCATAGCCACCAAAATATTTTATATTTTCAAACGAATACCAGCTTTTCTCTTCTTCTTCTTTTCTTCTTCTTTGCTCCTCCTTTTCTCTCCTTTCTTTTTCTTCCTCCTCTCTCCTTTTCTCTTCTTCTTGTTGACTTTTTTCTTTAAGTGTCTTCGTTAATATATCGGTGACTCTATCTATCTCACTTTTAAGCAAGCATTCGTTTTGGAATTTTTCCTTTGCTGTCATCATCCTGTCTCCAATTCCTCCTGAATTGAGCTGTAAAACTGGCTTTATGTGTTCGTTGTAACTTCTCATACATATGTCCTTTTCAATGCTCGAAAAGACATCTCCGAAGTCTTTCCACGAGTTTTCATTTAAGGATCTCACAGCTTTCGTCGCAAGTTCTACAAAGGCTGGACCGTCAACTTTGCTTCCTCCAATGGTCTGCTTCACAGGACACTCCTTAACAGATTTATCAATGAGCTTGTCGAAACTGTCCCAGTGTGAACTTTTGCGCATTTTCGCCAAATCTTGCAGGATTTCCGGGTCGTTTACAGTTGGAATTTGGCTAACTAAAATTCTGTCCCTTGGAAAGTACCTTTCAATTATATCCGCCATACTTTGGGTAAAACCGTTATTTTGATCCGATCCAAAGAGTTCATCACGCACGTAACTTTCAAGCTCGTCAGGAGATTTCAAATTTCCTCGGACAACAATATGCAGCTTGGGAAAGTTTCGAAGGTTGGTTTTGTCTGGGTTGAATACTAGGTCACTGGAGCGGGATATTTCATAAAGGAATTCTTTATCTTTGTTTCCCAGATAATCATTGGCAAAAAGGTTCAAACAAGACGACATCATTGCTGTAAACATACTGAGATGCTTCGTTACTGTATCGTTACCTAAATTAAAGCCTTCTACATCCAGTAGAACAATGCTTCCACCGTTTTCACCTCGTGGAATAATCGTGTGCGACCAGACATTGCGCGTAACTTGTTTGAATGAATCACCGGTTTTAAAAATTTCTTCCACAGAATTTCCTTTCTTCCTTCCATCCAAGACGTGGTTAATGAGGTTTAACATGGAAGATTTTCCAACCCTTGCGTTTCCAACGGCGGCTAAGACTCGAATTGGGCGACGAAGACGTGATATTTCTTTTAAAACATCTTCGACAAGCTCATAGGTCTTGTCATCCCTCACCTTAAGTAACACCTTTGCCTTGCGGCCTTGAGCAACAGCGGAGTTAAAACTAGCTGCGAAAATTGTCACCAGAACGAAATTAAGCAACATGTCCATCTTCTTTTGATGCACTTACTTTGTTTACACACTAAGGATGTGTGTTTGAAGACTTTGCAGTCATTGGGAAAAAACCCTTTTGAATATTCATATCTCGATTTTACCCGTTCAACCTATTTCCATATTTACTCGTTTACAATATTTTTATACTTAACGGGGAATTAGTTATCTATCCGTACTAAGCAATCTTCATGCCAGCTTTTTTTTCTGGGGTCAAAATTAACGAGTATCACGTGCTTTCTCGAAGGCTTTTGGATTTGAATTAACCCGGAAGGCAGCGACAGTTTTCTCGGAAAGGTAAACACTTGTTTCCATAGCTCAAACCGCCCTTGGATACCTTGTGATGCCTACACAAAGTAATTTCATATATATATGTGAGTAGTGATTAGGGTTAAGCACTAACGATACTGATTAGGGTTAAGCACTGACCATACTGATTAGGGTTAATGGTTAGCTTCTATTTAGGGTTAGGGTTTTCGTTATGGTACTTAAATCAAACCAGTCTCCTGCAGCGAATCCTCGGTAGACAGGAGACTGCAGACCTGACACTCCAGGATCTAACCCGCTCGTATTTAGTCCCTTATGAAGAGACTTGCACTTTGACAACATTTGTTGAGCAGAAACTAAGTCTCTGAGTCAAGAAAATCAGAATTTCATGTAAGTGAAAGTGAAAAGGGAGAGGGCGGTCTGAGATAAGGAAACAAGCGCTTACCTTCTCGGAAAGAGAAAGAAAATCCCAATGAACAAGAGCATCATGGGATTTATGGCAACATCCAGAAAATATGGAATTTGCTTCACGAGCAAATTAGTTGTAGACTGAGCAGAACACAAACAGCTTAGTGAAACTCAGCAGGATGGAACCTTTCTTATTCAATTTACTGGTGGTATTTCATGTTTGACTTTTAAGAAAAAAAAACATGGGGGGGGGGGGGTTCAATTTCCCCCGGAATTATCCCTGTAAGGCACGGCTTTTATACGCGCAGGTCGGAAAGACAACTGCTTTCCGGGGTATGTACAGTAAAACGAGCAACAAAAGATCACAAAAGCGAGCAATTTGTTTTACAACATTGCGGCAAAACGAGTTTAAAAGCGATGTTGTGTGCACGTTTTATCACACAAATCAAATGTCTTGCAACAAATTTGATTGTTCCAGTTACGAAAAGCTGTTGCGGAGTAGAGAATTCTTCATTCAGTGCCCAGCCAATGCCTTCTGGTGCAAATTTATAATGTCTACCTCCAGTTTTCAGGGGACGTCCCTGGTTAGCGTTGGTCTTACACATCTCGCCTTGTTTTGGGAAGAATTCTTGCCCTGCTTTCATAAGCACTAATTCGGTGATTGAGTTGTAGTTCTTTTCTTCTACGTACATGAGTTGACGGTCAACTTCATCATCCGACGCAAATCAACAAAAATGCGTGCGTGATCAGCCTGAGAACAGGGGGACCTGACGGCAAGGGAAAAATGGGAGAGGGAGTGGGGCTTGGAGAATGTAATCCTCCGCCTTTTCCCTCTCTAATTCCCTCTCCCCCCTCCCTTGTCCTTCATTCCCCACCAAAGAGCCTGGGCCCAGGTTGCCTCGACTAAAAACCGATATGCAAAGCACTCAAATCTACTGATAAAAACTTTAAGACGTTTTTTTCTTCTCTATTGGCGCCCGTCGCGTTTTCAGAAGCAGTATTAGTGTTTTCACTGTTCTGAGCCGGATCAGGGGTATATATCCGGACGCCCATATTGTCTATTTTTATACCTAAACACGAGAACACGGGGATACCAAAATCATCGAGACGTAGGGAGAATACTTGAAGTTTTGAGCCTTATGAATCGAATGGCCTAAATTCATCAGCTACCTATAGATTACAATGTATAAACAAGCTCCTCCCAATACTCGCAATAATGGTTAACAATCAGATCTTTATCGCTCTCTATTCCATCGATGGTCCGCTTCCGGTTTTTCAGCTGCGTTTGATTCGATTGGATTTTTTTTCAATTTCGTTACATTTATGCCTTTAATGGTAAAAATTAAAAAGTCTCGATAAAAATCTCAAAACTTATGCGATGTATACTCTGGTATACTGCAAATTCAGGTTTTTCTTTTCGTTCCTCGTCCCTTCAGTAAAAAGGAGCGAGGGGCCGGAAGAGTCTAACAAACCCCCATAGGTCCTATAGACTAAAAAATAAGCTCAACTCTTGACTCTAAACTTGTGCCCACACAATAAAATTGCACTGTGTCACAAAGCGCAATCTCTCCATCTTCCAGTGAAAGAAGGCAGTGAACTCAACCGAGAAAGAAACCTGGGAGGTAAACGGCTGAATTCACTTTCGTGGCGCCAAAACAAGATTTTAAGATAATGTCCATTATTTTTATGCAGAACTATAACTGAATGATCAATACTTGTTTTATAAACCACTTGACTTAAATCACTCAAAAGCCACGCATCAAGGAATTCAAGCACATGGCATAATGTAACCCGGAATTTTAATTCCAAGAAATCCAGTATCCTTTTCCCTGCGATCTTTTAAACAAGCAGATAAGCGAAGAAAAGTTAAGCAGGGAAATTGAATGAACGTATATTGGCTCGAGGCTTGTTATAGAACTTTGAATCTTTCTTTGGAAAGTAAAATAATATTCCTTATGCCACGTGTTGACATGTGCTTTAAAGAGAAACTGCCAATAGAAATGCAAATACCATAATAGAAATGAACATGGTCCATTGCACATGATGTTTGTACAGTGACGTCACGTACCTGAAAATTCTCGTTTTCGGGCTAACATGAGTGTGAAAATTCAGCATTTTCTTTAAAGAATTACTTCATCACTTGTATTAGAAATCAGAGGGTTTGTTAGTTTGATTTTTTTGTGAAAATAGGCACGAGAAAAATCCAAGAAACCTCCGAAAGATTTTGGCGCGCATTTACAATTTATTCACTTGTTCGTCACGTGTAAAATACATTACCAAAGGCGGGAAATTTCATTTAACCCGTTTAAACCGCCGTGATACTTGAACTGTGCAGTTTAAAAATGGCCGACTTCCTGACGATTTCCTTTCAAAAAAGCGGTATTTATTTTCCACAGCCTGGTCCTAGCCTGTTTTCAACGAACAATAAGATGCTACGGCCTGTTCCAAAGTTTGGAGATATCTCCGAGCAGCTCAACTCGCAACAGAACCAGAGAACTTCGGTCATCGTTTGGTCGCCTCCGACAACACCAACACACAATTTCTTGCCACCATCTCCACCTCAAACCCCGACTACACCGAAAGGAACGCCTGTAAACGAGTTCTCCCCGAAATCACCGAATGTGGTACCGCCAAGGGGGAGACCGAGAGCTGATGTGCTGAACATTTTGATGGAAGAAGGACAGAACTCGTACTCCTCAATTCGCTGTGATGTTTGCAACCGCGTTTTCCCGCGCGAGAAGTCTCTTCAAGCTCACAAAAGAACCCACAGCGGTGAAAGGCCTTATGTCTGTGATTTTCCAAACTGTGGAAAAGCCTTTGTTCAGAGTGGCCAGTTAAAGACTCACCAGCGTCTCCATACTGGCGAAAAGCCATTTGCTTGCACCGCCGAAGGTTGTACAACGAGGTTCACTCACGCCAATCGCCATTGCAGCCTTCATCCATACGCTGGCTTAAAGCGGACTTTCACCGAAATACCACTGAAAGAAATCCTAATGAACGAAAATTCCGAGCCAAACGAGTACAAGGCTGCCGTGTTGAAATGGCTAGCGAACTACGAGATGGAGAAAGATGAACGAAATCCTACAAAGCTGGAAGAAAGAGTACTCAAGCGAAAATTAGAGAAAGAGATAGCGCGACAACAAATCGTGGAGCGAAAGAAATCAAGAGTCGAGGCAAGAAAGAGGATGGCAGATGCAAGAGAGCGATGGTACGGAGCTATGGCTCTCGTTGAACTCGCCGATTCTCAGCTGAACTGTAACTGAATCTTCGATCGCATTGTTGTCTTTAGCTTTCAAAACAACTTTTGGCGGGCAAAATTTAAATGTCTGCAGTATTTTTGTAATTGGTTTTCTCGCAGTGTGAATTTGGTTGGTTTTTTTTTTAAATATCACCATGTTTTGATAACTACAAGATTTAGCAGCCCTCATTTAGTTTCCTCGTGTATTTTGAAAGTATTTTTACGAGAAAAACTCCGGTTTGTTTCGATTTTCAACGTCCGTCTTGAAAAAAAGTCACTGGCATTTTCCTTGTTATTGTTATGCAAAATAGATTGACACAGTGGATTGCCCACAGAACTCTTTCCCGAAAGAAAGGGAAGTTGTAGAAAGGATTACTGTGTAGAGTGGAGTATATTATAAACATTTAAGATTATATTGTAAAAAATGTAAAGTCGTAAAAAATATTTATATAGATGTAGTATTCACATACGTTTTGTAGCATTATATGGTAAAAACAACAAGAGTGTTTTAATTAATTGGAAACTCGGAGTAATCACATTACTTTTCATTTTACACATTTTTACATAAATGTTGAAATTTTGTGATATTTTTTTCTTAAAAATTCAGAAGATTCAATGTATATTAGCTAAGAGTTGAATTCTACAATCTTTGAATAAATAATTTATTACAATTCTATAAAGTTTGATTTGTATTTCTCATCTTCCATGATATTTCAAGAAGAATTTCATTTGATTCAACTAAAAAGCTTTGATTGATCATTCCCCTCACTCAGAATGGATTTCATTTTCCAGCTTCTGCATCAAAATTACCATATATAAAATCCCCCTTCTAGGGCATCGGTTATAAGGCTAAAAAACTGTATTTTGAAAATTTCATAGCGGAAAGAAAATATATCAGCAAATGTTTCACTGAAGTTTTTTGGTTTGGTTAGGTTGACAGCACTGGTTTGTATAACAGGATTGTTCCAATCAATGGAGGCCCACATCAATCCCATTTTCATCAGCCACACATGTACAAAATACCCCCACAACTGGTGCATGACCTTTCCCGCTGACCTTTGTGCACAGCTATGTGACTTATAAGACCAGTGGATGTGCCTTTTACCACCCTACCAATCTAGATTGAGATACAGGCTTTACAAAAAAAAAAACAGTTTTAGTACCAGCTGTTCTCGAGACCCCAGTATAAGACACAGTAAGGCTTTAACCTTCCAAGCTCCTGCTTGACAGACAAAGGCTCTAATGAGCTAGATAATATTATTAACCAATTTAGTGCTCCTTGTACACAATTACTTAAAATTTGTTATCCGATGGAGGGCACTTTTTTTCAAATGGATGCTAATTTGGGACAGGGAGCAAATTAACAAACCATTAAAAGTTCTTACCAACGGAACAAAAATAGCTGTAACGATAACAAATGAAATTATATACCATTGTTTAAAGGCTTAAGACCCTGAAAACCAAACCCTGTTAAGCAGCACGTAACTCCATTGGGCCAAATAAGGGGGTCACCCCCCACCCCAGGGATCCTTGTATGAGAGAGTGAAGAACAATGGTCAATAATATCCACATTAGCCAACCAAATGTGCTGCTTGTAAACACTTCCTCATCAAGCAAAATAACACACATTAAAATAATTCAGTTTTGTTTAATTTTAAATGCAAAAAAATGTACCCTTGATTCAGGCAACTTAATGCATTGTACTCCTTTACAATAAATTGCATCATTCTAATAATTTGTAACAAAATTACTAAAATAAAAAAGCAATAATAAAACATTTTTAAGATGTAATCTTTACCCATTCCGATTCACTTCCCAGAGCTTCTTCATTCATGATTTGCAACATAAAAAGAAAACAAAAACAAATCCAATGGCATTTCCAGATACAAATACTAAGGCACTGTTAGGTAAATTAACAAAACTGGGTGGACACCACACAAAAATTTGTATTGTCCTTATCAGAGTGCATTTCCCTGGGAAAATGATCCAAATCTAGATTCTTGAATCCCCCCAAAAGATTATTCTTTCTTTACCTACCACTCTGAGTGGACTCACATTAAATCATATTTAATGTGGATTTTAGCATTTACTATCCATGCGTGGATGAAATGGATAGAAAAATGTGCACCTTGTAAGCACTGACAGGAAGCTCAATCTTTCCGGCGAAAATGTGAGGTACGTTACATTTCTGCTTGGTTTTGTTGTAACAAATCCAACTGATCAAGACCCTTATCTTGGTTTCTTCCAGTGAAAGACCAAGTCAATAAATGACTATTCAAAAGCCAACACTTGAAGTTCTTACTGATGTATGTCAAGCAATAAATTGCCATTTGAAGCAGCCCCAGTGTGATTTATTTTTTGACTGCTAGGTAATGAAAACATTCCACTGAACAACATGATGTGATTGCAAAGCCCAGCTTGCACAAAACAAAAGCCAGTGAAACCCAATAGATCATTTTTATAATAGACGGCTACTGGCATGGTGGATTTTCATCATCCATTCATGTAAAACAACCTAGGTAGCATTACTGTGCTAAGTTCAAAATGCTCAAAGGAGGGGGATCAAAATCAGACTCTAATGTTGAGCATCTTGTATCTGTGATACTCATTACACAGGCATATCTTCAATTAGTGCAAGCAATACAATGATTGGAGGGGTAAGATGAATTACATTTAAAAAATTGTCTTGAAATTAAGAAAAGGAAGAGGTGTAAGGGGTCAATGGCACTTTAACATGCAACAAAATTAATATTTTTGTAGTAAATTGGATGTTTTATCATCATATTTGTTTTAATTTCAATTTTTGCCATACAATGTCAACTACCAAAACAGATGAAAATGTGTCATTAGTAACACATGCCATTCGTTTCGGCACAAGTGGTGTATGCCATAACTCAGCCACTATTACCAGGCTGTGTTATTTAACAAACCCTCATTGGTAGGGTCTTACTAGGAACAGTGAGGAAGGTCTTTTATGCCTAAAACTTTAGAGAAAAATTCTGTTGGATGGCACAGTAACCCACATGCTATCAAGAAGAATTTTTCATCAAAAAGGTTTGTTCCTTGCTGTTTAAGGGATAGCCTGAAATTCATCCGATTGCTTTGAGTCGTTTTCTCCTCTCAACAACGTTGTTACCGAGGGAGTAATAACGACTTGAAGTAATCGGATGATATTCAGGCTATTCAAGGGACATTGAATGCCATTATTTGAAATTTCTTTGTCTATAAATGTGATCATGTGTAAGAGTGCTATGCATTGTCAAAGTTCCAACAAGAGCAGGCCTTGACCTCTGTTTGATGAGGAATGAGAAAGTAGCTACTCACATCACTTCACCACCGCTTATTAAGAACAGGTACTTTTTCGTTTAAAAAAACAAAACACAAAAATAGCAAATGATATAGTGAAAAACTGGAATAATTGTGAATGCAATGAGCACAAATTTAAAAACACCTTTTCAGGTTATCATATTAACCATAAGATCCCCTACAGGATGATCATCTCCACATCTTGAAAAAACTACTGCTTCTTGTACTTCCAAAAGTAAGTACAAATCATATTCTAAAATGTATAAAGTAAATGCGGAAGACAAGATTGGAATATTCATTATAAATGTAAAATTTCAATCACTTTCTAATTCAATGGTCATCTACTGTGTCCCTTTTCATATCATTTCTTTCTTACTTTCTTGGCATTCATTTACATTTTACATTAAATTTTATTTCTTTTCATCCTCTGCTTGACCTTAAATTTCTTGTTGCTTTCAATCATTAAAATACTTTTTTCTCAATACTAGCAGGCATTAGCTCTCTGCAATGTATTTACCTGCAAAAAAATAATAATCAGCTGTAAGAAATAACAAAATATTAAACATTTTGCAAGCTTAATTAATTAGCAATTAATGAATTCAGCTTTCGAATTGAGCCGATCAAGGAGAGTGTTATCGGCCGAGGTGGATAACACCCTCCGAGATCTTCTTAATTCTTCATATCCTACGAAAGCTGAATTCATTAATTGCTTTATTACTCATTCAAAATAAAACATAGCTAAAACATGCTCACCTGCATCAATGTTAAGTTCATCTTCGATAGTGTATGTTTAGGTTTGTCCAGCTCCGCAAATATGCTCCAAATAGCAGATGTCCCCCTTCAAGTTGTCTTCTTGCTGTTTTTGCCATGTTTTTAGCTATTATTTCGCCTAGTTCCGGCTCTAGTTCTTACTGTTGAAATGAGTGAAATGTTCGCCATTTTTTTTCACAACCAAAACAACTCAACCTTGTCGCCAGGTCTTCTTGATAACCGTGCCTCAACCTGTAGCGGGCTGCATTTTTGACGTCATTTCCTTGTTAAACACAAAATTCTTCCAAATTTGGTCATCAGTAACTGGTTATGGTGAATCATGTGTGTGCTTTTAGCCAATCAGAATTGAGGAAATATTTTGACTGAATAATAATTATAGTTACTATGAGAGCTTGCAAAATGTTAAGTAATGAATTAAAAAAAAAATCATAATTTTTCATTAAAAAACACTATTAGGCAACAACATAGACATTATTGATAAATGACCCTGGAAGTGATGTGAAAAAAAATCTTAGGCAATATTTTTACCCTGGCCTTTGATCATAAAACATCACAAATAAAACAATTAATCATGCCTTACCAGTAGTAAACCTCTTTTTAACAAGAGAAAGTTTGTATTCTTGACTTCTGAGTTCAAAATTAAGTTTAGAAATGGTGGCACCATTGCAGGTGAACTGTACAGCAATCCGCGATGGGATGCTTGGCCCCTGTGATAGATCGAATTTTGCTCTTAAAGTACCTAAAACGGCAATATCAACCAAAAGAAAAGGAAAATAACAGTCATTATATCCCTTAATAGAGAGGAGAAGTCCTTATGTCACGTTGCCATGGCAGCAAATTTTGGGCTAACAACAAACCGCAAATTCACTCAAAAAGTAAATTCCCAATGTTTCAAACTTCATCGATCTTATTCAGTTTCATTTAATTTGTTAAATGTTGGCAAAATTTTCTGGATTTAATCCGAAAGGACTGCACATGAGTTTTAAAAAAGAAAAAGAAACTTTTTGTGTTTGTGTTCACCTACTCCGTAAAGCGGGCACGTTAAATTAGGAAGTTTCATATTGCAGTTGTGCAACGACGGTTAAGAAATGTACAAAAGAAAGCGTGATGCATGTGCAAAGATGTTGTTTTGCTGATCTTAACCTATCCATTTTGTTTTTGCTAATCTTGTTACTGTCGCCGTCGCCGTTGCTTAATCTCGGCCCTGCTGTTGTCATCCAGAAATTTGGCTACCATGGTAACTTCTGTTGACGTCACAATACTCCCCTCTATTTTCTTTGTATCAATGATTATTCAAGTACTATGACAAGACTAGAGTATTAAAAAAATACAGTTGAATCTATTAAACCCATAACCCCTGGAAATTTTTCCCCAAAAAACTGTTCTCATGAGCCACACAGCTACCAGGAAAAGTTACACGATTCATTGCTCCTCTCCAAAAGCAAGTTGAGTGCTGCAGCCCACATAAAACATGGACATACCTTGTGTTTCAGTTGTACTAGAGACTTCCTGGAGTTTCCACAATGCTCTCTGGTGTTCAGCGGACCTAAAAATCAACATGCCATCAGTATTAACACCCGTACTGATTATGGAAGGATTTTTCAGAGAGATTTACAGTGACTGGATGCTTCTTTGAATAAACTCTCATTTTCTATTAGATAGAAAAGTGTACATGTGTCCATGAATAATGATGTCCACCATTTAAGATTGTGTATTAATTTTTTCATTGACGATAGTGTTGAGATTTTGTAAATGCCTTTTGCAAAATTGAAGTGTAAATTAAGTCTACCACAATCTTCAAAACACTTGTCATACTAAAACTATCCAGTTCAAAATGACCATATTATTTTCGCACAAACATCTGAATCCTAGTTCATTTTGAAGACCACACTAGCTTCACCACCCTGTAAAAATGATTAGGACGTTATAGCCCAATGGCAGTCGGATCAACAGGGTTGAATTTCATGTTTGTATTCTGTATGTTTTTGAATTACACCCAAAACCTGCTGTATAACCATAAAACCTTTCATTATGTATACAATATTGGGCCCTGGTTGTTCAAACATTGGACATGGCTATCCACCAGATATCTCACCAGGGTTGTCAGTAAACTTTGAAGCAGCCATAGCGAATGAAGATTCACATGTAACATCTCACAATAATATTTATATTGTCACCTTAAGCATTCCACTTTGATCACCCGTAACATTAAGTGAGCTCAGCGGTAACAGGTGTTAGAGGTTAATGCCCTTAATGACCTGGATAGTGATATATCCAGTGGATAAAATGTTAGGGAACCCAAATGCATTTTCCAGTGAATAGTGCTCAATCCACCTTTTAAACAACCCCAATCAGGGCTGTCATAAGCAACCTCTAATTTGTAATCTTGAGGTCACAGAGTATTACGTTCACTTTTAAGATAACAGAGCAATTTTCAATTGAGTGTTGAAAGTAATCCAGGATGGAATTGGTTTTGCTTTACTGTGGTGTTTGATTGGTCTAGAAAACTCGCGCCACCCTCTCTGTCAATCAGATGTAAACTAAAACCAATCGCTCCTTGGTCACTCGCGTTTTCCCGCACTACAGGCTGGTTACACGCGTTTACTTCGAATTGCCATTGGCTCCCTCTGATAATTCCTTTACTCTGGTTGGCCATTGTGATTACTTTGGTTTTGGTTTTCGACACTCAACTGAAAAGCGCTCTAAGACTTACCAAGTAGCCGATGGCTTGGACTGCATAATGGTGACTCCACCACTCACTGGAACTAAGACAGACAAGTTGCTGATGGAGCTAGGAGCTGACATACAAGCAGGATTATAACGATAATCAACTCTGAGGTCCGTTGACTCCTCTTCGCATTTCCAGTAACTACATAACTGAAGTGGAGTTGTAGCAAAACCATTTGTTTTTACCTTAAAAATAGAGAGAGGTGGAGCATGAGCACAGTGTCACACAAACTACAGTCAAATCTCTATTTAATTAAGCTACCACCCTTGGAAAAGGGTTGGGGGGAGGTGCCCCGTTTGTGCAAAGGTTTGCGGCTTATAGGTAATGCAGGTCAGTTCCCAATGATTTACTGACAGCTTTGTTCATAAGGAGACTCTCAGGGGCAGATCTAGTGGTAGGGTGCCTCCCACCCCCCCACCCCCGAAGATGACCTGCGGCTTTCTAATAAAATATTATTGGTATTCTGCATAATATAGAGATATGTATGATATGTTTTCTCAGCAGTGCATATCATGTTATTGCCTAGGCAAAAGCCTTCTTCATATTCGCTTTTAAAATTTGTTTACTTCACCAGTCAATTACGCCAATCCTAAGTGGGGCACCTGCTCCTAACAAAAATCCTGGATCTGCCCCTGAGTCTGATATCAAGACACTAAATAGCTGGAGGGTGTAGCTGTTTAACAGACGTTTGACTGTGTAAAACTTCTCTTTGCAGAAGCAAATTACTTAAAAATTGACACACACACACACATACAAATAAAAGAAAAATAAAGAATTAATGCAACCAAAAGTTTCACATGGTGGGTCTGTCAAATTAGAGTGATTATAACAAAACAAAAGGATGAACAGTTACTCTGAATTGGTCAAAAAAAATTAACCTCTTGTCAACTCACTCTCACCTCATATTTGATAATATCAATATTGTAGTAGGTACTTGATCCCTGCTCGGACTGTTTTTTAAGATGATCAGCCAATGATGCCATATTGAAGTCATAACTAACACCATCGCCACCGCTAAGTTGCCCTTTGCTGAAAGAGAGAAATAAAATGATATAACTTCGGTGGTACTGAAATGTACTGCAGGCGGTACAGTTGTACGAAAATAGTCCACAAGAAGAGGTACTCTTTTCACTTTTTCCCAAAGCTGACCTCCATTCAAAAGTATCTAAATTGTATGCAGCAACTTTTGGATTAAAGGGACAGATTCATGGTTGAGTGCAACAGGAAAGTACTACTCAGTACTATAGGAAAGTACTACTCAGTAGCTTTCATTTGAATGGTCATACAACGGGATTCCATCCACAGACTAGAAACTAGAAGACTAGAAGAAGACATTGAAGACTAGAAGAACCACATTGTACAGTATAATAAACAGTATAGTACCACAGGAAATTACTGCTAAGTAGCTTCATTTGAATAGAAATTTTAAGGATTTGTCCAGTCAGTTAAAAGTTAAAAGCACCTTGTACATATCTGAGTATTAAAATGTTCAGTTTTCAATACCTGTTAATAAGGGCCTTGTTCGGTAATATTTGCTCAAGACAGGATGTTCCTCGCACAAGAAAACTAAGCAGAGGAGCATTCTCTGTGTCATAAAGCAGCGGCAGAACACTGGCAGGAAAAGATACTGTTATGTCACCAGTCACCTTCACCATACACCTGAAACAGAGAAAAAAAATACTCTTACCACAATTTGCATTGTAACACCAGAACCAGAGTCTGTGTGGAGTTGATAATCACTCTGATGCAAATGTAAACTTCCCCACAGGTTTTTGATTACAGCATACATGTACATCCATTACTAACATCCACTTTGTCATCATGACAAAAGTATCATTTCCAAAACTTTGCACGAAAACAGAAAAGTAGAAGAGGGAGAAGAGGGAGGGAGGTGCACGAGAGGGAGTCTCCCTCTCATGTACCCGTTCTTTCTTGAGCCTGCTACGCAGGCTAGAGCTGGCTTGGATATGATATTAAAGATTAAATATTTACCAACAGAGAAAAAGTGTTCTTACTTGCTTTGATCACTACCCCGAAAAAATGCATTGACAGATTCAATAAAAGCCACTGCGATAGGAAGACTATCATCCTTTCTGCCAAGGACAGTACCAGCTGCCCCTTTGGCAAACACCACGCTCGACATGGTGGGGAGTCCACCTATGGTCTTTGACCTCACCAAGGCAGGTACATTCTCCTGTGTACCTCCTATGGATGATGTTGTTGTTGCCCTATTAAGCGTCTGTCCTACAGTGCTTGATGTGTTGTTCATTTGGCTTAAGACAGTTGGTTTATCAGAGGTGACAGTCGCAGTAGAGTTTTCATTTGCTTGTGAATTGTTTACTGACTCTGATGTTTCCGCAGCAGTATTCACTGGTGCAAAGTCAGCTAGACAGCTAAACAGTTCAGCTGAGTACGATGATGTTCCGGTTGAAGAAGGTTTGGCGCTCTGACCAGGAGGAAATAGTAATGGTGCGGATGGGCGTGGCTGAGGAATAAGCAAATAAACAGATTTTGTTGTTAAATAATACCATGGGTGGATAATGCTATCCACTCGATAATTCTCTATCCAGTGGATAGTGTCATGAAGTGAATAGCATTATTTTCTGATTAACGTCAGATGGAAATGAAAAATTAACCAAGGGGGTGGAGCCAATCAGAAACAGCAAAATATTCTAAAGAAAAACAACATGATTTATGCAACTGACCCCTGTAACTATGTTATATGGACTAGCATTGCATCATGGAGTGGTGGGGGAAGGGGGGGGAGTCAGGAAAATTCTTAGTTGCTTAATGCTAATGAAACAAAGAGAAGGTAGTGTTATGATGCAACAAGCATGGGAGAAAATTTTACCTGGGGTCGTGGTCTTGGTAAAGCACTGCTAACAGATGTAGAACGAGGAATCTCTGAACCTGGAGGAGGCTTGAGCAGTAGGGAATTACTACTGTCATTTAGCCCTGTTGGCGCAGCGGAGAAAGTGATTCCAGTGTCATTGGTAGCTACTTCTGTCACTGTGAATAAAATTTCACAGACAATGATTGTTCATGTGAATAAAATGCACTTCCTTTAAGGTGGCTGATCACAGTTTTGGAAGTTAGTGAGTATATGTCATTTGTCAAGATTGCAGCTCACAAACTGAAACTTGGCAAGTGAAATATATACTGATGAAAGATTTTGATTGACAGGTAGAATATGACGTTTTCAAAGTTTCCATGGCAACATGAACAATTCAATTTTGCTCAGTTTACATAAAATTTGCTCATTACATTTTCCTATAAACTTGCACACAGCTTACTACAATTAATCATCACCATTTGAAACTTATTTGACCAAATTTTAACAAACGGGTTTTTAGATAATCAATAATAATAAAATATTGTACTGTAATTATTAAATGCATTACAAAATTTGTCTATAATTCAACTTCCATTTTAAAGTTCTCATTAAAATATGATAAAAGTAAAAATTCTGCCAGATATCAAAAAATTTTGATGAGTAGATTTTGAGAAATAGTCTTCTGTGTGCCGTCACTTTTTCGCCGCCATGTTTGTTTGTCTAATTTAAAACACGTGGTATCATGTGAGTTACCGCTGACTGCCCGCAAAACTGTGTTCAGCCACCTTAAGTGTAAAGTACTTAGCATGATATTAATCATTGAGGACACTACTTTTACAGCTTCTTCTGGAGATTGAACTAACATTTTATGTGATCACCCAAGAAAAGCAAAGGTCTAGCAGTTTGCTGGGCAAAGGAGGTACCCTCATTTCTCAGTTATTTTAACATTCTGAGTAATGGGCCTGGATGTATGTAAGATAAGGTTTCACTTTAACTGCCTCCTGCTCTGCAATCAAGCACTCTATGGACTAAGCTAACCCAGCTGCGCTCTGGCAACAAACAAAGCACATTAAATTTGCATTTGATTATTTCATTTTTCACAACAATAATAAAAGATACAGAAAGAAAACAAAGCAAATCACCTCCTGCTAGAGATAGTTCCCCTACACTTGAGGTACTTGTTGCTCCTTTTTTAGCTGGTAAAGGAGGCGGATTGTCGGCTGATTCTTCTTGGACTAAGCTTCCTCTTTTAGCTGGAAGTACAGGTGGAATATCGGCATACTCTGGTTCTCTGCTCTCATTAAAATCTTCAAACAAAAGTCATAGTGGAAACATGTTAGCAAAGAATTCCTTGGGGGGTTGGAGGGGCAGGGTGCATTGACATTTGGGGTTGGGGGGGGGAGTGGTGCGAAAAAGAGAGTCACCAGAATTATGATCTGCAGAGGTTAGCATCTCTGTCATAGATGTGTCAGTAACAGAGGGTTCATCCCTACAGTCAAGTGAAGTTTTAACCAAAAATTTTACTACAGTACCAGTGTTCTCACCAGGCCGCGGCCTTGCGGGATTCCCGCAAGAAAAAACTGAAATGGCGCATTAAAACCAAGAAGATGCGCCCGTTAGGGCGCAAGGGCAAGCTACGAGTCAAACAGACTTAAGTAGTTTTAATGGTCACCCTAACACTAAAGCATTCTGTTTGTTTGAATAAATAAAAAAACATGATATCAAATGAGTCAAAGTCTTTAATTTTGTTGCCTTTACTTTCATTGGTCCCACGCACGTCCCACTACATCGTAAACTCCTCCTCCGAATCGTAAACACCTCTTCCGCCATATTGGATCAGGTAGGTACTTCATGTAACAGACAATTAATTTTGGAGTGCGGGCTCAGGTTCTTCGTACCGCGTGTTTTTTGTAACTTTGTCCCCCTAATGTTCTTACAGGGCCCCTATTTCTCAGAAGAGGGGGCCCTGGGACTCCCCAAGGCAAAATCGTGGTGAGAACACTGCAGTACACTTCTTCAGGATAGTCTGACTTTCAGGATCTTAAATTTATCAGCTAAAAATTTCAGCTCTCTGTCTTGATTGGTTTCTAGATTGATTCGCATAAATTTGCTTACGGTATTTACACCTATTATATCACTCATTTTACACACCTATACTTGAAGAAGAGGGTAATGTCACAGCAGAGGATCGTAGATCTACAGCACTTTGAGACTTTAGCTGCTCCGTTTCAGCTTTGGTTTTCATGTCACTTGGTGACAGATGAAGAGAATTTCGTTGTGACCCAGCATCACTGCTCTGAGAAGGAAAGCTGGTTTGGCTAAAATCGATATCCAGCAGGTCATCACTTGAACGAGACCTGAGGAAAACAGTAAAGCAGAAAGTAGAAAACCAGTAAAATTAAACCTTTACCAGTCCAATATACCGAAAACATCACAAAATTTTATTCGATAAAATCAACTTTTCCACATGTGGAACTTGACAGTGGTAATGCTGTTTTTATTTTTGATAGAATCACCTAACACTGACACAGGAAAGTAAAACTCAGTAGCTTTCATTAATTTTGAAAGGTAACAGTTCAGTATTTCATCAACAAAATCAAAAGTTAGAACCATCTTGTAGAGCATAATAATAAACAGTGCCAAAGGAAAGCAAAACCCAGTAGCTTTCATTTGAATGCTTACAGTTCCATCCTCATCCAAAAGTTAGAACCACCTTCCACAGCATAATAAACAGTACCACAGGGAAGTACTGCTCAGTAGCTTTCATTCAAATTTTGAATGGCCACACTTGAGAGTTTCATCCATTGTCTCAAAAGTTAGAAGCACCTTGTAGGCCATAATAAACAGAACCACACTAAAGTAGGCTGCTTTCATTTTAATGGTCACACTATAGGACTTCCTTTGGTTTGCAGACAGAACGGAAAAATAACAGTTACTGTGCAAGGGCCAAGGCTGTTCAAACCATCTTTTACTTTAAAAAAGAACAAACTTGAACCAAGGACTAAACTCATTTGCTTGCCATATTGATTTATTCACCGTGAGCGTGATGTGCACCCAACTCCTCAAATTAATTTTTTAACTTTTTTTTTCACTTTTCATGTTCAACATACTAAGACAAAATTCTTACAGTTTTATGGTTGAAGGGCCTGTAGATTTTGATCGGTTTCTCAATCCATCACCTGAAAAAGGACAGTTTCAAGTTGAGAATAAAATCTCCAGTTATTAGAAGTGTTCTCAGAAAGAATTACACAACACACAACACAAAACTTAAAATTAACTTTCTATACTTACTAGATGAAGAACTTAAATGTTTTCTCTGGTGAAAACAAAACAAAAAAAAAATTAGACTCCAATTCACATCTACAAGGAATACTGTAACCATGACCTTTAAAGATTGAAATTCACGTCAAACTAATTAATTGCACAAGGACTTATAACAATGTTATTACTACAAACTAATCTTTCATAAACTGAGATCTAGAGTATAAAGGGCATTTACCATAGCTGATGGTGAAGAAAGACTAAGGGTTCCAGTAATTTTCTTTATTTCATCCACAGAAGCAGTCTGTGGAACTCTATCAGCTTCCACAGGATTAATAACAACTTGCAACTTCCGAGGCTCATCTTGAAAGGAAAACAAGATGCGCTTGTTAAAATGTCGTATTAAATTTCACTTTTCTCAAAATACATTACCTCAGCTGAGGAGCATAAAAAAATCACTTGTGCCCCCTCTCCACTGTTATTGATAAATAATATTGTCTGGGGGGTTTTCGTCTACAAGTTTTTTATTATTGTCAAGGGTCACCCAAGTGAGTTCCAACTTGACTCGCCTCTGCTGTACTCTACTTTCCATTGTGACAATTTTAATACTGTCATTAACATAATAATGCTAATGGTTGTTCCAGAAAAAATCCACACCCCCCCGACGGATGGGATTCTGGAAATTCTCGCGGGAGGGGGGGTCGAAGACTCCGGAAATCCAGGCGGGAGGGGGGGTTGACCTTAAAAAAGTCTTCTGCAGGGGTCATTTCGACCGATAGTTGATACAAATCAAACGTTTATTCGATGACACTTAAGCGCTTTCAGACCCTGAAAATAGTCAAAATGTTTTGTTCATATATTTCTCACCTGACATAAATGATAATCTAAGTTGCTTTACAGGTCCTTTTATAGCAGAAAACGCAAACAAGATACTAAAGAACGGGCCTGAAGGAACTCGTCGCAACGTTGTTGTCACGAAGAGCGTCAAACGCCTGACACATTTCTACTGTACCCAGAGCCCGCCAAGAGCGAAGAGTGATTTTTATAAGCTAAGAAATTATGTAAACACTGCTCAGGTGTCGCTTCGCATTTTTGTTTTTGCTCCTTTCGCTTTTAGTTCCACGCGATAGAATTCTTAGTTTAATATAAGCTGAAGCTTTAGAAATTAAAACAAAAACATTTAGACGTGTTTTTATGTATTTTCCATTAAAAATAAATTAAATTTAAGCCTTTTATTTTTTCCCGGAAATCCAGGCGGGAGGGGGGGGGCCTTCCACCTTGGAAATCCAGTTGGGAGGGGGGGGGCTTGTGCTTCAGGAAATCCAGGTGAGAGGGGGTTAAAAAGACCCCATCCGTCGGGGGGTGGATTTTTTTCTGGAATAACCCAATTTATAAAGGTTAGTTTTCCATAGGGATAGAGATGAGATTACTGAAGAAATTAGTCATAACAGCACCTATGAACTATAATGAATATAAAACATTATTTTGTGGTGTATACCCCCAAGTACGATACTTTGCATTTTTTTGGAAACTGCAAAATAATTTTAAGAATAAGGCACAGTGACGGCACTGCAATGAAGTGTAGTTAATTATCTATTTTTGAATTACTTACCATCATCTGAATCTGAATCTGATGATGAACTGTTTCCACCTGACTTTGCACCTTGGTATTGTTAAGCATCATTACAACAACATGACATTTGTAGCATACAACAAATCACGGCAAGTTGTACCATATACAAGCCTGTGAGATTCGTCTACAAGCACTGCCAACACTAGATCTTCACACTGTCATTAAAAATTAAGGCATGCTGTTCTACACACAAGCCTGTGAGATTTGTCTAAAAACACTATCTGACACAACATCTTGTCAGGGATGCATTGGGATGCCTGAGCAGTTTGAACAGAGGGCATTAGAGCTGGTAGTATGTATGTCTGGTAATCAATATGTTAGTAGCAATGTACTTTCAAAACTGCAACTAATGTTACTAAGCCTCTGGAGTTGCAAAAATTAATCTTTTAGCCAATTTTAACACAGATGAATGTCACTTAAGCAAAAACCTATGTTTTTGGTTTTGTTTTGGAACTAAAGTTGGAACTGGACTTAAATAGTTATGTGACTAGCATAACTTGAAAAAGGACACAAGGATACTCTCTGCATCAGGTGGCCGTATAGTGTAGCCTTCTTCATCTACCTCAAATGACTGCAAAAAAAACAAAAACAAAACAAAAAAACCATTTATAATCTATCAAAATTATACACAGCAAAATACAGTTTTTAAAGGAAGAAAGCCCTGAATACATACCGCATCTCCTCCTCCATTTGATGGCGAGTCACTGGCAAAACAAAGTGGTAATAAATATTGATTATCCAGTGTAACACAGAAATGTCTTAGTTATGTTACATCTACTGTATACATGTGACCAGGCCTAAAACAGTTTAATGGTTGCGAGCCCCCTTCCCTTCTTTGGGTCTGAGATCACTCCTTCATGAAGACATTGAAATACCTTATTATAGGAAATTAACGCTCCATGAAATTAAGGTATTGGAAATTAATGCGACTTAAATTAACGCGAATTTAATGGAAAACGACTTTCGAATAAAGAAAATTAACGCGAAAGAGGAGGTAGAATTTCATGATAAAGGAGATTAATGCGATTAATTATGCAAAATCAAAGGAGAAGATATTGACATCACTTCGGACAGCGGCAACGATGAAGATAACTCGAAATATAATTGTAAACCTTTGCCCTAGCTTTTGTGAAAGATGAAAAATAAAGGGTTAATTGAAAGAAAGAAAGCTTGTAGTTAATGTTTTTTAGGTGTCAAGAATGTCTGGACAGATTCCAGAATTGGGGTTAAAATACTGGAAATTAAGAGCGCGGAAATTAACGCTCAACAAAATTAACGCGACTTAAATTAACGCGAATTTTAACGATTCGCGTTAATTTCATGGAGCGTTAATTTCCTATAATAAGGTAGCTTTTTTGTAACAAGCAAACTTCCTTCCATGATTTGTACAAAAATTAGCTCTTAAAAGAAGGTGCTGACTTGCATTTCAAGTGTAACCTACTCTTTAGAAGAAGTATCAAATGAATACAACATACCAATAGGGCAAAAAGAAAACAAATAAACAAACATACACAAGTACTAACCATTGAATGGTTTTATTCTAATAAAAATGAATAAATGACTGATCATAATTATTTCAAATGACGACTCATCACAATAACATTGAAATTCCAATTATAATTTTCAGAACAGGGGAAGATCTACAAACTAGGACTTACACAGGTCCATTTTGAGCTTTTTCTTTCTTTTTCTTTTTCTGCTTCTTCTTCTTTTCTACTCTCTTAAGTGTGATGGGAAATCCTGCAAAAAAGGCCATGAAAATCAGTACTTGGAAATACATAATCTTCATTTCATGATGGCAACAACAAATTTTAAGCTCATGAGTTTGCATTCTACAGTAAGAGTATCAAAACTGACATTCTGTCCATTGTAACATGACAAGTTCCATCACAGGTACCAATCACATGTACGTCACATGAAAAGGAAAATATACCCTTGCATAATCAGTACCTGATGGATGATGCTTGACAGCATTTAAGCTGGGTGAGTGATTATTAGTGACAGTAGTCTCAACTTGACCTGTGTACTCTTCAAAGGTAATCACATCTGTGGAACAAAACAAAATGATCAACATTTATGAAACAGATGATGAATGAATCACTTAACTAGCTTAATTTCCTGATGTTTGATTATTCAAGGGTACTGTTCTTAAACTTTTCATATCTTTCATTTCACATTATTTCATGAAAGTAACACCAAGAAAGCACCATTTCTTCCTGTACCATCTAATAACAAAAATATGTGGGAAACTCAGAACTACACTGTATAAAGGATGCTTGTTAAATACATTGCCTTGCCCAGCCCATCTGAGTGTTTTCCCTACTTCAACTTTATTGAAACTTATTGTTGAAGCCACTTGCTGCAATCCGCGACAAAATATTGTTGAGACATAAAAACAACCCACGCCCCTCCCCCTCCCTTCTATTCAAAGTTGGGGTGTTTGTTGTTTCCTACAGGTAGCTCGAACAGTAGCACAGCAGCATGGAGGGGGTGGGGAGGGAAGGCTCTATTTCCTCCTTGTGAAAACAGTAAAAAGTCAGAAAATCCCCTCTCCCATCCACAGAGACCTCTTTGCGCCTCTGCGGGGGAGAGAAATAAAGGCCCTGTAGGGCAAAGTATCTCAACTAATTTAGTCGCCAATTGTAATTTTAAGAGCTTCACAATAACAAACCATTCTAACAACTTCAAGAAAACAACAAAAAAAAACACTCAAAAGTACATACAAGCAAATATTTCCAATATGTACTGTGCTATCAATCATTTTTTTTTTTTAATTTTTACCAGGAATAGCCTTCCCAGTGCCCTTGCTTCTAACAAACTGGTCAAGCAGATGGTGAATTGTTAATGCCTTTACTTGGCCTAAGAATTCTTTGTAGACCTGCAAAGGTAAAAGGAAAGAAGGTATAGCAACCATATTTAATGTTGATCATTCGTTGCTGTAATGCAACTCATAAACTTAAGGTCGATGGTGCGCTCTGAAATTTCACTCCAACCCCCCCCCACCTCTTTCCATCCATGCTCCATTTTAAGGGTATTTTAAACTAGATAAAGCTACACAGAAGGGAGAGACGTTGAAGCAAGGATGTATTGTCACCAGAGATCAAACTCTGGACCTTGTGCACTGAGGTATTACAGATAATCTTAACACCAACACACAGAAATGGAAAATAAAACAAAAATAATTACCCCTTCTACAAGAACCTGTCCCTTTTTCTGAGACTCAATATACTTCTCCAGGTAACCAATTATTACTTTAAGATGTTCTTCATCAATCTTCTGAAATTTCTGCAGTAACAGGAGAAACGTTTGACATAAATTATACAAGGCACACATAATGTAAAGAGGCCATCTGTTGTCTTCTCATCCACAATATTTCATTCACTTTCATTCATTCACTCACTCAAGGAAGAAAATAAATTGCATCTTAGATTTTTTTTTTGGCATAATGCCAGACCACAAATGTTACTTCTTTTGACTCAATTTGTGACAACAAAAAATAAAAATAAAAACAACATTTTGGCCATTTTGAATGTTACAATGTGGTAAATTATCTCTAAGATGGACACCACTGGGACCACCATAACTTTCTAAGTATAAATCCATCTTAGCAGGACTTCTGCAAAGTATAGAGAGAAGAAAATGATTGACAAAACAGAAGGGACCAAGTCTACAGTATATGAATGTCTGTTTTAGGGAGATGTTCTCTAAGAAAGAGCACAATAAAGAGACTTGTATTCTTGACCACAAGAAAGTTTGTTATGAGAAAAATGATTTTTTTCCTTTTTTGGGGGGGCATCTCAGGAAAAAAAGTTTACCAATAACACTCAGGGAAAATGGAGTAAACTAGAAACACCACATGAAAAGTGTAAGAAGATATCTTAGGATTTTATTCAATGACCCTACCTGGGACGCTTCCACCATTTTGTCATGGAATTCATTTCTAATAATTTCTCGTTTTTCCACCAGACTCTTGTACTCTTCAGCTGCGTAAACAAATAAAATACAACAAATTGAGAAACAAGTGTTACGGCACAGGTTAAAAGATACAAAAAAAAACAAGAGAATGAGTTTACCTGCTTTCTTTACTTTTGTTTCAGCCTATGAGATGAAAAAAAAGGCAAGCCATAAGTCCAAAATAACATATACCTATCTCTTTTTTCATCACATAATAACTCTCTCACAGGATCAAACTGCAGCCTGCAGATGTGAGACCATTTTCTAATGTCCGAGTTTTTTAGTTACATAAACAGCAACAAAACATAGCATAAACTTGAGTAAGCATTTGGGGGAATAGACTTTTCTGCATTCCTGTAAATAAAGGCACCAACTCGAGGCTTGGGTGAACAACATATAGTGATTTGTATGAAATTGTCCAGCCCCACCTCAACCTCATTTCTTTACGTTTGCTCACTAGAGCAGAACGCAGGAAAGGTCTATTTGGAATTTACTAAATGAAATATATGCAACTCTGCAATCAGCATGAAAAGCAACTCCCACTGTGTGAGAGTTAATTTACCCAGTAAATGCCTCAATTTGCCTGGCACTACAAGCCAAATCCTACGGCTAGCTGTACGCAAAAAGAATGTCTCTATGACAGCAACACACTTTAGCCAGCACAGAGCCTCTTAGAGTCAAGAGAAGATTATTGCTGGGTCAAAAAAAGTAGATATTGATGGTGTCTCTCTTTTCTCAAAAAACAATCTACAAGTCCATGTTCCTTCCATTGGCATTCAATAATCTTTTTTGACACAATGGATTGTGTGACTCAAAAAGGCTCAAGACATTTAACATGCTATCCATGGCCATTAACATTTAACAGGTGATTTAAGGTAGGTATTTCCACAATCGATATACAGAGAACTAACAGGCAGCGTAGACAAAACTTGTGATGATTAATGACAAAACAGGACCTGATATTATACTATGACATACTTTAAGTATCCAAAACCCACAAACCTTTTCAACTTCTTTAGCACTAGAGCCATCCTTTCTGAATTTATCGAGCTCATGACACCGGACGTAGTACATTTCCTTTGACTTTGAGCAAAAGAAAAACATATTTCTGGTCATCAGAAGATAATCACACAGATGCGTGCTTTAGTGTGCTTTAGTGTAGTGCAGGATGCTGCTATAAGAGCTAAACACTATACAATTTCAGCAGCTGCCAGACAGTTTTAATCCCCTGCTGATAATAGTCACAATGACAGTTTTTGAGGATGCCGTACAGTACACAGAGTTGGGCTAATCGCTGAGCAACATTAGTAACACACCATCCACATCAATTAGTGATGATAAAGATAAAAGGCATCTTAATAAAATATAGACATTTATTTGGAAACAACAACAGAGGCTGTAAGAACACATGCTGCAGCTGTTAATTTTTACAGCTGATTTCACTGATGACCCAACTTCGACAGACTTAACAAAATGTACTATTTTAAGGTCAGCAGCCCCAGTTTTGTCGCTGCAGTAACCATTATAATAGTTTTGTGAAAAAAGTGAGAGGAGTTAATAGCCAAATTTTAATCATGCAAACATTCTGCATGAAGTTCTATTCATCCAGAGAATTTACAGTGTAAGTTAATCAAGAGAGTCAATGAATTAATGACGACAACTAGAAGTGTGGCCGTACCACAACTACTGAAGGTCCAAAAAAGGATAATTTTTTTAAATGAACACTATCTGTTTCTGCAGAGTAGATGCTAAGTGTATTATTGGGTATAGATTACTTACCTTGGCAAGGTTAGCTGTCATAGTCTGGATGGTCTGCACTATCTCCTCTGTGCTGCTAAACTCACTTTTTGCCTGCAGAAAATAAAATACAGCGGAAAGAGATTTAAGAGACTTTAACCCTTTAAGACCTAAGAGTGATCAGCGTCAAATTTCTCCATGTAATATCAGTGCTTTATAAAACAGAGTGGTCATGAGAATTAAGGACATGATCACACAAGATGAATGTAATTGATAATTCAACAAATTCTCCCCACTGTTTCTATTGGAAACGTATAGGGATAACAAATGAGAATTTGAATTTTGATGTTAGGGTTTAAAGGGTTAAACTACACTTACAAAGTGAATGTCCTTGCATACGTGGCGAGATAAAAACCCAGCAAAAAAATGGAATTTGCCTTTTTTAAAGAGTAACAAACATCAGTTTTTCAGAGCAAAATCAATACATCATTATGGAAACAGGTTATGACAATAAAATAATTATCAAAGGGGAAATGCTTTGATCCTTTATCAAATTCTCTCCACTAATTCTTCAAGAAAATGTATGGAGATCAGTCTGGGAAATTTGTATGTGGAAATAATTGGGAATTAAAGGGGTCAGGTACATTGTACATGTACTCTGGACAAGTAAGCGTCCTTAAGAGCCAGTGTCTGTTAGTGGGGTGCAAAAATGACTTTCCCAGAGAACCTTTACTTTTTGCTCTAACTTCCGGAAGTCTTTGCCATGTATTCAACTGCTCTCTGCAGTAACAAAGTGCCCTTAACTTTGAGGTGCTGGCAAGGCAAGGGATGACTGTCCAAGATAAACAGTAGCTGTCAAGCCAGAAAGTTTTGCGAAGAAGACACTTTACCTGTTTATGTCTTTCTTTTTGTTTGTCACCATATTCCTTAAGTTCTTTAATGAGATCTTGGAATCCCTGTACAACTGCCATGTGTGCGTTTGCAAGCTTTTCTGTAGCAACACGTAAGACACCCCATAGCGGCTCAAATGTCCTGCAAACAACAGAATACAGTGATTATTGGTATTTATCATACAAACAGGCTAAGAGTGTTTTAATGGAAAATGAACCAAGAAAACTGGATTATACTGTAAGCCTATGAGCCAATTGCATGACCCATCACAAGACAGCATACTCTTTTAGAGCTCATCTTGAACTATACAGGGCTTTCAATAATAACTGAAGTAGCCAGCAGTTTGAATAGGGTAACTGACTGTATCAACAAAGGGACATTAGTCCCCTTTTTCTGGGGTGTGGGAGTAGAGGTGGGGACCCTGGGAGCATGCTCCCCCAGAGCATTTTGGAATTTCAAAGTCCTAAACTGCCATTTCCAGTGTTCCAGGGACTAAATTGACAACAGAAGAGTGTGTTTTTCATTCAAGAAAATATAGCTTTCATTCACGTTTCATTGCCACACAATCAATTCTTACAAGCAATGAACAAATGTCAATATTCAAAATTAAGTACATTTGCACACAAACAAATTCTGGGTAAACCTACAGAGAAACGTGGGAAAAATTGACTGAAATTCATCATTTGTGTAACCAGAAGCACTTCTGGTGTAACTAAAGTATAACATATCAGTGGACCTTGAAAGCACATCATAATTCCCTTACGTTTTGATTAAGATTTAATGATTTATTTGTTGTTTCCGAAATTTTTAAAACTAATTGCTTCTTTTTCAGGGAAAAAAAAGCCGACTGCCCTGAGCAAAGTAGCCAATGCCTTCCATTAGTGGTCAGTGCTTATTGCAACCCCTGACTATACTATTCTCACGGAAAATATGTGGATAAATAATCAATCAACTGAATCTGACCAAAAATCAATATTGTAATAAATTTTCTCCTGAATGCTGCTAAATATACATTCTGATACAAATTTTCAATTTGTTAGTTTAGTTTGTCCCATGTGAAGATCAAAATTTGTTCTGCAGTCGATCTTCAGACTCGGACAGATCGAACATGTTGGACGCTCCAAACTCACTTAGATGAATCTTACTTAGCCAGACATCAGACTTTTCATGAACTTAACTCCCTAAGTTCGTCTCAAGAAAAGTCTGACATTTGGCCTTAAATGATTTAGTTACAAGACAAACTGCCTCAGCCCTTGCCCATCAGACAATTAAGCTTAAACAAAGTGCTTACTCAGCAAGAAAGTCTAATTTTCGAGGATAACTGAATGGAACTTTTTTGGAGCCCTGGAAATTATCCACATGAAGTGTGCTCCATATTTTCTTTTATGTTATTCACTTACTGAGTTTTCATGATATTTGAATGAAGGAATTATAAAGTTTTATCTCGATTTCTCACTCTCAAACATCGTCCCAATTTGAACTACACATAAGATGACTTTCCTTCCCCACTAAAGCATGATTCCTTTTTCCCCCAGCTACCAATAACTGAGACAAAGATATATTTTTCTTTGCGAGAGGAAAAATCATGATTCCACTTTACTTTACAGAGGATTTAGAAATCAGTCCATAGCTGGGCTTATTTAGCACAAGCATTGAATCAGTAAAGGTCAGATCTCATGTACAGAAAAAAATCAAAGAATAAATAGCATTACTTTTTGTAAATGTTATCTTGTAAACATTTTTCTCATTTTTTTTTTACACGGAATCTTGCAGTTTTGGAGGTAAACAAAGCATGTCCAAATGATTGACAAAGTTAGCACAAAAGGATGACACATTCAATTCTCAAAGGTACTTTTCCTCTTGACTAGCAAAGAAATATTATATAACTGGCCCGTTTAAACAAAGGCAAGGCAAGACAATTTATTTTGACAAAAACAATCGCAGAATTAAACCACTGGGAACTAAAATAACAAAATTATTGTCATAGTTAATCCACAACTGCAAGTCCCAATGCAACCGCAAGCTAACCGAAAGTTACACGCTTTTAACATAATAATAAAACTGTAGTATTACAAAAGAATAGAATTCGATGATAAAAAATGTTAACATGATAATGATAATAAACGGTGAAACCACATTCGCGCTAATCGTCGCACAGGAAATGGCATAGTCAAATAACCAATTGTAATTTCAGTAATGATTTTATGTGTTTGAGGAATCATAACCTTGGTTTGCCCAGGCTTCACCAAGTCATCATATCATTTTGTCAGGCACAGGAATCATAACCCTGGTTTTTAAAGGCTTTATGAAATCATTTGAGGAATCATAACCTGTGTTGTCATAGCTAAGAATCATAACCACGATGTTGCAAGACTTATTAAATCATTTGAGGAATCATAACCCCCACTATCGCATTGTTAAAATCAAAGTATCACTCATTGTAGCTTGAGAGTATACTGTCAGTGGAATCATACCCCCCCTCCCCCAAATTAAAGAATTTCCCAAATCCTTTCATTCCAGATATGTGAATATACAGGAAATCATCACAATGATTTTTGCTTTTGTTTATTTGGGTCTTAAAATTATGCTCAGATACATTTTTTTTTTTTCAAACATTTCCCTTTTTAATAACAATTTGAAAAATGCTTGGTGAACTGAAGTAACATAAGCAAAATTCCAGAGTCTCCCCACAAATTGCACTGTGAAGTGTGCGGATCAAAAATAATCCAATATGGAAAAATAACAATACACAAGGAATCAGTGTAGATAACAGCTGTCCGAGAAAACGTAAGTTTAATGGCGATGTTATATATACAAAACAATGTTGTCTGAATGTTAATAAAAGATAATCAAGTTCGTGTTTAAATTAATAAACATTAATAGACCAGTGAAATCCAATTAATAATGAACAAATATCAATAAACAATGTAAAATAACAAATTTGTTTTTTGCTGCAATGCGCCAAATTGCGCGATTGTGGCAATCCTTACTATTGTGTGACAATGTTTGCGTTAATTGATTTGACTCAAGTTGAAACATTTTTGGTCGACCAAAGGGGAGAAATTGCTCCTTCGAGAAGGGATTTTTGACGAAATATACATGGAAGTGCAAAATCCAGAAGAACTTATGAAAGTGTTACACAAATGTACTTGATAATCCTTCTGCTAAAAGCCAGTTGAATTCATTTGTTGAGCAAGCAATTATATCATGTCAGAATTAGAGAATTAAATAGGAGATCAAAACATATTCCCCACATCCTCTTTTTAGACTAGTGAAATCCAGTATTTACTCCTTAAGCCTGACAATATCAATAAACAAATTCTGTGAGACTGATCATGATATCCCATACATCTCATTATAGAAAATTTGATAGAGGATCAAAACTTATTCCCTTCGGAGATGACTATTTCTATGAAAGTTCTCAGAACCTTCTCTCTTGATGACATATTGATATTGCCAGTAGGAACTGATTGACGTTCAGGGTCACTATTAGGAATTGTAAGGTTCAATACTTATATACATGTATATTATAAATTGTAACCACTTCTCTCCCAGAATGGCATGCAATTGTCAAAAGTATCTGACAAGATTTTTAAATTTCATTCTGTAAAGTGCTAAAAAAACAGATAGCGCCTAGAGTTATGCCAAAGAGGTTTCATTTGAATGGTCATACCACAGAATTTCATCAGCAGATTTTAAATCTAGTACAAGAGTCATTATTCATTCTGGGAATGAAGAGATAATTAATACATCATTCTGTTGTTGATCTACTGGTTTGTGTCAGTGACCTATACTAGCTGGAACACTACACTTTGTGTTTTAAATTTCACACAGCACAGTCTTTTAAAGACAACCAAAGAATAATTTAGACCGAACCTTTCAAATAAGATCCTTTAATGGACCAAAAATGTCTATAATTTTTAATATTGCCAGACCTGCCAACTCTCACAATTCTGGCTTCAAAGACTCTCATGATTTTTCACTTGTCTCATGGCCCCGCAACAAGACTCCCAATCTCATGTTTTTTGGGGGAGATATCTTTCTGAAACGAAATGTTACCTTGTTGAATATAAAACAGAAATTCTGTGGGGATGCTAGTGCCAGTGTTTAACCTTAATGGGGCTTTGTAACATTTTAGCCACAATTGGCAGGTCTGTATTGCTATCTCTTACACATGTAGCCTCACTTACACTGTCCTTAATCAGTAAAATCTCCTGAAAGAGAAATGGTGATGAGTCAACAGCCATAGATAAACTATCCTCGGTCTCCACCAGTGAGGAGCGCAGTGCCCCAGCAGCCACCATGAGGTTGCTGCGTTCACTTGATGGGCCCAAAGATAACTTACCTATGCTTGTTTGAGGCTTTCTAGTTAATGCTAGCCTGCCCCTCTTTTGTTGTGCACGTAAGGCTGCATCAGCAGTAGATGTTGTACAGCACCTCCGAGGGGTCAGACTAGCTGATGGAGCCTTAGCTGCTGGCAGTGGAACATTCTCTTTTGCCAGCTCCATCAGGTCTTTGACAGACACTTGCTGACTGGGTGCCTTATTACCACTAAGAAGAGCCAGCAGGCGACTTCCCCTGCGTTGATTTTCCCTGGCTGTTTTCCTGCCTCTCTCCAAACTGATCTTGCGTTTCAGGAGAAGGTCAGAGCGTGCATCCTCATCCTCAGAATCGTAAACTACCACTTCCTTTGCTTCCACTGGGGCAATCGTACTTCTCAGCTCCTTTATCTCTTCACTGCTCAACTCCTCCCTTTCCAATGCTTTCCTTACTTCCCTGTCTCTCTTTTCCTGGAAGTTAACATTTTGGTACATTTATGAGACATTGATTAATTGAAGCCATTGTGGAAAGAAAGGAACAGCAGTTTGTTAACAAATAATTATAATAGTTATAAATAATGATACAATAATAACAACTGGTCAGTGGCACTTCAGTAACTGTATAGCGAGGTTTTTCCAGAATCTATCCACATTCTTAGGATGTGTCCTTTGAAATGCATGGAATGTGACACCACAAAGGCCCTGGTCCATCTGATGTCAGTAATCACGTGAATTAATGCACATGCAAGTGATGCAACAATCATTAGTCAATTCGCAAGCACACGTAGTGTACACAAGTACATGTGCTAGGCACTTTAATAAGCTTACATTTATTTATGTGAATTCATTCAAATTTAATTTCTCACTAATCCCTGCGTTAATTATCTTAATCTGCCAGCTGTAAACAACCAGGCAGTGGAGAATACATTAATCCTGTCCCTCACTTGTCCTGGCATGAACACCCTACCTCGATATCCCTCCATTCACTTTCCCCTCATCTAAGCCATTTGAGTATGAAAGTAAAAAATATAGTATAATCCTACCATTGTTAGACGGTTCCTTTTGTTAAGAAACCGCTGTCTCCTTCTTTTCTCCTTGTCTGCCTTAATTTGAGCTTGGTGTCTTTGACTCCTATAATATCTTTTAATCCTTTTTCCAATAATGCTTCTTGTTGGTAATGACACACCACTTGATGACATCATCTCTCTTACATACTCGACCATCTCAGTTCTCACAGAGTCTTGAACATCTGACCAAGGCACTGTTACGAATTTTAAATTATTGCCGTTAGCACAAATAGAATTTAAAACAGTCAATACACCCCACTCGAGTAACATCAACTGATAATAAATTAAATTTAATATATGGACAATACGTGTTCCCAACTTCAATTTTCAAACTAAACACATACAATACATCCGACTTCTTAACTAACATTTAAGATGCAAATATTCTTTCAGGATTCAATTATACATTTGATTTCCTCCCACTATATCTACTGGTAATAAATTATAGGAAGAATAAGGTTGTCTAATTATACCTTCTCCTGGATTAATTTGATCCTTGAATTCAAATTCAAATGCATCTCGTATAATGTCCTGTGAAATACTTCAACAAGAGCATATCTGTTGAATTATAATTAAGTCAACATGTAATATGGAAGGGTCTCACTGTCTTACAAATCTCAGCCACATAATTTAATATATGTTGTGCTCATTATAAGTGGAAGGAAATATCACTGAGTCAATTAAATGGTTAATATATTTTTGCGATATGTGGATCTATAGGTAGATTATGTTTTCCCTATTATTCAGATTTGCCTCAAAACCCAATATATGAAATAAAAATGCACCTTGTTCATCTTTTTTATTATTATTTTTGAAGCAATTAGGGTAGTATTTTTATGGTTTCATTACATTTTATAATGATATGAATATAAGATATTATATTAACCCTCGGACATACAAGCAAATTCATACCCCCACCATGGTACAAGGGGGGGGGGGGACTGGGTGGATGGAACCCATCCCCAGAGTTTTTGATACGTTGCAGTATTTTGTAACGATATTTTACCTTTGGTGGAAAGCCTTTCATCTTCTCTACAAGATGAGGTATATTTTATGGGTGGTGGTGCTGCTGGGGGCCTGTGACGTCACCAACAATGGTTGCCATCTTGGTTGCAATCTTGGATTTTACCAAGGATTAGAAATCAGGTTAAAATCGTGAGAAATGGTGATTTTTTTGTGCTTCAGATGAAAAATAACACACAATTAAGCACTTTGTATGATTTTGGCCACAAGATTTAGTTATTTTTGAAAAAGTTGGATAAAAAATGTACTTTCACTCAAAAATGGCTTGACCACCTCTTACTTGATGTCATATCTCGTAACCATAGAAATGGACCATGACCAAAAAATTAAACTTGACTCAAAATATGTGCGAGGGATGAACGAATAGCTACTGAAAAGATCCTCTGGGAGAAAACCTTATGGGCAGGGGGGTGGCATCCAACTCCCCGCCGTTGTACGTCCGCGGGTTAATGAGTTTTATAGATTTATTTTGTCACAAATTATTGAATTATTTATTAATTGGATTTTTGTATGTAAATTTGAAAATGTGTATGTACTGTAGTTCTTTGTGTCCCGGGGGGGGGTACTGCCATATATGTGCTATATAGGTATGTGCCGCTGTGAAGGGTATGGTTTTCAAGCAGTTTACTCTAGGATAGAGTATATAAATCAGAGCGTTTGGGTCTAGAATAGGGTATCATTTTTCAGGAAACTGAGCAGTTGGTTGAAGATTTTATCTAGACTAGGTAAACAGCTACTCTAGGATAGGGGGATTTGGGGAGTTTACTCTAGTATAGGGTAGCAAAATTCAGCTGAACTAGCTCTGGTATAGGTTAAGGGTTCCAGGGTCCCAGCAGCACATCCCCACCCAGAAATTCCTAAAGTACCCCCCCCGGGTTTGTGTTATACAAGGTTTTCAGTTCATAACATTTATTAATCTATGAAATAATGACAGAAGGACTTCAGTTGCAGACTGTAGAGGACCGAACTTTGAACAAGTGATTTTAGTGCCCTACCCGGCTCCAAAAAGCGCTCAAATTTGTGCCCCCAACTGAGTCAGATCAGTTACAGAGTTTATTTTAAAAAAGTAGCTCACAGGATATATTAAAAGTGGATTGGCCATACACTACATAGCGTGAAAATCAAGTAAAATGTCCCGTCGAAATATACGTCTGAAAGATGCAGCTGACGTCAACAAATGTCCTAGTATATAGTTTTTTCCCCCAAAAGCTAGCGTTTAAGTAAATTGTAACATTTGGCTTTTACTTACCAGTGGTACAACTTTTGACGGTGCAGGTGACTAGAGGAAAACAAAAGGGAAGAATTTTTTGTCAATTAAGTGTTGTCATGAAACCACTTAATTAATTATCAAGCAAACCCGCAACAAAAACAACACACTTAACTTACGTGACTTTTCGCAATTGCTTGCTCAACAAAGGAATTCAACTGGCTTCTAGCCGACGGATTATCGAGTAACACTTTCATAAGTTCTTCTGGGTTTTGCACTTCCATTTTCCGCCAAAAATCCCCCTTTGAAGGAGCAATTTCTCTCCTTGCGTCCACCGAAAAATTTCAACTTGCGTCAAATTAGCGCAAACATTGTCACGCAATAATAAAGCTCGCCACATTCGCGCAATTTGGCGCTATCTCGCGAAAAAGGAGCACCAAAATATCCAGCAGATCGTACATGTATGACAAACCCAAGAATTAAATACAGATTATTTAAGTTAGTTCAGAATGGCAGATTATCAGACGTGTTTCTGCCCCGAATGCCGAGGTTGCTTGCGCTCAAGACGGACTGTTTTCAGACATCGGAACCTTTATGGATTAGATCGGTACACGGAGAACATCAAATGCAGCGGGCAGCCATCTAAAAAAGCCAAATTTTCCAATTTAAGGACATCAGAGATACCAGGTAAGTCTTTTCTTCTATTGATAGCACTTTGTCGATTTAAATACATATGTATGCCGCGTAAATCTTCAACTGGGAAAACTTACTGGGAGAAGCGGATTTGGGACTGGACTTGAGGAATTTGGAATTCAAAATCGCGGATTTGCAATCAAGGAATATGGACCATTCGGCAAAATAAGTCAAAAAAAGTTAATTTAATTGGAAAAAGTAAATGGATTTGATTGAATTACAACGGAATTTTTAACTTCACATGATGGTGCATTTCTATTTTTTTTTTGTATCTTATTTCTTCAAGATGCCGCTGGTCAGCCAGCTGGACATGACAACCCTCCCTCTATTGACATCAAATCTGGGTCATGTGAGGTGAATGTCACTAATGATGCTCACACTCTTACTGGTGAGTCACATCAAGAAGTACTTTTATTACAAGAAATGATTTTAGATTTTTCTAGAAAGTAGGTATGATAGAAGGGCTTGAATTCTCTTTTCCTGGACATTACTGTCAGTTGTCTTTGTGCTACTTTCAGCCCTGGATATAACACTAACTCTGGCTTCTGAAAGTCAGCAAATTGACTCCTAAATACGGGGAAGAGGAGGGAACTTCTCAGTTGTTTTTAGCATAAGATACAGAGGCGGATCCAGGATTTTTTTTAGGAGGGGGTGCACTCGTCTCTTTCTCTACTTCAACACCAATAAACTACATAGTTTTTTTTGCAGAATACCAGTTGCATTAGAAAACCGCAGGTCATCTCAGGGGGTGGGGGTGCACACCCCCTTCACCCTCCCCCTAGATCACCCCCGGAGATATATGTTACAAGTCAATCAAATTCAGCTGAAAAAATCTCAACCTAATATGATAGGTTGATTCTCAATTTCCTTTGTCTCCAAACCCTAATTCATGTGAATAATATTATTGGGGCTAGGAGACAAAGGAAACAGACAATATGTACCTAGATAGAAAAATTTAACCTGAACTTAATTTTGACATGTATTGTGTATACATGATCGTCAAAGAAAAAAGAAAGTCAACTTCAAAAGAGGCACAGTTTATATATTTTTTTTCATCTTTGGTCTTATAATTATGTATAGCCCCATTGGGAAAATAGAGTTTCATCCCCACTTAATACTCTTTATGCTTCTGAGACAGCAGTCACCATAGTATTTAGTTTTTAATTCAGGAATAAACACACAAAAACATACCGACACTATTTCCAAAGCTTACATTTCAGCTTTATTTTTTTATAACAGTCATATACAACATTTTTTATTACTTGCAAACTTAATTGAAAAACAATAACATTCAAGTTTGACTTGGTTATTTTAATGTTGCAATTAAGACCACTCAGTTTAATAATAATTAATTACTTATTAATATAATACATTATTACTCCTCCTCAAAATATGTTTTGTTTTCTACATTAAAAAATAATGAAAACATAGACTCATTGCTTGAGAACATCTAATTGCCAGTATTCTTAGCAGCCACCTTAAATGTTGGATTTTGTTTGCTCCAGGTGAAGTTCAAGGATCTGTGATAGACATGACATGTAGCAATAATAACATCAGTGCTGAGGAAACTAAAATGCAAATTTATTCAGGTATATTTTTTATCAATACCTTTATCATGAATTTTACTGAATCAAAACAACCTTACCAGTATATAGTGAGATAAATCTTAAAAGCAATGCCTATAATCCTTGCTAGTAGGAGAATTCCGATGTAAAAGTGACAGGCCAGGTATTATTTTGGGTGCCTTGAATTAGCCAAGGATTTTTTTGGGGTATCTTAAACAACGTTATTGGCGTATGGTAGTGCTAGTGCCACACGTCTTCTTCTGTTGGTTTTGATTTAACCTCTTTCAATTATCCCTGTCAATTTAACTCTGGGGTACTCTATCCTGGTGGTCATTGGCTTTGTAGTTAATTGCATGGCTATGATTGGATCGTCTGTAAGGATCAGTTAATGAATTAACTACAGGCAACATAACCTTCAATCACACAGATGTTAATGGGAAGAGGTGACACCACTTTACTCATCTCATAGTGGGGTCCTCTTCCTTGGGAGGAATAATTCCCCATACTGATTACAATTTTAACTTTTTCAGGTGAAGATGGACTTGCTGACTCTGAAGAAAGTGACAAGGAAGATCAAGGGATTGCTGTCTTAAAAGGTATAATTTTTACTTTCATGAAATCTGTATCAGTTTAGAATTGAAATCAAAGTAACCCTCAATTTGTTTGGTAGACTTTAATGAGCATACACAGGGTTGTCACTAAGATTTCAACTTGCCGGGTAAATACAACAAGTAGGCGGGGAATCAAATGGCCAGGGATTTCTTTTGGTTCTATTTTTCTTCTATTTTCCGATAAAAGTAGCCGGGGAAAATCCCCTGCCCCCGGCTCTTAATGACAACCCTGATACAGAACAGAGAATTAATACAGATGTTTAATGCACCTGTCCATGTAAAGCCTGAGGGGGGGGGGGGTTGAGGAAGGGCATTGCATAAGGATTTGAATGTTTTCTGTTGGCCCTGGAGTTAAGCATTTGACTAATGTTCTTCTGGGGGTGGGATATTTGAACCTTCCTTTTTTTTTTACAACGTGGCATGTGGAGATATTGACCACTAACTCAGACTTGTCAAGACCGATCACATGTGTTCCACTTCACGCATGTGCCGTACAGTCTGGAAATCAAGAATAATTATTAAACTTAAGACTTTTTAACCTTTTTGTTGTTGTTCACAAAAGATCATAACATCACATTCTTATATCTTATATCCATGGGACAGGGCCATTAGTTGGAATTCTATAATTGAGATTAAACAACAATGTGCAGCTCCCCACCAACTTCACATTGATAGGTGCATAAGGGAACTATTAATAATTGTCTAGGAATTTAATATTAGGATGATCTGACTGATCAGCTGCCAGAGGACAACAACTTAATACTGTCTCATGTGTGATTGGTTGTGGATAATCAATTCAAAAGCTGACTGCAGCTAAATCTACATTAACATGTATTCAGCACTACAATGAGCTGCTTGTTTGTTCTCAGGGTTTCTGTCTATGAGAGAGACTTTTTAAATTCATTGTTTATTGCCAAATATATGTAACTTAAAAACTACAGTCTTTGAAGAATGCATGACTGTAAATACTAATATACTTCTGGTAATTCACACCTCTAGACACTATAGAACTATCAGACTGCAGCACTGAATCCGAAGCAGACCAGAGGAAAGACATGATGGAAGGAGAAAGTGCTGCAGTAAATGGTGCAGACCAGTGCAAGGAGGAAGAGCTGAAAGAAGATGTCATGAAGACAAAAGAAGAGGGGAAACTAATTCGCTGGATTTCGTTAATACTTTTACGTTTAAAACTATCATTTAATTTATCTAATGCTATTTTTTCTATGTTGCTAGATCTTATTTATTTCATTTTTTGGGTAATACGTCACCCCTTATATATGCTTTTCCCGAAGTCAATCAGTGACCTTGAAACCATTGCCAATCTTAAGGTTCTCAACAAAACAATACTTTTTGCTGTTTGCCCCAACCCCAAATGCTCGTGTCTCTACCAGATGAATGATATTAGTTCTGAGAGGGATGGGGTTTTAAAGCCTCGCTTATGCAGGAACAAATTATATGGGAAAAGGTGTAATGCAGAACTTTCTTTTGAACGAAAGCTTTCATTTGGAAAAACTAAAATGAATCCATATAAGACATATCCCTTTTTAGCACCTTCTGAGTGGATAAAGACATTTTTTAATCTGGAAGAATTCTTAAATCTCATAAGAAACCGGCCTGAACCATCAACAACTGATTATAGGGACATATGGGATGGGCGTATTCTTCAGGAATTTCTAATGGATCCTGATGACAACACAAAGCCTCTTCTGAAGGACAAAATGAATTTGGCACTTTTACTTTACCTAGATTTTTTCAATCCATTTCAACGAAAGCGGTTTATTCATGCGGAGCCCTGTACATGAGTGTCCTTAACATTCCAAAGAGTCAGCGTTTTTAAAGCAAAGTGGTCAATGCTGATCGGTCTAATTCCAGGTCCATCTGAACCTGAGGGTCACATCAATACTTATTTGACCCCAATTGTAGACGACTTGATCATGTTATACAAAGGAATTCACGCTCAAGTACTTGGGCCTGAGGTCATCTTCACCCGTTCTCTACTTCTTCCAGTACTTGCAGACATACCAGCCTCAAGGAAGTTATCACAATACAAGAGTCACAAGGCCGATCTTCCATGTGATAAATGTATGTTTCGGGCAGTTCGAGAAAAGGGCACCAGAGGGGCAAGTGGCAAGATGAGTTTTTACACAAGCGAAAATCACCAGCACGGACTGACAGTGAGGTACGAAAAGGCAATGGGTATATATAGAAAGGCAACAACAAAAGCAAGTGCACTAGCAATGTCTCAAAAAACAGGAGTAAAGTACAGTGAACTGGCTCGTCTGCCATACTTCAACATGGTTGAAAATTTCTTAATTGATCCCATGCACAGCATCTTGATGGGCCTTGTTTCAGACCTTGGGGAAGAACTTATAACTAATTCCAACAACTTGATGACAGAGGAGGAGAGAGACATCTTGGCAAACAGATTGAATGCTGTGAGGGTGCCCTACGATCTTGGAAGGCTACCAAAGACAATGCTCGACAAAATGTCAGCGCGAGGGTTGAAAGCACAACAGTGGAAGAATTTCATTGTCACCTATGCAAGGGTCTGTTTATGGAATGTAGTACCAAACAGATTTTATGATGCCACAAAATGTCTCGCTGAGGCAGTTGAACTGCTTCTGAAAGACCCCATAACAAGGGATGAAGTAAACAATATCTCTTGTCTTCTTCACAAGCACCATGGACTGTATTCAAAAGTGTTTGGAAAATTTGAGGTAAGTGTTAATTATCACATGACTCTACACATCCCTGAGCTCATTCAGAATTGGGGACCTCCTACCAGCTGGTGGTGCTTTCCTTATGAAAGACACATTGGTCTGTTAGGAGATGTCAACACCAGTGGGAAAACTGTAGAAGAGGAGATTTTTAGAAACTTTGTCATGCAGCATTTAATTGATGTTGCAAAGTTACCACTACTTGACAAGGTAAGTGAAAATGATATTCCCTCTTCTTTAAAGCCACTTATGAAACACAAAGACAGTGAACATCTGGAAGAGGGAACAGAAGAATGGTCAGTTTTTCAAAGAATCCAAGCAGAACGTCTTTTTTCAGAGGGACAGAAAATATGTACATGGCACCCTCAAGAACATCTGTGACCAATTTGGACATCCAAATGACAGTTGAACAAGAGGACATAGACAAAATCGACCAAAAATGGCCTGTTAAGATGCTTCCTCCAATGAGGATCAAGCAAAGACCAAAGTTTGAATTTTACAATGAGCTGAAAGATTACATGTCAGACATCCATGAGGATTCATTTCTGTTTGTCGAGCCCCATATAGATACCTTTTGCGAGATGTATGGTAAATGGTTCCACCTTTTCATCCTCTTACAACAGAACTGACAGGGGCCAGACAGCTCTGATCTATTGTGTGGACAAATTAGACAAACCTGAAAGTAAAACTGAGGTTTCTCCTTACTTTGTTCAGGTACGTTATTTTTTACTGCACGAGTTCATTTGAAAGACTTGATGGGAGCTACTAGTATGCGAGTTCATCACCTTGGTTTTATTTTGCCAACAAGAACCATGATGCGGATAAACTCTCTGGACTTCCTGCAGTAAAGAACAGCTTTTATCATGGAGAGCACATCGTAAATGTTAGACGGTTGATACGGAGAGTGACTTTGCTTCCAGTCAAAAAGAACTATCTTCTGGTAGCTAATCTGAGTCGATGACGAGAGTACAGCTGTATGCAAATCACTAAATAGCACAATAAGGAGACACTACTCATTTACATCATTTCTGTTTACTAACGAGCACTTCATACATGTACAATAATAGTTATTTTAATTCGCCCAAATTATACAGTTTGGAATAATATTATAGTTTGACAGTCTCAATATATTTGATTTAATGTTTGAAATTGTTTACCACTAACAACTATATACTTTAATTGCAGCAAAATATGTAATTGTAAAATAATATGAAATAAAACAATTGGACACTGCACCCATACTGACCCTGATCCTTCCACATACCTATGAAATTACTTGGAAAGCCTAAACAGGCATTGTTCATAAAAAGGACAGGAAAAAAGGGTAAATTTTTTTGCACTGTGATTACTATAGTGCATCATGAGAAAAGCTTGATTCCTGTGTTTTTTTTTAAGGTCTCTGTTTGTCACCTTTATTTGATAAACTTGAGTCTGGAAAGAGAAATAATAATTTTTGTTTTGGAAAAAGTCTGGAAAAAGTCTTGAATTTTGGATCCAAAACTCTGTGAAACATGCACTTTTAAAAGTAGACAAAAAGTCTGCAAACTGAAAAAGTACCAAATGGGCAAAAAAAAACCTTGAAAATACATTTGAATGAGCTGCCCAAAATTGTCAATGTGCATCCACTCTCATTGGGCTCTTCCTACACATGTGATGTCATCAGTTTACCATTAGACATTACCGCCTAACCTCTCCTTATAAACACCTCTATAATACGGACACGCCTCTATATATTACGGACAGTTCATATTTAAAAAGGTGGGGAATCGAAAAGTTAGAAAGTTCTTTGCATTTGGTTCCATTTTGCCTTGGTTTCCCTACAAAAAGTAACCAAGGATCATGCTCAAAAGTAAAATGCTTGCTCCTTGGCCACTGGTGGCAGCCCTGCCTTTAAAAAAAAAAATCAGTTGTTGGGTGTTCAGGCCTATATATAATTCTCGACTGATAGTCAATATCTATGACAAGTACAAAAAGTAAAATAAGAGAACAAATTGTACTTAACATTTCAAAATTTCTGTGTTGTTTGATCAAGTCTGGATCTTAAAAACTCATTGTCACTTAAGTGCAACATTTTATTAAAGTTCAAGGTTGTGCTCTAAGGCTGTAACACCTAGGGTGCCCAGCATATGATTTGAATGAAAAAGTAAGACTTTCAAGTTGCTTGAGAGCAAGAGTTATAGGAGCGGGGTGAATAGGCGAATGGATCGGGCGGATTTTGAAAATATTTTTGCCCACATTTTGGATTCAAAGCGAGATTTTAACGGTTTCGGATCCTGTAATTGCAGCGGATTGCGGATTCATCGACTTTTAGGCCCGGATTTCGACTTTGCGTGTAATAAAAATTTTTTGCCCAGATTTCTGATTCAGGGCGAAATTTTAACAGCGGATTTGGCCAATAAATCATAACGGATTGGCGGATTTGCATACCCCTATTCAGCCCCTCTTATAGGCACTAGGAGCCAATGGGCTCTGCTAGAGAACAGCTCTGATGAATTAAAATATTTGTGTTTCATTTTAATTTGGACCTGTTTGACCCCAGGGTAATCCAGATTTCAAATAATGGGGATAATTGAATGGGGGCTATCACCAACAATCATCATAATAATAATCATATACCTTAACTGGTTTGGTGTCATTTAAAATGTTGTTTAACTCAAATGAATGATTTTATACACTTAATTACTTTGTGCATTGTTCAAATCACCATTGTAAATTGTGATTTATAGTTTAAATTAATTTACGGTTATAATTAATATAGATATTGTTATTCAATATTCTGTCAAATTTACTCCAAAAAGTATGCAAATTAGTGTTATTTTCTGCTATACAAAATGAGCTGTTTTATTTAGTTTGATGTAAATCAGGTCTTCCTGCTATCATACAAATTATAACATCAGTGGTATTGTTTTTGTGTGTGTGTGAAGGGCCTTTGTGTTAAATAAATTACCCAACCAGCAAAAGGCAACAGTATACAGGTAGTATACACATGTTTTTGACGTTAACAAGCTTCTGTTATGAGTACCATCACTTGAATGTAAATGTATTACCATTTTATTTATGAAGCAAAGCAAGAAAGTTTACCTTTAAAAGGTCCGGCCTGCATCCATGGATGATCACGATCTTCAACTACCTTCAGATTAAACGATTTCAACTTGAAAGTTTCAATAACATACAATAGGATTTTCGTGTTAGATCAGAGGTACACGGTCAAATCTCGTACCAAGCCCCTTTCAAGTTTTAGTTTATGCGCGCACGCTAGAACTACAAGACTTCTTCTGCTACACTTTTCATATTTGTCTTCGTTTCAACTTCGTCTGATCCTAGTTCGGTTTATGACAGTTCGACGACCGATCTTTCACTCGTGAATCCAACGTTCCCTTTTGTTGGGCACAAGGTTATGATTCCACAAACGATTTCATAACAGCAGCGAATCGCCTGGTGATGATTCCAGACACTCACGGTTTCGTACGTTATGATTCCACGAATGATTTTGACTTTGCTGAAAAAATCATCACTTATGATTTAGCAGAACTTCAGTCATCATCACATATGATTCCGGGACAATTTGATTCGCTTGACAAAATCAGCGGGCAATTCTCCCGATGATTCTCAAGCCTGTAAAAATCATATATGCTAATTCATGTGCCGTTTAAAATTCGTCTTTTGAATTGCATCGAACGATTCCACAAGACAATTTCCTGTGTCGACGCAAATTACTATATCTTCAAGGTCAGAGGGGTATCATTCGGGCTGTTTTAACAAACACTTTCAAATAATTCATTCATCCCCTAAAATAAAACATTCTAGACAATAAATGATCGATTTCAAGCTTTCACAGACTTCAAAGGGCGGAAAATTATATCCTTCTGATGAGAATTCAAGAGTTAGAAATAATCAACTAGATAAACGCGAGGAATTTAAATCTTCCAAGCTTTGAACAACGTAATTTAAAACCGCAGTTTTATATACTTAGAATCAATGCTAGCAACGAAAACCTCCATATCCTTACCCGAGTTGTGTGACAGAAGTTGCAGATTTTGCTAACTTGAGGAGTGATTTAGCATAGACTTCTTCCACGGCGGATCTAAAACACAGAGAAGAAATCGCAGATAATCACGAAAATAGATACAGTGTACAGCTTACCGGGCAAGCTGAAAAGCGAAGTTCTTATGTTTATAAAATGTAGATTTTTACTCACCTTTCGCGTACAAACTCCACAAGCTTGCAGCTGGCATTGTTGCCATATTTCATGTTATGATACAGCACGTCAAATCCGGCATTTTTCTCTCCCTGGAATAAAACAAGAAAAGTTACAGACTAAGCTTGTTGGACGGCAACATTCCGGATGTCAAACAGAGTATTCGACGACACGACAAAACGTGCTGCTTTTAGAACTTCAACCCACCCAGAAATGGTCCTCAAAAACCACCATTTTCTATTTGAAGTCCAAAATCAGGTTGTCAATTCTTAGATTTGTCATTAGGTATGGAAAACGCTATTAAGGATATCAACATGGCAGCCTGCGACTCTGAGCGGAAGCCCTTGCCGACAGCCGCGAACTCGGAGCCTTCGCGGCCCGCATCGACAGTGGAGTCTGGGTCGAGGGAAAATTTTGAAATCATTTGAAAAAATATTTAGCCTGAATTACTCGAAGACAAAACGACTCGAAGCAATTGGATGAAATTCAGGCTACCCAGTATTCGAGTATATATATAAAAGAAAAATTATTATTTTCTACTAATTACGAACACCCCAAGGCCAGTTGAAGGCCCTGGCGAAACGCCATGCATTTCAAGCACTTGTTTGCCATGTCGACTTTTGTTTGTATTTATTTTCTTTACCGTAGTTATCATTTATTAGCCAACATTCTGTTTAAATTGGCTGTATGTATGAACAAAAACGACGTTTCTGAATAAATATTTTTAAATTTAATAAACATAGACCAGCTGTTAAATGAATAACTTATGTTAAGTAATACTGTACATGAGTAAGTTTTATTTTCTCCCCATTGAGTGATTCTGGGAAAAGATAAATAATAATTTGAAAAATAGAAGGAGATGTCATCCTCTTTTCGGTAGTTTCTTCAAATTTGTAAAGTCGTTATAAGTTCTTTAAAGCTGAATTTTAAACGGATCGCTGATAGATCCGGAAGGTCATTCTGACAAAATTTTCACAGTAAATTTGACGTTAGTTTCCTAAAAATTAAACAAATATTAAGTTTAGAGTAAGTAAAAAAAAATAAGCTTATATATATCATAACGGTAGGTACGATATATTATCATTATGAATATTTCGGCAACTAAGATCTTTATAAGCTTACTGGGTTACTTCATTTCTAAAAGTGCGATGAAATTGAAAATGTTTTCACGTTCGCTGTGCCTAAAAAATGTTTAGCCTCGATGGTTTCCTATCAAAGTAAACAAAAAGATGAACATTTCAGTTACTTTTTGCGCTCAAACTTGGTTACACTTATGTGATTGTTGCTGCTTTAAATAAGCTTTTCAATTCAAATTTACCTGGCATGAGGTCTGAAGTAAACTTGTTTTCTTGTTTTCGGGTAGTTGTTTTAAAAAACACTGTTTACGGCTTGAATGAATCTTTGGCGTACTAACTCGCAAAAAGAGGTTGCTTAAAGATCGGTTAAGTCTCTCTCTGCTTCCCAACTGCCTTTTGTCGGCAAAGTTAACCTTTTGGTCTCTAAATTCAGGGCAATCGTTATCTTCCGGCTCTGAATCTTCCACAGTGTACCAACTGCCTGAAAAATCGTCTTTACGGTCAAAAAGGTGAACTGTATGTCGAAGGTCAGACTCATTCGCAGGTGAGACATCTTCGCTGTTTGTTAAAAGCCCTTCGTCTTCCTCTAGGGGCTTTCTTGATCCATGACCAGAGAACAAAGAGGCTACTGAGTCTCTACGTTTCATCATCTGATCCAAAAACTGGCATTTTAAAAGTTTGTTGAAACTTTCGTATTACTTCTCTCTCTAACGCAAAGAAGCTCAGAGACGTTTTGGAAAAGCATGGCTCCATCAAAGTGAAGTTCGTGAGCGTTTGTTCGGCTTAAGCTAAGTCACTGCTCTCAGCCACAGTTCAAATACACCATTTTGCATGTTAGAAGTTTTTCCCCTAGTATTTTAAGGATAAGGTACAGTTGTTAAATCTCTTTTTAACGTTCGCTTATCTCTTTCCTTCAGCAGGCGTTTTGCAGCGTCAGTCTGTTAGTGTGATTTGGTCAAGATCCCGGATGTTAACAGTTTGCAAACACGGCAAAAAAACTCTTCAACTTTTTTCGAATGTAACTTGGAGGTTTGACAAATGCGGCGAACGTTGTAAGTTTGATAATGTCATATATATTTTTGACATTCCATAATCTTTACTTAACGTCACTTTGATATACTGCCCACCCTGTTAAGTTCTTACGCCCCATTTTTGCGCTCCATGTACTGATTCCGGATTCCAGGTACTGAATTCCAGTCCTTGTCATTCCGTATTCCAATAGTTAGTGGGATCCCGAATCCCACGAGCAAAAAATTTGCCGGATTCCAAATACCACAAGCAAAAATTTGCCGGATTCCTGAAGTCTGGATTCCCTTACCATGGGACGAATTTTTGCTGTTGCGTTACCTCTACACGTTGTATTTACATACCTCTTGTGTTTATCGACAATGTTTGTAAAAGCTGTCTAATTTTTAACGTTCAAATTTCCGTAAGCACAACAATAGTACTTTAAGCGGTAAAAAAAACACTCTTTTTGGATCCGAGACTCAGGGGCGGATCTAGGGGGAGGGTGCAGGGTGTGCGCACCCCCCCCCACGAGATGACCTGCGGTTTTCTAATACAACTGGTATTCTGCAAAAAAAAAAAGTATGTGGTTTATTGGTGTTGAAGTAGAGCAAGAGACGAGTGCACCCCCTCCTAAAAAAAATCCTGGATCCGCCCCTGAGACTAGTGGCCAAGAGCCACTGAATCCCATTATGGCTCTTTGTCTGAAGGTTCTAAAGCTATTCTGGCCTCTGGTCTTGACTCCAGTGGATCAGGATTGTTGAATGCTCGCCGGAAATGTTCGGTGCAGTCCGGCTAACTTCGGAACTTTACGATTATCCCACAAACAGGAAGTTTACGCTTCTGATTCCCAAATGTGCATGTGCTCTTCCGAAGTTGTGTATGTAGAGAAGGTAGTCTGCTGAGAACTCTGATCTTTTGAGCATCAGTTGGACCTACTCTTCAGCAAATATTTAAATGCTAAATTCACGACATGGCACGAGTTCTTTCATTCTTGCTGAGTAGTCTAGTAACTGTCTGGCTCTCGTCACGATCAATTGAAGGTAAGTTCATTCTAACATATAGTGTGGTCTTAACACAGATTTTGAGTAGACAAGCTATAGACAGTAGAAAAGGCAGCCATATAGTGACTTAATAAAACAGTTAAAAGTTTAAAATCGTTTTGTACGCGTGCTTTAATATCAGCTGAAAGACAGCTGTACAGCTTACTTGGTGCTCCTGCGGTGACCTTGAACATTGCCGCTAAAATTTACAGTCTGATGGTGTGATGTAAAAGGCTAACTAAATTACCATTTATTTATGTTTCTACACCGATCCAAAGGCGGCGAATTACCTCGCCAGACCTCCAACAATTTGTTTATAAAATAATTTAGCACGTTTTCAATGGAGCAAGATATTACAACTCATTAAGTTACTCATATCGTAATGTTAGGTACACGACTATTTGAGCGAATTGAAAACTCTTCCTTGAAAAGGTCATTGTTATTGAATGTTCCATTCCTTAGTTTTAATTGTATTTTGGCGTTTGTTCCCGAGGAGCTGATTTGTGCGTATTTTATAACTATGGAATGAGTATGTTTAGCATATTAGCACTTAGTTGGAAATTTAAATAACTGAGAATATCATTATAATCATTATGTAGCCCGACAGCTTGTCTAAACGACTAATGAAAACATCATCGTTAACACACGATGTTAGACGTCACCAAAAAGATGCTAGGACAATTCTCAAAATCGCACAAAGAGTGCAAGGAACATGGTTTTAAAACGCTTTGTAAAGCTTGAAGAAATGTTTAATACTTAATTTAGTACGTTCATGCGTCAGTTATTCCACAATTAACGTTCTTGAGGTCACGAACGTCACGAAGGTTGCGCCCGGTATGGATCGAGTAGGGCGTTTGTATGGAGGGGAATACTGGACAAAAATGTTATTGGATCGTACCATAAGGTGCATTCAGGAGCCCATTATATCGAATTTGCCTGTATACTGTCTTACCGTCCCGGGGGGGGTACTCCCGTACATTACCTATACGGGTATGTGCCGCCCAACGGGGTCGTGATTTTGAAGCTCCTGATTTAGAACGGGGTACCACTTCCGAGGCGTTTTCTAGAACGGGGTATAAAAAATTGTGGATCACGGCTTTATCTTCTGCTTAAAATTGTTGTTGATTATGAAGAAGCATTTATTTGATATATAAGTCGAACAAATAAAGAAATATCTTTTTAAAAAAACGGGGCTATTTCAATTTACAAACTTTCTAGAATGGAGTATAAAAAATTGGCCCATTTCTAGAACGGGGTATCAGTTTTAGGGCGAATTCTAGAACGGGGTGTAAAAAATTGGCCCATGAACAATGTATTATCGTACTCGGTAGCCTTATATCGTAACCAGAATAGTATTGTATCGTACCCCAATGCTGACGTATCGTACCAACCTCGTCCCCCGCCCCCAAAGCCAGGGAAAAGCGCCCTGGGGACGAGGTTGGTATCGTACCCGGTAGCCATTCATCGTAACTTGTATGCTGTTGTTTCGAACTCCGTAACCTGATATCGTAACCTGAATGATATTGTATCGTACCCGGTAAACGTATCTCGTAACGTAAATGATGTTTTATCACTGTTTTATCGTACCCGGTAACCATAGATTGTATCCAGGAAATTGTTACGTCGTACACCGCGACCGTATATTATAGCCGGGATGCTGTTATGTCGTACCCGATAGCATCATGTCGAGCTTTCTTTCAAGTCGTACAAGGTGAAAATATGCAATATGGTGAGCAGCTTTCCAATTTGTGCAGTTAGGTACTTCATAAATGATTATTATAGTGAACCGTATATGTATATTGAGCTCGCTATCATAGGGTGCTTTTAATACATTGTTCCGGTTACAATACAACATTACTGAGTACGACATAACAGCATACCGGGTACGGTAAGACGGTATACAGGCAAATTCGATATAATGCACCTTATGGTACGATCCAATAACAGTTTTGTCCAGTATTCTCCTCCATACGTTTGTGGCGCGAAAAGCGAAGATTAGTAATGGTAACAGGACTGAGTGGAGACCGATTCGGTCTGTAATCATGCGAGTGATTAACAAAATCGGACGACCGCGTAGCGAGAGTCCGATTTGTTTTAATAATCACGAGTATGATTACTACAGACCGAATTGGACGACACGAAGTTCTGTTACCGATTAATCAAAATTTGTGATATATACGGCTCTTTTTTTGAAAGGTTACCGTTTTTTTGCAAGTCTTTTCAAAGTGAGGTAAAAAAAAATTCATTTACGAAGCAATTCGTTTTGCTTGATTAGTCCCAGTCCCCTTGGGTTCCCGTTGCATATTAGCGGGCAATTTACAAAGGTTTGGATAAAGGGGGGAATTTCATATATCCCATGATGCATCGCTTCATACTATATTATCAAGCTTCCGAACGCACGTGATGCTATCAGTTCAACAAGAACGTGACTGTTGAACAGCAGTGGAAAGCGACTTGTTCTGCCGATAAAACTTTCTGTACCTTTGCTGTGTCGATCTATTTACGATTTTCGTTTTACTATTCCAAATATATCTCTTGTTAAGTCAAAGAGAGTGTTTTGCCCGCCGATTACGAGTTAACTAGACTTACGATAGCAACGCAGTCCACACAAACGATCGTAGAAGCTAGCGAGGAAGGTCTTTGCTTCAGTACGTCCTGTTTTAACGTGCGTTGACAAAGCTCTCTATGAATTAACAGACGATTTCCACGACTTGTCTTGAAATAAATACATATTCTAGGTGTGAGATTTCTCTTCGTTGCTTGTTTGTTATCGGGGTGTTCATATTGTCAGTTCAATAATTCATCGGTGCCGTACATCAACCGTACAGTGACTGCACACGCTTTTACTTCAATAAGCTCGACTTATGTAGTCGAAAATACCGAGACCGTTAAAGAGCAAAGTGACGTCTATCGGAGATAAAATTCAAAGGAGGGAAATAGCTCCATCAAACAACAAAAATAACAAAGACATCTCCATATTTTTCGTAACACAACACGAGCTAAGCATCATTGTCAAACATAAACAGAAAAAAGCTTTATTAAGAAATGGCACAATACATATACAAAAACACCCACTTCTTCACTACAATGGATCCTAAAAGAATTATCAAAATGTCTTAAAAGGCTTTATACGCCGGTTGAGGTCCTACGGCGTGCTATTCCATGACATTTGCCGCCCTGTATATTTCAAGTTCCCCACGCGCGGTTGCGACCGGAAGCCACCATGAGAAACCAATTTACCTAAAATAATGAGACAAAAAAGCTTCAATAACTATAAACCATTGAATTTAAACATTCATCATACCCTCAAGAGATAATATTTGTGTTTTGATCAACGAAAAAAGGGCGAATTCAAGAGAAAATGTCCCATCTTCGCGGGACTTAGCATAAAGAAATTGAAACCTTCGTCTTGCATCTTAGTGGAGAAAGGGTAGAAAATGCGATATTTCAAAACGATCAAACCCATAAAAATCGCGAGGTCGAAAGAGGTCGGAGCGTGGAACTAGTATCAAGCACCCCTTGTCCGCCGATTTAAATAATTTATTAGGGCAAAACCTTGGTAGAATAAAGACAGTTTTCGATAACTGAAAGTCATCTAAATAAATATTCACTTGCGAGTTAAAACAGTATGGCTTAACGGGGTCGTAAACAAGAGCAATAATGCGTGAAATGACTATGGGACCATTTTACATTATTAATAAGATACCAAAGATTAACAGGGCTCATTAAAACTTACCTTGGATGAGCTGCATCTTGAAATTCAGGTCGTTGAAAATCTCCCTCGAAACCCTCGAACGCTCTTTCCACCGCGGAAAGAAGACACAAATTTGCCGCGAAGCATCATGGGATATATGAAATTCCCCCCTTTGGTTTGGATAGAAGTTTACTTGGCGTTGTTTAAAGGGGCTGTGTCACGGCAGGCCTGTTCATTTTGTTTAATTTTGCCAATTACTCGCCCTAAATCGCTAAGGAACTTAAAGCAAACAAAGAAATTACATGGAAATGACAAAATCATAGATTGGAGACAAACAAATATGTCTTCTGAGCATTATTTTTGAAGTTGCGAGCAGCAGGGATCAACTTTGAAAAACTGTTAGGCTGAACAGTTTTCAAAAACCCTAATTTCAATCCTTTTCAATCTTCTTCAGTTTTGCCCATCCGAGGCAGCTGTTGTATCTGTTGTGTTTTTTTAATAATAGTTTTAACCTTCCTTTAATGTTTCAAGCGGTTATTTTTTTGTTTCTCTTAATTTAACGGGCATTTTGTAATTACCTAATTTGGCTGAATTTCGTGACACAGCTCCTTTAAGCCAAGACAGTAGCTGAGCTTTAAGCAGTTACTGTCAAGGGTGGATTTAGGGGTGGGCCGAAATTGTGTGTTATTTTTATAGAATTCTAAGAAAAATAAAAAGTATCTATATAGCTGGCAAGTGTCTCGGCCACCCTTTTCTGAATTCTCTGGATCCGCCCATGAGTGTGACGTACGTCTTTGGTATCCTTCATTTTGTGCGTTTGGTTTGCCGCTTTACTTTTCAGCGGAAGTCACATGGCCTGCAGGGACTTATGGGCTACCCAAAGCAAAGAATGGTTGTCCTGTGTCGCTAAAGACCAACTGGACCACAGGCTGGCGGTTTGAAGATCTTGAAGATACAAGACCTGGAACTAGTAAATCAAAAAGTTATCATTTAGATACAAAAGTGGGAATCGATGTTAATCGGACGTTCTGTATAAAGAACAAGAATGACGTTTCGACTGAGTGGCCAAAAGGTAAGCTTGGTTACACTTAAAAATAAACTGCTCATGAAGAGCTGTTTTCACTGGAGTGTCGTCAAACTGAAACAAATAATCATAATAATAATAATGATGATGATGATGATGATGATGATTATGATGATGACGATGATAAGATCTTCAGCCAGTTGCAACTGTCTTAGGATGTGCAACCAACCAATCAGAACACGAAAAAGTGCAGGTAACCGGTGCCCTGGGTCAAAAAATTGACGAACGAATGGATTGTACCACCCAAAAACCAAATTTTTTCTTTTTTTCTTTTCCCTTGAAAAGAAAGTTGGTGTTCCCTTAGGAAGCTCACGAAATAATAGAAAGCAGACTTCAAAACCACAAAAATCAGGTCAAAAACCCGTTGTCATAGCAATTTAGGAATGGTTTTTCTTTTACTGGTGATTGGTTAGGTTCGATTTCCGGGTGGGGAAATTAAGAGCGCGGGCTCTTTTTCCGAACAGCGGCTGGTATTGGAGCCAAGTGATTGGTTGACAGGGAACGTGATAGACCGTTGGCGCCAACCAGAGTCATACGCAGGCAATTTAATCAGAGATACAAGGGGCGTTGTCAGGCTGTGGCGTCTTCCATGCAAGAGCAAAAAAGCAGAGTAAAAATACTTAAGATGGGTTAAAAAATGATGCTAACTTATAGAAGATGGCTTGATTCGCAAAGTGTACCAATCCAAAATCGGCAAAATGCAATCGAGGGTACTTCCAAATTCCAAACTTATATTTCATGTTATTTCTCTTTCTCTCTTCGTCCACAGTCTCGAACTGTTCGGGTCAAATCGGTCAATTTTCTACATCTGCTTTATTTCCTTTAGGTCAATACTGTATTTTCAAGAAAGGAGATTGCCCCAAAGGATTTAAAGAAGGGTATGTCTCGTGGGACGATGAGGATGACAAGAACATTAACAAGAAAGGAGGGACACTTCCTGACGGCACATACAACCAAGACACTTTGGTTTACTACTGCTGCATAACAGATGGTGACAAATATACACCCATCTCCCTCCCCGTCACAAGTCCTTTCTATCTTAAACCGTTCAATACGTCAGAGTGTCAGCGAGTTGAAGGCGCAATTGCTACGGAGGAGTTTATACGATTTGACACTGAAGATAGCGGAAATAAAGACCGGCAGAACGGAAGCTATCCTCATGGCGCGGGAATTGCAAATCATCGACTTTTGTACTGTTACTATGAAAGTAGGTTATAAAGCTTTTTTTCCTAATTCAAGTGTCACCATCTGTAGTAATTGGTCTAATTTAGTTAAGATACTTACGCTATTTTCCAACGAATTAAAACTGAAGTCACATCAAAGCCACTGAAATTTGCAGTAAACATAGTGCTCATATATAGTGACACCTTGAAAATCCGTGGCTAAGAATTATCAAAGATAAACCCAATATTGTACATTAGTGAAGTCTGCTAAAATTTAGATGAACTGGGAAGTTTTAATACATTGGACAACTGAAAAAAATAACAACAACTGCAGTTCCTGTTTAAGGCCTCCGAGCAAAGTTTGTTCGTATGTTTGTTTATTATTTGTTTTTTGCATTTTTACCGATGTTAAAACATCGCTAACACGCTGTTTTGAGTTTGTCTTCTCAGGTTGTCAGTTCACGTACAGCTTGAACGGAATTCGAGATGAACAGATAGAATTCACTTCTCCCAAGTTTTACGACGATGGATATCCCCTTTTTCAGACATGCACGTGGCGATTTGCTGCCCCAGAGAAGCAGAAGGTCCACATAGAGTTTCTTGAAATGGACATCGAAAATGATGACTCTGTTAAGATTTACACCAATAGCTGGAAAGGCGATGGACCAGCATATACGCTTGACGAATCTACTCCTCCTAATGTTAAAGGTTATGGAGAAGCAAGATTTCTTTTTATGGAGTTTCAGTCTAAAAACTGGCCTGATTCTTCAAAGAAGAAATCTAAAGGTTTTCGTGGCGTCTTTAAAGTTAAAGGTGGTGAAGGTAAGATTCAAATTGCTTGAGCTCGTTCTTTGTTTGTTTCGCCATCTGGTGTTGAAGGAGAACAAGCAAAAGAGCCTGGAAATGAGAAATGTTTTGTGACACGCACGACACGCACTCATCTCTCTGACGTCATAGTCAGCATAGAGAGGTTACACACCACATGTAGGCAAACCGCTGTCTCCCACTGGTTTGTCGTTTGTTGTCGATACAGATCGCCTCTTGTACTTAACCATCATGTATAGAGCGTATTCACACACGTGGCCAGCATCTATGCAAATTTACGGGAATAAAAGAAATGTTTTACATAAGAAAAGAGTCCAACTCCCTCAGAATTTGTTTGGAAAACCAATATGGCCGCCGTTTCATTGTTTAGGAACATCAATATGGCCGCCGTGACGTCATGTGAATACGCCCCATGATCATTCATCCCTGCTATAAAAAGGTTACCCACAGTCGCCTTTCTGTAATCTAACTTAGGTTTAATTGTCAGATTTCACTAATCAGTTTTTTTCACGCGCAGCATGAAATAAAAGAGCAATATTATACTCCCTATTTATGACAGCCTGTGATCGTGCCCCCGCTATATTATGTCTCTATCTATCTTTCTGACGGGAAGGAGGAAAATTCATTGTTCTCCCTTTCTTCTCGAACAAGAATTTTAAAAAACCCTGATTGTAGGGTACATCAGATGCCCCTTTTAGCATAGTCACACACTGTATAAAATAACATATCAGGAAGCTTAAGCAACGACGACGGCGAGGTCAACGAGAACAACTTTGCACATGCATTACGCTTTCTTGAACATTTCGTCGCCGACGTTGCTCGACTACGACGTGAAACGTCCTAATTTCACGTTTTGTGGGGTACGTGATCGCAAGACAATGACTTTCTTTTTCTTTTCCTGAACTTTGATACAGTCTTAGAATTCAACTACAGAAAAATTTGCCAACGTTTGACGAACTGAACTATATGGAACTAAGCACGATAAAGTTTTAAGCAGCGCGAATTCACTTTATAAGTGACGTTTTCGTTGCCTTGGCCGTCGTTGTTACTTAAGCTAACCAACATATCGTTATTACCGGACGCGTCCATAAACGCTCACTTCTCGATTGTCTTAGAGATTCCGATTCATCTTAAGCTTCTTTACGTTCGCGCCATTTTAGATTTGCCTCCTTCGGGTGTCGAGTGGCCTTCCGGGACTTTCGGGATCCCTCGTCCCAGGCTCGGATGTCCTCGCTCAAAGAACGTCACGTGGTCTACTGGCTGGCGATTTCAGGACACGGAGGACGAAAACCCCAACAACTCTCATTCACCGAATTTTCACATGAACTCATCAGTCATGAAAAACGACGTAAACAGAACCTTCTGCACAGCTACAGAAAATAATGGCACAAAATCTTGGCCTAAGGGTAAGGCTTTGGACATTCAATTTCTAGTGCGCGAACACGTTTTCCAGTGAAAACTCGCAAGAATGCGGCGCGCAACTATGAAGCAAGGCTTTCACTAGGCTTGATTACCAGCCATTGTTCAGGAACCGGCGCGAGCCCGCGCTCAAGAGAGCGACGGCGTAAATCGAGCCTAGGTTTCCACGAATCAATCATGCATGATCTTTGATCTGATTTCCAATAAAGACAGTTTTCTGTAGGACTATTTGTCTTTCAGTAATTCCGTTATTCCTGTTATGGCTAGCTTCAATTCTCATGTAAATGCTAATGTCTATTACATTTATTTTTATCTCATTTTAGGTCAATACTGCATCTACAAAAGGGGCACATGTCCAAAAGGACTCACAGAGGGATACATATTTTTTGATGACGAAAATCGCAAAAACCTAAACAAAATGGGAGGGGTACTACCGGACGGAGAATACAACGAGGATACCAAGCTTTTCTACTGCTGTAGAACAGATGGTGACAAATTAGAGCCTATATCTCTACCCATTAGTAGTCCCTTTTACCTCTTGGCGTACAACAATTCCGAATGTCAGCAAGTAAATGGAGCGCTTGCTACAAAGGAGTTTATACGATTTGACAACGAGGACACAGGAAACAAGGACACCAAGGGTGGGACGTACCCGTACGCGCACGGAAGCTTAAATATCTCCTATTGTTACTATGAAGGTTAGTTTGGTAATAGCCTGCGAGCAAGCTCTCCGGTGCGCGCTGGCGGCGGGGCGAGAAAAGGAAGGAGAACTTGCAACTGCGTCTCTGGAATTTCAATTCCACCTCCAATTCCCCTGTGGCTCCCCGTCGACTGAGCTGTCAGATTTCTGCCAATCAGAGCGACGCGGAAACGAGCGCGAATGTAAACAAACATTGAAAAACACGTAAAAGATCGTTACTAATGTCATCTCTGCCAATAAGCATTTCGAATCGACCTTGTTGCAAGCTCTCCTTTCTTTTCCTGCCCCGCCGTCAGGGCGCCACGGAGAGCTTGCTCACAGGGTAGTATGGTAACCAAGGGCACCTTAACGCTGAGCAGTGTTTCTGTATCTTGTCATGCAGTATCCGTTTCGCCACTTTAGAAACGATATGGGGCCTGGTACCGTAATGCGCCCGCAATTGTTTCTGGGATCGCTACTGGGAACGCGCAAATCAGCTGATAACTTCTTTTTCCTTAAGTGGCAAATTACAAGACAAATTTTAGAAACGACACAGGGCGAAAAACCTAGCAACAAGTAAATTTGCTGCGCACCTTTTGTTAAATTACAGAGAGGAAGATCTCCGATTACCATTATCATTATCGTTTCAATCCTTAGCTTGTCATTTCACCATCAGCGAGACGTCCCAGGAGTTTATGTCTCCAAGTTACGCTACCGGTGGCTACCCCAATTCTCAGCTTTGTACGTGGCGGTTCCTGGTACAAGAGAGCAGTACGCCAAATAAGCAGCAGGTTTTAATCAAATTCCCAGAGTTCAACCTTCAAAAGGGTAAAGACGGAGATGTTGTAAAGATTTACAGCGGATGGAATGAGAAAGCCCCTCTTCTTGCAGAGTTCAGCGGGGATAGTCCTCCACCAGCGAAGGGCGTGGCATCAAACTCTCCTATAGTTTTTCTGGTGTTTAGATCCGATTCTCGTGGAAAATCAAAGGGCTTTCGTGGACTGTTCATCAACCAGAGTGAGTGGCAAGGGTTTGTTTTATGTGGTATAGGACGCGCTTATTGCGTGAGTTTTTCGTTCGAGCAGTAGTTACCAGCGGTGGATCCAGAGGAGGAGCCGGTCCCCCTTCAGGGGTACCCAACGACGATTTCCTCCAAAATTCATTGAAAAGTCTTTTTAGGCTATCCAGAGTACGTTTAGGTCTCTAGAAAAGCATTCTAGGCGGCGCTAAAAACTTTGTATCTGTTCGGTCAACCTAGGGCAACTTGGATCTTTTCGAAATTATAAGGGCTTCAGTATTATAATTTAACGTTTTACGAAAGTGAGAATTTTTTTTATTCATCTTTCCATCACATTTTTGAATCCGAAAAGTTTAGGTTTGCCTTTTTCTACAAAAAAAGCCCAACCTGGGATGTGAAATGTGAAAATTTAAACCTCAGAAAATCGTAAGGAATTTATAAGATAAGCTTCGAAATTTGTACGTGAATGGAACGGTCATCTGGAAAGTTTTAGCCGTCCTCAAGTAAAAGAAAATTCTAGGCAATCTTTGCTTCTCCGAAAACAGTCGTTAGCTGCCCCCGCCCCTTATTTTTAAACCAAACTAAGGCAAACTTTTTGAGACTGCTCCCCCCCACCCCACCCCCCTATTTAAGGGTCTGGATCCGCAACTAGTTACTACCAATGAGGAGGCAGTGTGGACAAGTGACCAGCGGACTCGCAATCCGCCGTTCCAGGGTTCGCGTCGCCACTCTCTGGATTTTTTCTCGGCAAGGGAACATTTCTCGGTGGTCCTGAGTTCAAATCCTCGGCCACGCTTGTAAATAGACAACTGGTCGCCTCCTACCAGTTTTGGGGTTTTAAATCCTGTTATGTTCTATGTGCATTGATTGTTTGTAATTATATGTGTCTCTTTTTGTAGGTTATGACGCAAACGCTGTACCTAAAAATCCCATTACCCTTCCTTCTACTTTGACGATTAAGCCAAGTAAGAACACTTTTGTAATCCTGGAACTTTTAACAACCCATAACTGACCGCTTCTGAGAATCTGCCCACATACCCCTTTCCTAAGCCAACATTAACAGTTACTTCTCACTTAAGGCAAAATGTTGGCTTAGGGGAGCGGCGGGTGGGCAGTTTCCCAGAAACGTATAATGATCCCCCCGGAGGAAGTGAAGATGGCAGAATATTAGCCAAGACGAGAAAATATGACAAAACAAGCTTGGTCAAGTAACACACAATTATATAACAAAAGAGGAACAAGACAAACAAATTTCTCTTACAGGATATGTCAAGTAATCCTATCTTCCATCCCCTTGTTACCCTTGTTACCCTTGTTACCCCTTGTTACCCTTCTTACCCTTGTTACCCCTTGCTACCCTTGTTACCCCTTGTTACCCTTGTTACCCGTTACTTGTTACCCTTGTTACCCTTGTTACCCCTTGTTACCCTTGTTACCCTTGTTGTCCTTGTTACCCCTTGTTACCCCTTGTTACCCTATATATATATATATATATATATATATATATATATATATATATATATATATATATATATATATATATATATATATATATATATATATATATATATATATACTATATATATATACATTATATATATACTATATATATATACTATATATATATATATATACTATATATATATATATATATATATATATATATATATATATATATATATATATATATATATATATATATATATATATATATATATATATATATATATATATATATATATATATATATATATATATATATATATATATATATATATATATATATATATATATATATATATATATATATATATATATATATATATATATATATATATATATATATATATATATATATATATATATATATATATATATATATATATATATATATATATATATATATATATATATATATATATATATATATATATATATATATATATATATATATATATATATATATATATATATATATATATATATATATATATATATATATATATATATATATATATATATATATATATATATATATATATATATATATATATATATATATATATATATATATATATATATATATATATATATATATATATATATATATATATATATATATATATATATATATATATATATATATATATATATATATATATATATATATATATATATATATATATATATATATATATATTATATATATATATATATATATATATATATATATATATATATATATATATATATATATATATATATATATATATATATATATATATATATATATATATATATATATATATATATATATATATATATATATATATATATATATATATATATATATATATATATATATATATATATATATATATATATATATATATATATATATATATATATATATATATATATATATATATATATATATATATATATATATATATATATATATATATATATATATATATATATATATATATATATATATATATATATATATATATATATATATATATATATATATATATATATATATAGTATATATATATAAATATATATATATATATATATATAGTATATATATATATATATATATATATATATATATATATATATATATATATATATATATATATATACATATATATATATATATATATATATATATATATATATATATATATATATATATATATATATATATATATATATATATATATATATATATATATATATATTATATATTGTTGCCCTTGTTACCCGTGTTACCCTTGTTACCCCTTTGTTACCCTTTTTTTCCTTGTTACCTTTGTTACCTCCCTTGTTACCCCTGTTACCCTTGTTACCCCTTGTTACCCTTGTTACCCTAGTTTTGAGGCCATTTTTATTGTTACCCTTATTGTTACCTCCTTTGTTACCCTTATTACCCCTTATTTACCCTTTGTTGCCTTGTTACTTATTTTGTTACCCCTTGTTACCCTTGTTACCCTTGTTGCCCTTGTTACCCTTTGCCCTTACCCTTGTTACCCTTGTTGTTAATCCTTGTTACCCTTATTTTACCCCTTGTTACCCTTGTTACCCTTGTTTCCCTTTGTTACCCCCTGTTACCCTTGTTTACCCTTGTTTACCCCCCTTGTTACCCTTGTTACCCTTTTGTTACCCTTGTTGCCCCTTGTTACCCTTTGTTACCCTTGCTTGTTGCCCCTTAATCCTTGTTGCCCTTATTTACCCTTGTTTCCCTTGATACCCTTGTTACCCCTTGTTGCCTTGTTACCCTTGTTACCCCTTGTTACCCTTGTTACCCTTATTGCCCCATTACCCTTTGTTGCCTTGTTACCCTTGTTGCCCTTATTTACCCCTTGTTACCCTTATTTTACTTGATACCCTTGTTACCCTAGTTACCCCCTTGATACCCCTCGTTACCCTTGTTTCCCCCTTATTTACTCTTGTTACCCTGTTGCCACTTGTAACCCCTTGTTACCCTTGTTACCTTATTGCCTTATTACCCCTTATTTACCCTTCTTACCCTTGTTGCCCTTGTTGCCCCTTGTTACCCCTTGTTACCCTTATTTACCTTGTTGCCACTTATTTACCTTGTTACCATATTGCCTTGTTACCCTTGTTACCTTGTTGCCCCTTGTTACCCTTGTTACCCCTTGTTACCCTTATTGCCCTTGATTTCCACTTGTTACCCTTGTTGCCTTGTTACCTTATTGCCTTGTTACCCTTGTTACCCTTTGTTACCCTTTTGTTACCCTTGTTACCCCTTGTTACCCTTGTTACCCTTGTTACCCTTTGTTACCCATTGTTACCCCTTTTTACCTTGTTACCCATTTTTATTTACCTTGTTACCCCTTGTTACCCTTGTTACCCATTGTTACCCCTTTGTTACCCTTGTTACCCCTTGTTCTTTGTTACCCTTGTTTTGCTGTGTTACCCCTTGTTACCCCTTGTTACCCTTGTTGCCATTTTGTTACCCCTTGTTACCCTAGTTGCCTTTGTTACCCTGAGTACCCCTTGTTGCCCTTGTTACCCTTTGTTACCCCTTATTTCCCTTGTTGCCCCTTGTTACCCCTTTGTTACCCTTGTTACCCCTTGTTACCCTTTTTACCCCTTGTTGCCCTGTTACCCTTGTTACCCCTTGTTGCCTTTGTTACCTTTGTTACCCTTGTTACCCCTGTTACCTTATTTACCCTGTTGCCTTGTTACCCTTGTTACCCTTATTGCCTTATTGTTACCCTTTT
>CALNXK010000047.1:3185000-3205648 GCA_942486035.1 Porites lobata | reverse complement strand
GGTAACAAAGGGGTAACAAGGGTAACAAAAGGGTAACAAGGGGTAACAAGGGGTAACAAGGGTAACAAAGGGGTAACAAGGGGTAACAAGGGTAACAAAACAAAGGTAACAAGGGTAACAAGGGTAACAAAAGGGTAACAAGGGGCAACAAGGGTGTAACAAGGGGTAACAAGGGTAACAAGGGTAACAAAAGTAACAAGGGGTAACAAGGGTAACAAGGGGTAACAAGGGTAACAAGGGTAACAAGGGGTAACAAGGGTAACAAGGGGTAACAAGGGTAACAAGGGGTAACAAGGGGTAACAAGGGTAACAAGGGGTAACAAGGGGTAACAAGGGTAAAAAGGGGTAACAAGGGTAACAAGGGGTAACAAGGGGTAACAAGGGTAACAAGGGTAGCAAGGGGTAACAAGGGTAACAAGGGGTAACAAAGGGTAAAAAGGGGTAACAAGGGTAACAAGGGTAACAAGGGGTAACAAGGGTTAACAAGAGTAACAAGGGTAACAAGGGGTAACAAGGGGTAACAAGGGGTAACAAAGGTAACAAGGGGTAACAAGGGTAACAAGGGTAACAAGAGTAACAAGGGTAACAAGGGTAACAAGGGGTAACAAGGGGTAACAAAGGTAACAACGGGTAACGAGGGGTAAAAAGGGTAACAAGGGGTAACAAGGGTCACAAGGGGTAACAAGGGTAAAAACGGGTAACAAGGGAACAAAGGGTAACAAGGGTAACAAGGGGTAACAAGGGGTAACAAGGGTAACAAGGGGTAACAAGGGTAACAAGGGGTAACAAGGGGAAACAAGGGGTAACAAGGGTAACAAGGGGTAACAAGGGGTAACAAAAGGGGTAACAAGGGTAACAAGGGGTAACAAGGGTAAAAAGGGTAACAAGGGTAACAAAAGGTAACAAGGGGTAACAAGGGGTAACAAGGGTAACAATGCATAACAAGGGGTAACAAGCGTAACAACGGGTAACAAGGGTAACAAGAGGTAAAAAGGGTAACAAGGGGTAGCAAGGGTAACAAAAATAACAAGGGGTAACAAGGGTAACAAGGGGTAGCAAGGGTAACAAAAATAACAAGGGGTAACAAGGGTAACAAAAGGTAACAAGGGGTAACAAGGGGTAACAAGGGGTAACAAGGGGTAACAAGGGTAACAAGGGGTAACAAGGGGTAACAAGGGGTAACAAGGGTAACAAGGGGTAACAAGGGGTAACAAGGGTAACAAGGGTAACAAGGGTAACAAGGGGTAACAAGGGTAACAAGGGTAACAAGGGTAACAAGGGGTAACAAGGGGTAACAAGGGGTAAAAAGGGTAACAAAGGGTAACAAGGGTAACAAGGGGTAACAAGGGTAACAAGGGGTAACAAGGGGTAAAAGGGTAACAAGGGGTAACAAGGGGTAACAAGGGGTAACAAGGGTAACAAGGGGTAAAAAAGGGTAACAAGGGGTAACAAGGGGTAACAAGGGTAACAAGGGTAACAAGGGGTAACAAAGGTAACAAGGGGTAACAAGGGTAACAAGGGGTAACAAGGGTAACAAGGGGTAACAAGGGTAACAAGGGGTAACAAGGGGTAACAAGGGTAACAAGGGGTAACAAGGGTAACAAGGGGTAACAAGGGTAACAAGGGTAACAAGGGTAACAAGGGGTAACAAGGGTAACAAGGGGTAACAAGGGGTAACAAGGGGTAACAAGGGGTAACAAGGGGTAACAAGGGGTAACAAGGGTAACAAGGGGTAACAAGGGTAACAAGGGGTAACAAGGGTAACAAGGGTAACAAGGGGTAACAAGGGTAACAAAGGGTAACAAGGGGTAACAAGGGGTAACAAGGGGTAACAAGGGTAACAAAGGGTAACAAGGGTAACAAGGGTAACAAGGGTAACAAAGGGTAACAAGGGTAACAAGGGTAACAAGGGGTAACAAGGGTAACAAAGGTAACAAGGGTAACAAGGGTAACAAGGGGTAACAAGGGTAACAAGGGGTAACAAGGGTAACAAGGGGTAACACGGGGTAACAAAGGTAAAAAAGGTAACAAGGGTAACAAGGGGTAACAAGGGTAACAAGGTAACAAGGGGTAACAAGGGGTAACAAAGGGTAACAAGGGTAACAAGGGGTAACAAGGGGTAACAAGGGTAACAAGGGGTAACAAGGGGTAACAAGGGGTAACAAGGGTAACAAGGGTAACAAGGGGTAACAAGGGTAACAAGGGGTAACAAGGGTAACAAGGGGTAACAAGGGTAACAAGGGTAACAAGGGTAACAAAGGGTAACAAGGGGTAACAAGGGTAACAAGGGGTAACAAGGGTAACAAGGGGTAACAAGGGGTAACAAGGGGTAACAATGGGGTAACAAGGGGTAACAAGGGTAACAAGGGGTAACAAGGGTAACAAGGGTAACAAGGGGTAACAAGGGGTAACAAGGGGTAACAAGGGGTAACAAGGGGTAACAAGGGTAACAAGGGGTAACAAGGGGTAACAAGGGTAACAAGGGGTAACAAGGGTAACAAGGGGTAACAAGGGTAACAAGGGTAACAAGGGGTAACAAGGGTAACAAGGGGTAACAAGGGGTAACAAGGGTAACAAAAGGTAACAAGGGGTAACAAGGGGTAACAAGGGGTAACAAGGGTAACAAGGGGTAACAAGGGTAACAAGGGGTAACAAGGGTAACAAGGGGTAACAAGGGTAACAAGGGTAACAAGGGGTAACAAAGGGGTAACAAGGGGTAACAAAGGGTAACAAGGGTAACAAAGGGTAACAAGGGTAACAAGGGGTAACAAGGGTAACAAGGGTAACAAAGGGTAACAAGGGGTAACAAGGGGTAACAAGGGGTAACAAGGGGTAAAAGGGGTAACAAGGGGTAACAAGGGGTAACAAGGGGTAACAAGGGTAACAAGGGTAACAAGGGGTAACAAAACAAGGGGTAACAAGGGTAACAAGGGTAACAAAGGGTAACAAGGGGTAACAAGGGTAACAAAGGGTAACAAGGGTAACAAGGGTAACAAGGGTAACAAGGGTAACAAGGGGTAACAAGGGGTAACAAGGGTAACAAGGGGTAACAAGGGTAACAAGGGTAACAAGGGGTAACAAAGGTAACAAGGGGTAACAAGGGTAACAAGGGGTAACAAGGGTAACAAGGGGTAACAAGGGTAACAAGGGGTAACAAGGGTAACAAGGGTAACAAGGGGTAACAAGGGTAACAAGGGGTAACAAGGGGTAACAAGGGTAACAAGGGGTAACAAGGGTAACAAGGGTAACAAGGGTAACAAGGGTAACAAGGGGTAACAAGGGGTAACAAGGGTAACAAGGGTAACAAGGGTAACAAGGGGTAACAAGGGGTAACAAGGGTAACAAAGGGTAACAAGGGTAACAAGGGGTAACAAGGGGTAACAAGGGTAACAAGGGGTAACAAGGGTAACAAGGGTAACAAGGGTAACAAGGGGTAACAAGGGGTAACAAGGGGTAACAAGGGTAACAAGGGTAACAAGGTAACAAGGGTAACAAAGGGTAACAAGGGGTAACAAGGGTAACAAGGGGTAACAAGGGTAACAAGGGTAACAAGGGTAACAAGGGGTAACAAGGGGTAACAAGGGTAACAAGGGGTAACAAGGGGTAACAAGGGGTAACAAAGGGTAACAAGGGTAACAAGGGGTAACAAGGGGTAACAAGGGTAACAAAGGGTAACAAGGGTAACAAGGGGTAACAAGGGTAACAAGGGGTAACAAGGGTAACAAGGGGTAACAAGGGTAACAAGGGGTAACAAGGGGTAACAAGGGGTAACAAGGGTAACAAGGGTAACAAGGGGTAACAAGGGGTAACAAGGGTAACAAAGGGTAACAAGGGGTAACAAGGGGTAACAAGGGTAACAAGGGTAACAAGGGGTAACAAGGGGTAACAAGGGTAACAAGGGTAACAAGGGGTAACAAGGGGTAACAAGGGTAACAAGGGGTAACAAGGGTAACAAGGGGTAACAAAGGGTAACAAGGGGTAACAAGGGGTAACAAGGGTAACAAGGGGTAAAGGGGTAACAAGGGGTAACAAGGGGTAACAAGGGTAACAAGGGGTAACAAGGGTAACAAGGGGTAAAAAGGGTAACAAGGGGTAACAAGGGGAAAAGTAACAAGGGTAACAAGGGGTAACAAGGGTAACAAGGGTAACAAGGGTAACAAGGGGTAACAAGGGGTAACAAGGGTAACAAGGGTAACAAGGGGTAACAAGGGGTAACAAGGGTAACAAGGGTAACAAGGGTAACAAGGGGTAACAAGGGTAACAAGGGGTAACAAGGGGTAACAAGGGGTAACAAGGGGTAACAAGGGTAACAAGGGGTAACAAGGGGTAACAAGGGTAACAAGGGTAACAAGGGAGGTAACAAGGGTAACAAGGGGTAACAAGGGGTAACAAGGGTAACAAGGGTAACAAGGGTAACAAGGGGTAACAAGGGTAACAAGGGGTAACAAGGGTAACAAGGGGTAACAAGGGGTAACAAGGGGTAACAAGGGGTAACAAGGGTAACAAGGGTAACAAGGGGTAACAAGGGGTAACAAGGGTAACAAGGGTAACAAGGGGTAACAAGGGGTAACAAGGGTAACAAGGGGTAACAAGGGGTAACAAGGGTAACAAGGGGTAACAAGGGGTAACAACAAAGGTAACAAGGGGGGTAACAAGGGTAACAAGGGTAACAAGGGGTACAAGGGTAACAAGGGTAACAAGGGGTAACAAGGGTAACAAGGGTAACAAGGGGTAACAAGGGGTAACAAGGGGTAACAAGGGTAACAAGGGGTAACAAGGGGTAACAAGGGGTAACAAAGGGTAACAAGGGTAACAAGGGTAACAAGGGTAACAAGGGGTAACAAGGGTAACAAGGGGTAACAAGGGGTAACAAGGGTAACAAGGGGTAACAAGGGGTAACAAGGGGTAACAAGGGTAACAAGGGTAACAAGGGGTAACAAGGGGTAACAAGGGTAACAAGGGTAACAAGGGGTAACAAGGGGTAACAAGGGGTAACAAGGGGTAACAAGGGTAACAAGGGGTAACAAGGGGTAACAAAGGTAACAAGGGTAACAAGGGGTAACAAGGGTAACAAGGGTAACAAGAGGTAACAAGGGTAACAAGGGTAACAAGGGGTAACAAGGGTAACAAGGGGTAACAAAGGGGTAACAAGGGTAACAAGGGTAACAAGGGGTAACAAGGGTAACAAGGGTAACAAGGGTAACAAGGGTAACAAGGGTAACAAGGGGTAACAAGGGGTAACAAGGGGTAACAAGGGGTAACAAGGGTAACAAGGGTAACAAGGGTAACAAGGGTAACAAGGGGTAACAAGGGGTAACAAGGGTAACAAGGGGTAACAAGGGGTAACAAGGGTAACAAGGGTAACAAGGGGTAACAAGGGAAACAAGGGGTAACAAGGGGAACAAGGAGTAGGAAGGGCTAACAAGGGTAACAAGGGGTAACAAGGGTAACAACAGGTACCAAAGGTAACAAGGAGTAAGAAGGGTAACAACAGGTACCAAAGGTAACAAGGGGTAACAAGGGCAACAGGGGTAACAAGGGGTAAAAAGGATAACAACAGGTAACAAGGGTGACAAGGGGTAACAAGGGTAACAACGAGTACCAAAGGTAACAAGTGGTAAATCTTATTCGTGTTGCATGATATTCTTAGCTTACCGGAAATTTTACTCTGTATCATGACTCTGTCGCCCTTTTGAACAGCACAAGAAGCAAAGACCTCCTCATCGGCATCATAACCATTTAGACTTTCTTCCTCAATAACAGGACCCATGTCACTGTAATATCCCATGCCTACCATCGCCTCATCATTATGGCGAGACCACGCTGATGGTGGGAAGGTTCTTATGCCATAAGATGACGCTGGGCGTTTTGGCCTTGGCTTTCCTGATGGAGGGGTGTTGGGCGGTCTGGGAGAGGTTGATGGAGGTGATGCCTGTCCTGAGGCAAATTGTGGGCTGCCATCGCTGGCATCACCATTTTCTACTGTGGTATCTTTAGGAGCTTGTTCTTCGCCTGCAGGAGCTGGTCTATGGCGTGCAATCTGGAAGTTATAATTAAGACAGTGTCAAATGTACTATCCATGCAATAATGAACGTGTGAAACATTCAATTTGAGTTTGCGCTGACAGTTAGACATGTTCGTCTATTCTTTGAAAACGAGACAAGTCAAGTCCTCATCCACTCTTGTCTTAAAACAAACGCTTAGGATCACCAAGTGTAACAAAAACCGTCTTTGTGGAGTAGGTGTGAAAATAATAATGACCTAACAGGAGAGGATTGGCAGAAATTTCGCAAGAAGAGTTTTGATATCCTGGCCACATTATGCTAGAGGACGCCTCGGACGTTTAAGCCGTCTACCATTAAGACGAGACTAGGCACGCGCGAAACGTCGCACTTAACAGCAGATCGACGTTTAATTGGTCAAGAAGCACAGCATAAGTACGATCAATGTGAAACTGTAGCACTAGATACCAGTGAATTTACAAATGAGCATGACAAGAACCAGTTTTGTTTACCAGTTGCTTTTCCCAGATGGGAAGTATAGGCTAAAGCACACTTGTTTTACCCCAGCAAATAAGGCATTCAACGAGAATCTCCCAAACAACATTCGTCATTGACATACCTTATGTCTACTATCAATATAGCTTGGGTTTAAACGTGGTGCTCCCATCCTGAGCATAAGACGTCTGGACGACAAACTCATTCCTCCACTTTGATGATCTTGTCTCCTTCTCGGAGGCGCACTCTTTGGTCTCCTTCTGAAATGAGAGTTTATTTAGTGCGTGTACATTTTAAAAACAACACAATTTAACGATGATAGAAAATTAAATTGCTTTGCCTTGACTCGCATTTTGGTTGATCCAAACGATCAAAACACCTGCTAGAGTTAGTCTTGAGTGTCAACCATATCTCAGCCTCCCCTCAACCCATAAAGAAGTGTTGGATCCAAAGTCTCAAGACAAAACAGAGATCTACTACTAGCACTATCGTATTGCAAATAGAACATACCAACGAACTGATACATTACGAGTAGAAACTACTGGCAATCTACGCACTCGCTTTCTATGAGCTCATGGATAGTGAGCAGGGAGAATTCGGGTGTACATTGATGTTGCGCAACTCTCTAAATCACCTCCGGTAGATGAGCAATCTTCTAAAACAGGCACCTGGAGTTGGGATTTGCCGTTATTTGGTCGTCCTCTTTGGCTCTTCTTTGGACGGGCACCTCCCTACGAAGGAAACTTAGCGCTGGACCCCAATATGGGGAAGACACAAGTGAGTTTCCTATAAAATAACTTTTGTGAAGACTACAGCCATTTAAGCACTTACCCTAAAACTTTGTCAGCCCTCTGCTTCCACCACTGGCGATCATTTTGATAAGACGTCCACACATCCCACAGTTCATTCCGCAGCTCATCAAGCTGGACCTCCATTTGCACAATCTCACGTAATTTTTCACCCAGTTCTTGATCCTGCTCTGATATCGTGTCGTTTAGTTTTGTTACTTCAGCACCTCTTTCCTCCAGCTGCTTGTTTAAGAGCTTTTTATCTTGTTGTAAGTTGTCTACATTCTGATCCAGATCCTGTTAAACATGACAAGAATTTAAGTGTTAAGGGTCCTTGGTTTAAGTAACTTACGCTACGTGGCGTTCACACGGTTCCAGGCAAATTTTCGACCAGTTGAAAATTTGTATGTTCAGGTGTTCCGTTCGCACGAAACAAACTTAACCGCACGAAAATTCAAACGCCTAGCCGTTCAAAGTCCGTGTGAACCGAATGAAAATATTTTGAACGAAGGGTCCGATTCTGAAATTTTCAACCAGTCAAAAATTCGTCCAGTGCCGTGCGAAAGTACCGTTAACTTCGCCCGTAGTTAACGGACTTGATACAGAGCTGTAAAGTAGGTGAATTAAGATAGATGCCAGGGCTGTCAAAAAACTTGTAACCCTTTCATTCCCAAAATTCTGCAGTCTGATGATGAAGTTCCATTCATATCTGAAAAATACGGCAAGGCGTTTACTCACTCTTCGTTTAACTATTGACTGTTCAAGACTTGTTTGCGTTTCTTTTAGTTCAAGTTCCGTGTTCTTGAGTCGACATTCCAATCTGTGCTTTTCCTCTTCGACATATTGTAGTTTTTTCTCCAGATGAGACTTAATGTCCAGTTCCTGCACGGAAGATACAAAACAAAAATGGTGATCCAAATACCAAAGAAAAACATAATTACCGTAGAACATAAGCATAGATACGTGAAAGAAAGAAAGAAAGAAGTAACCATGAAAGCTAACGAGATGTCTACTTCAGCCAGCGTGGTACGCGTTTAATAGGAGAGGGCAAAGGGGAATAAAGGCGGCCCCGACGGGAGCGCGAGGCAGGGTTCCCTTTCCTCCTTACTCACCCTCCCCTCCCTCTTTCTCTTTCCCTTCAAACACCTACCACGCATGCTATGTTTACTTTGAGTACTGAGTCCCACCAAGAAACAACCAATCAGTAGAACGGAGGTGAAATAGAGAGAAGACTGTGTGACGTCACATTTTAAAAAATTCTCAACCAAACCAATAGGGAGCCCAAGCAACGAAGACGGTGAGGGCAACGAGAACGGCAGAAAGCAGTAGGTTTACAACTTTGCACGTGCATCACGCCTTTTTGTACATTTCTTAGCTGTCGTCGGACGACTGCGACATGACACTTCTTAATTTCACGCACCCGCTTTATGGAGTAGGTGAATACAACACAAAAATTTTCTTTTTTTTTTATAAAGTTACGATACTGTCCTTTCGGGTTCAACCCAGAAAACTTCGCCAACATTTGACAAATTAGATCAGTGAAACTGAATAAGATCGATGAAGTTTGAAAAAGTGCGGATGCACTTTAAAAGTGGCGTTTTCAGTTTGAGTTGTCATCCAGAAATTTTGCTAACGTGGCAACGTGACGTCACGGCTTTTCCTCTCTATCTCCCGCGTCAAACACTTGAGGGTGACCACTTTTACCTCAGAATGAAAATAAAACATTAACTAAAGCTGTCATGGAGAAAAATGACGCACAGACTTTATTATTAGGGTGTGTGCAACAACGACAAATGTAAGATGGAGTAATTATGCTACTTTGCTTATGGTTACAGACGCATCTTACCTTTTCTAGTTTAAGTTTCTGCTCCTTCTCCGCATCCAAACTCTCTTTGATACTTTTCATGTTGGCTTCTTTCTCGCCAATAACATTTCTGGCAATCTATAAAACGTTTAATGACTGAATTAGGCAAACACTCATATTCAACACGCCTAGCAAACTCCCCCTATACGGACTGTAGCTATTACAGATTCGGACACATATTTTGTTCCCAATGTTACATAACTACTGACGTTATGACAGACATTGAGCGGCATCGTTCAACATTTAGAAACCCCCTTTTTTTTATTCTTACCATTGTCCTTTTTTGTTTAATTTATGCATCCCCTTTTCCACAACATATCGAAATTCATTGATTGTCTACTTCTTATGGTTCGCTTGTCAGTCTCGCGGCTATGAACACGTTTGCTCAGCCAAGATATTTCCTAGGCTGGAAGTGGCACTACAGCCGGTGTAAATGCCTATTATAAAAGAACTTGGGGGACATTAGTCCTTAGAACCAGTCTTTACGTTTCACTCTGATTTATTGGCTGTTCACTAGGTACTTTAAAGGCATAAGAATAGTTGAATCTCTCTCACAAAAGCTCGCATCCCGAAAGTGTCTGCAATAATGGAAGGACCGCAAAGACCCGTTTACCCTCTCTAAGATTCCCACCTGCAAAGTGTCCTTCACTTCAGCCAGTTCTAGATTTAACATCTGAATTTTTCGCCCTCTCTCCTGTGCTCTTGCCCTAATAATTGAATTAAGAGCAACAATATATGCATAAACAATGCTATGGCAAAAACAGATTTTTAACAACCCACCGTTATAGCGACAGGGTCTTGTAAAGTTTCGATATTTCGTCAGTGCGCGTGGCAACTGGCTGACCGAGAGATTCAGACGAAATATTTGAATTCTACAGATCAATTGGCAAGTATTCGAATTGCGGAGTTTTCCTAGACCAGCCAATTTTTAAAGCGATTTTGCTAAGAATTTGGGCCATCTTTAAATCTTTAATCATGGTAATTGCCACTAGAGTTACAAATAATGCTAATCCAGCTATGGAGCGGCCAGCGGTCGCTTAATTACATGGTATCAGAACAAATAAAGAACAACGATGTAAATTAATAAATTAGTAGACACTCTTCTGATGAATTCTGGGTACGATGAAGCAATAACAAAGTCAGCTGACAACGCGTTCCATACGGGGATCGATCTTACATAAAAAGAGTGTTTGTAAGCATCAACTGAAGAGGATCGGAGAAAAGTGAGAGCAGGGAAAAGGTCCCTTACCCTTCCTCCCTATCCCCTTAACCCCTGTCTGCTTACAGAGATTACAGAATTGGCACGTATTTCACGATATCAGTTCAGGGCTAAAAAAAATGGAATTCAAGCCTATCCTTTAGGCAAGCACCTGTCAGTTTTGCTTGACCGGGGCCACTTCTTCCCCGTCTTATTCAATGATTTTGTTAACTAGAGGATGACTTTCCCGGCCTCTTTCCCATTGGGTAAGTAAGCTTTACAAGTTACTTGCCCAGCGAGAAAATCCACTCGTCCCGGACAACTGGACAGGACTCTTTTGCAGCCCTGCAGTTAAGGAAATGAAGAGTGGAAGGTCCTTACTGTGCCATTCTGTGTTCATGTCGCTCTTCATCCAAGTCTTTCCTGACTTGTTCTGTTTCCTCTTTCTGCAGTGCAATTGCTTCTTTTCTCTTCCTGAGATGATCTTTGAGTTCTTCTCTGTCAGCTTTGTATTCCAGAGCTCGGGTCAGCTTCTCTTTGTTTCTTGAAAGGTCACTCTTGAGTTTAGCAATCTCCTTCTCATCTGTGATTAACATTCAGAGAAATAACAACAAAAGTCACCATCACTGGCATCACACTGATACAGGGCTACATGAGCTTGATATAAGCTTGAGAGAATTATATGCCAGCTTTATAGGGTAAGTTTATCCTGTAACATATGCTCCACTAGTGCATTAAATAAAGTGACATTGCCTGCAGTCGAACCTTGAACCGAAATTATAAGGGGCACCTGAGCTTTGCCACTAAGCCACAAAAAAATCTAGAAACATTGTGCTAATGAAGGTGTTATGCTTAAGCAAACTGACTTCAACACCATCAACTGTTAGAGAAACACTTCTAAAAACAATCTGAGAATCAAAACAGGGTCAAATTAACTTATGATGTGATGGAATCATCTTTAATCTTGTAAAGCTCTGGGAAACTGGCTGGCCAAGTAAGGTTGTGTATCAAGGTTGCTAGGCAACTGGCAGACACCATTGAAATATATACATGTCATATAAAGGCCACTTGAGATTCCAAGGCCCTAAGTAATCCATGCACAGGAGAACTCTGACAAATTTTTCAACCTGGCTAACTTAGCCTTCAGGTCCTGATTTACAAATGTAAAAGGAACTAACATGTGTCATAAAAGTAGATGGTTATAGTCTGACATACTTTCTTTAATTGTATCTGTAGCTTCTTCATAGTCAGCCTTGTACTTTCCCAGCATATCCTCCCTGACACTGTACTGTGGAAACAAAGAAAATACAGGTAATCAGACTCAAGGTTATAATTATCTTAACTGTACCATTCAGATGTTCTACATGTAGCCATTTTTGAAACTTAACCTTAAGCAATGTTTCTTGTGAATTATCCACTTCTTGGAAACCATTTATATGCATTTGGGTGGAGTAAGATGTGTGTTGTAAAGAATTAAAGAACATATCATGGCAGAGCTAGATCATCTCCCCCAGCTATCCTCTGCCCTTTCCAAACAACAGTCTACTTTTTCATAAATGTGATCGATTATACATTCTTAATCCTCAAGCCTCAGGAACTGTGGAAGGATTGGTCTAAGCCAGACAGCCAACTAGGAACTCAATGTTCACATGTACTTGGTAAAAGGTTTTAAGAGGCCCTGCCGGGGAGGGGGGAGGGGGTCCCATGTCGCCCGTCGGAATTTTAAAACGTCTCGTGTCAGTGTTTATAAATGCTTGTCGCTTATTGTCGGCTTTGCGGTCACTGTCGCAATTTGGCCGAGGGAGGTTGTCCCTTGTCGCAATTTCATTTTACGCTGTCGCTACTTTTTGGGCCATGTCGCTTGTCAGAATTTACCCTGGCAGGGCCTCTTTTAATGATCATACTAAAAGGAAACACTTACCACTTTATCAACAGCTTCCAAAGCTTTAACAGCCTCTTCATAATCTGTTTTGATTTTCTTCTTTTCCTCATTGACCTTGACCACCTTCTCCTCCAATTCTCGGACTCTGTCCTGTAGTTTTTTGTTTGCATCCTGTGAAACTTTGTGATCTGAAATTCTCTTTTCAAGCAAAGTGTTCTTCTGCTGTAGAGTTGCTATCTCACTCCTAAGCTTCTGTACCGCACTATCATGGTGAGAACTAAGAGTCTGTGCATTACTAAGTTTAGCCTGAAGTTTTGAATTTTCTTGTGTGGCTTTCCTTTCATTCTCCTTTGTTCTTTTTAACTCCTCTTCTTTGTTTGCGACATCTTCCTGCAGCAGCTCCACCTGATTTTTTAACAACTCAATCTCCTCTTGGAGGCTGCTTGTCAACTTTTCCTGCTCATGTAAAGATGACAGTGATTTATTGACATTCTCAGAAGCTCCCTGAAGTCTTTGATCCTTTGCCCTGTTTTCTGCTTCGGATTTCTTCAACTTGTTCTCAAGATCCTGTATAGCTTCTCTTGATGAAGAAATTGCTTCTTGTTTCTCTTTCTTCAAATCCTCAATGTTCTCTTGCAGCTGTTGTTTTTCTTGTTGTAATTCTGTAATCAGCTTCTCTTTTTCTTCAACTATAGCTGCACTATTACCAGGATCACCAGACTGACTAGAAAGCTGCTCTCTGAGTTCTTCTTTTTCTCTGCTAAGCACCTGATAAGCAATTAAAAATAAAGAAGAAATGAAAATGAAAGATTAATGTTATAGTAACCTGTACCTATCACAGATTTAATGGTTTACTGACAAAATAATTATCAAAACAGACTTAATTCACCCTAAACTGAGGTGGTGATCTCAGGAAAGACTTTTTGGGTGTCTCCAGTATTGGGGTCCACTACATGTAGTTCTTTTGATAAAGGATGGTGGTTGCACATAGACTACCAATAACAATAAGACTTCTTTTTCTAATTCTAATCAGTTAAACTCTGCACTGATCCAACCTGAGACTAAATAACCAAACAAAATACAGAATACTGAATTATCACTAAGATTTCAAGTCTCTGAGTATGTGCAATTATAGTAGGTGGTGGTTTGAACAGCTGTTCAACAGTTTGAACAGAATTTCTGCCCCTGACCCTCAGTGACAGCCCTAGAATACAATAACAGTATCATAGAGACCACTAAATTTTCCTGATGACAGCATCTGCGCTAAATTACTCATATACCTCCTTACATGTTTATGGTTACCAACTGTAATTACCTGGGTTTTACTTCTTTCATCCTCAAGACTTTCCTCTAATGACATTTTCTCTTTCAATACATTTTCTATACGTTCTTTGTTTGTTTCATTTTCCTTTGATAAGCTGTCTATTTGACTTCTAAGTTCATCCACATCATCATAGTCATCTGACCTATTTTCATCAGTTTTCTTTTTCTTTGTCAATTTCTTTTTTCTCCTCTCTTCTCTAGCATCAGAATCGTCATCAGAACTGGAATCACTTAACGTAGTGGACCCTTCAATTATTTCAATTTTAGGAACAGCAGTATTTGATTCATGTTCACCCTGAACAATTGTAGAACTCTGCTCCTTCTCCTGATCAAAAGAAGATGCAGATGTCAATTTTGTCCTGTTTTCGTCTTGCGAGGGATTTGAAACTACGTTTGCATCAACTGAGTCATAAATATGATCACTCTGTGATGATTTAGATCTTCCAAGATCAGTTTGTTCATGTTTTTCTCCTGTTTCTACAGTTCCTGCACCGTGAGAGTTGTCTGCTTCAGGATCATTCCCCGCTTCCTTTAAATCTGCTGTCCTGTCAATCTCCCCATTCGCTGAACCCTACATTCAATGCAACAAAAATATTATTATGTTACTAATGGGACCCCTTCACGAGCCCGGTTGACTGGGCTGGCCCAATTTCGGAGATCTCTCCTTATCACTAATTCCTTTGTAAAACTTTCAATGTGTTCATATGAGAGGGTGGGCTGGCTAGGTTTTTGGGATGAATTCTGGTAGCCCAGATGGCATCAACTTGCAATGCCTGCCATATTTTCCATATCATATATGAATCCTATTTAATGTACTGCAATAATACAGCTTTAAGAGTTGTCAAAGTTGTGAAAGTTAAAATTTTTGTGTTTCAGCTTGTATGCTTTGTTTCTGGAATTTTAAGCCAGAAATCTCAAGATCTTTGGCCTTTTAATTCTCATCTCAGAAACTGGGCTGAAATTTCTCATATGGAACCAAGGCAAAAATTTGTCTTAGGCCCGGTTCAGACGCCGTACTTTTCATGAGCTGAACCTAATACATTGAATTAAGTACATGAAAAGTTCGCCGTCTGAATCAATTAGGAACGCCTGTTTCAATTTGGAACGGCTCACCTGTTCTTTTCGGCTAGCCCGACCGGGAATTTCGCCTTTGGATGGACTTTGGAACGCCTTTGATTCAGACGCCGAACTTTTCATGTACCGAACCTAATGCATAAATTCTTATAAAGTATTTTGTAAGCAGTTTGACCAAAATGCGCATTTTTCACCTTCTGAATTTAGTTCGGCTGGAATTAAGATCGGCATCTGAATCAATTTAGCCGGTCTAAATAATTTGGGTCGGCCTTAATTTGCATTAGGTTCGGCTCATGAAAGGTTCGGCGTCTGAACTGGGCCTTAGTAAACAGGACAGCCCAGCCTGCCAGGCTCATGAGATGAGGCCCTTGTATTGCATTGTTTATTGTTAACATAACCAGGGCTTGACTCATTGGTTATGGTTGAAGAGGTAACCCCTGGCCTGGGGGGAGTACCCCAGATTTTAAGTGACAGGGAAGATCAAAGGATTTTTTGGGGTTTAAATTCTTGATTTCAGGATCTTTTAGGGTAGGAAAATTTTGGCATGTATTTTTTGGGGTAGCTTGATTTAAGCAGGGATTTTTTTGGATATTCAGCAAAACCATCTGAAGATTCGTGACAGTTCCTGTGCATCCCGGCTACGTAGTTCCGCAAATAAAGTAACATACGGTAGTTCATAAAGCATCTAACAGAATATGTTCTTGAGTGTCTCGAGTGTTCTGACAATGACCACCAGATGTGAAAAAGGTTCTTACTGCAGATGGTGAGATGAATAAACAAACACAAACATTCCATTACTAATGTTTCTATTTTTTGTGTTATTATCATTTACTGCTTTTTGGGAATTTTTATGGCTCGGAAATTCGGTATGGGATATTTTGGGGGGTAAAATTTGGTCCAGGGATTTTTTTGGGTTTTGTTTTAAGTTCTGGGGATTTTTTTGGGTGTTGATTTTTGCCCCCATTTGATCATCCCTTTCATTTGAAATCCTGAGTACCCCCCTGGGTGCCCTGAGCTACTGTAAGTACAAAAATTGAGCTAGCTCATTTAATGGGGCACAATAACTTACAGAGTCATAGTATAGTTAATCAAAGAACAAGCTCACTCTAGATACTCCGTTTTTAAAAATCAATAGAGTTGACTGATAGACTGAGAGGACAAATCAATGGGTATTGTTGGACTGGTTGAACTTTTTCCTTAGTCTAAATAACATTTCCTTTGTTTCAAGGCATAACCATACCCACAAACGAAAGAAAATAAAATTCAAACCAAGGACGGACTTGAACCATAACATACATATTAAAACATCCTTTAACCTTTACAGTACTGTGAAAGGTTTGAACCCAGGAGTCATATCAAAAGGTTGAGTTTGATCGTCCGGGTGAACGTAGTCCTGAATAGGACTGTTGTTGTTGACAGTGACTGACGTTTCGACAACCTGTGCAGTACTGTAAACTGAAACCAAATTAACAATCATAGCTCTTCACAATGTTAGACCCTTTGCACAAATTACATGTAAGCTTATATTTTTGGAGACCATGGTAAGACACTAGTACGAGTAACACCACCAAACATTTTCCTACACAGAGCCCTGAGCAATCGGCTATCAAAGTTGAGCTAAAGGTCGTTTAGCAAATAAAACTTGTTTACCGAAGCACTCTTTTCAAATGGTTGCTCTGTTGACATGACATTTTGGAACTTGACCACTACAGAATACCACAAATACAATACCACAAAATAAAAACAATACATTATTCAATATCAACAAAAAGTTACTACGTTACCTGGTTATCGTTGCTAGATGGAACTTCAGTCATAGCCGCTTCAAGAGCTTTTTCGACCAAATCTCCTGCGAACACTAAGAAGTCAACTTTGATACCAGCGTCAGTCAGCTTATTTCGTGCCGTATTCGAATCCGTATCGGCGGATTCGGCCATCGAGGTTTTCATCTCGGAGACAAAGCTTATCGTTAACTGGAGTCATCTTCTTTGAACAGCGTCACGGGTAAAACAGACCTAATTTTCCTATTCAGTAACTACTTATTATGTCACGGAATGCCCAACTGTTTTGTGAATCCTTGCGGAGTTGCGGTCGCTTAGTAACCGCCTTTTGTTCCCCTTGGCGCCAAGCCCGGTGTTCTCGAATCATCAATTGACTAATCAATATTTCCAGTTGTAAATGGTAAATAATTCTTAAAATTATCTAAACGATTACACTCCACACTTCACGCTACTTCCATCTACAGTATAAAAAAACGGAAAGAGCACTAAGTTAAAAGTTGAGGTTTACTAAGGTAAACTTTTATCTGTGACTTCTCAGGAAAGTCAAATAACCCACCCTACCCTAGTGCTATAAGCCACATAAAACGAAAGAAGTCTGGGATTGACACATCCATCATGGCGGCCTCTCGAGTACCGCATTGCTTGAAATGGACTTTTCAGACTTTTAGGATTTTGTCCACCATTTATTCGCCATTCAACAGAATAAGGACTCCATATTTAAACAAAAGCATTTTGAGGACAATAATTTCTGCGCAAAAACGACTGTATTGTGCAAATGCGGGATCAGACGATGCAGAAACAAATGGCGTACAAAGCTTATCTCCGAGGAACCTACTGGAAGTTTATCAGAACGATCCTTCGTTGCTCCATGGACCTAGGGACGCTTTAAAACCTCTAACAGAGGAATACGTCGAAAAAGAATTACAGAAATCTAGAGGGGTGCGTTTTAGACGCCCTGTAAAGATTAACCCCGATAAAGTTGGATGGACTACTGGCTCCAAGAGAGTGGGAACTATTGGTGTTAAGTTAGGCATGTCAGCGCTTTGGCTTAAGGATGGAAGGAGAATGCCAGTAACTTTACTTCAGGTATAACATATAAAAGCATCTTAGTAACTATTATATTGATAATTGAGGTCCTCGTCAATCCCAGACTTGCCAACTCGCAAAAGGCAAGAATTTTAAGATTCTAGAGCTGGGAAAAGTAGTGAGTAGTGAAATAAATAGGGAGATGTCCCAAATTTTCTAGTGAAAGGACTTTCAGTAAGGATAACGGGTATTTCAAGTCTCGTACAATGGATATAACAAACCTCTATTATAACAAAGTCCTCGGTATAACAAATGATTTTCTTTACCCCAGCAATAGTAAAATATGAGAAAAAGAATCTTGATATAACCAAACTTTGTCATAGCAAGCAAATTTCACCAGTCCCTTGGCCCTTCGTTATAGTGAGGTTCCACTGTATAAGGTACATGTCTACACATACTTGTTGGCAGCCACCTTGAAATGAGAGAGTAAGGTTTATTTTAACTGTGAGTCTGCGTATTTGGTGGCAATGACAAGTACCTTCAAGTCATGGGAGGATGAAGAATATAAACAATGCATCAAGTTGCAGTGTTCAGTCTAGGCTGCGTTTTTGCATCTTTGATGCAGAATATTCCATTCAGACACAAAATGAAATTATCGTGGAGTCATACTGATGCAAAAAAAAGTTATCTCGTGTATTAGTTCTTCTAAAGCAGCAGCCAATAACAAAAGTAAATTTAAAAATAGGTGTGCTTACTAGCCTAAAATGAGGCTGCTTGCGAAATGACTGCCATTTCACACTATGTGCTTACGAGTAGTTTTTGTGTTAGGCATCATTCCAGGCAATTCCAGGAGAGACTAGAGCGTACATTTCGACTTTCTGCACATGTTACTTTGCCTATTGATTCACGCTTCATTTGTGGACGTTGTTCTTTTGTTTTTGTTTCATTATGAAAAGACAACGAACGCTAAGTTCATTTTTTACGCCAAAGAGAATGGCAGTTGAACCTGAAAAGCATGAAGATATAAGGATGGTGGGGAAGCTGGAGAAGTTAGTTTGTTAGTTTATTTCTTCCCCTCTCTGATTCTCTTAAAATATCAGTATCTAGGGCCCATTTCTCAAATGTCATAGGAACTCTTCATGCGTGAGAGCTCAAGACTGAGGTTTCAATAGTTCTGCAGATGACTGTTCAAGACTTGTTTGCATTTCTTTTAGTTCAAGTTCCGTGTTCTTGAGTCGACATTCCAATCTGTGCTTTTCCTCTTCGACATATTGTAGTTTTCTCTCCAGATGAGACTTAATGTCCAGTTCCTGCACGGAAGATACAAAACAAAAATGGTGATCAAAATACCAAAGAAAAACATAATTACTGTAGAACATAAGCATGGATACGTGAAAGAAAGAAAGAAAGAAGTAACCATGAAAGCTAACGAGATGTCTACTTCAGCCAGCGTGGTACGCGTTTAATAGGAGAGGGAAAAGGGGAATAAAGGCGCCCCCCGACGGGAGCGCGAGGCAGGGTTCCCTTTCCTCCTTACTCACCCTCCCCTCCCTCTTTCTCTTTCCCTTCAAACACCTACCACGCATGCTATGTTTACTTTGAGTACTGAGTCCCACCAAGAAACAACCAATCAGTAGAACGGAGGTGAAATAGAGAGAAGACTGTGTGACGTCACGTTTTAAAAAATTCTCAATCAAACCAATAGGAAGCCTAAGCAACGACGACGGTGAGGGCAACGAGAACGGCAGAAAGCAGTAGGTTTACAACTTTGCACGTGCATCACGCCTTTTTGTTCATTTCTTAGCTGTCGTCGGACGACTGCGACATGACACTTCTTAATTTCACGCACCCGCTTTATGGAGTAGGTGAATACAACACAAACATTTTCTTTTTTTTTATAAAGTTACGATACTGTCCTTTCGGGTTCAACCCAGAAAACCTCGCCAACATTTGACAATTTAGATCAGTGAAACTCAATAAGATCGATGAAGTTTGAAAAAGTGCGAATGCACTTTAAAAGTGGCGTTTTCGGTTCGTTGTCATGCAGAAATTTTGCTACCATGACGACGTGACGCAACAGCTTTTCCTCTCTATCTCCCGCGTCAAACACTTGAGGGTGACCACTTTCAAATCAGAATGAAAATAAAACATTAAACTAAATCTGTCATGGAGAAAAATGACGCACAGACTTTATTATTAGGGTGTGCGCAACAACGAGAAATGTAAGATGGAGTGATTATGCTACTTTGCTTATGGTTACAGACGCATCTTACCTTTTCTAGCTTAACTTTCTGCTCCTTCTCCGCATCCAAACTCTCTTTGATACTTTTCATGTTGGCTTCTTTCTCACCAATAACATTTCTGGCAATCTATAAAACGTTTAATGATTGAATTAGGCAAACACTCATATTCAACACGCCTAGCATTACTAAAAACAAACTACCCCTATACGGACTGTAGCTATTACAGATTCGCGATTCGGACACATATTTTGTTCCCAATGTTACATTTACTACTGACGTTATGACAGACATTGAGCGACATCGTTCCACATTTAGACACCGCTAAAATTAGTTTTTTTTTAATTTTACTACCGCCCTTACTTTTGCCCTTTTCTGTTCGATTAATGCTTCCCTTATTCCTCAGCAATCGAAATTCATTGATTGTCTACTTCTCGTATGGTTCGCTTGTCAGTCTCGCGGCTATGAACAAGTTTGCTCAGCCAAGATATTTTCTACTCTAGAAGTGGCAATTAACAGCCAACGTAAATGCCTAGTATAAAAGAACTTGGGGGAAATTAGTCCTTAGAACCAGCCTTTACGTTTCACTCTGATTTATTGGCTGTTCACTCTGACTGGTCACAACTTTAAAACCACAAGAACAGTTGAATCTCTCTGACAAAATTAAAGCTCGCATTCTGAAAGTGTCTGCAATAATGGAAGGACCGCAAAGACCCGTTTACCCTCTCTGAGATTCCCACCTGCAAAGTGTCCTTTACTTCAGCCAGTTCCAGATTTAACATCTGAATTTTTCGCCCTCTCTCCTGTGCTCTTGCCCTAATAATTGAATTAACAGCAACAATATATACATAAACAATGCTATGACAAAAACAGATTTTTAACAACCCACCGTTATAGCGACAGGGTCTTGTAAAGTTTCGATATTTCGTCAGTGCGCGTGGCAACTGGCTGACCGAGAGATTCAGACGAAATATT
>CALNXK010000047.1:3165000-3180000 GCA_942486035.1 Porites lobata | reverse complement strand
CTTTCAAACGCTGCGAAAGAGCTGCAGTAACGTCGCTACAATTCAGCTGTGGTCGATCTGACCTTCTTGAGCGCCAATAACATGAATCGCCAGATAAAGCCTTGGCACAGATTAAGGCTTTTAGAACGCAAAAACGTTGACTGTACCTCTAAGAAATGTGAGTAAGCTTGTGCTCAAGGAAGATCACTTATTGAATAAACCTTCAAATTCTATGCTTTCAATAAATTTTATTCCGTGACCGGCAAGTGTGGGAATGTTATCGCTAATTCCCTGGAGACATTCTAGGCCGTGATCTAATTGGTCGGTCCTTTTACTTGAGATCCCATTACATCTCTAGACAAACACGGGATCCCACACATTTGCGACCGTTGAATGAAAGCCGCAAACATTCTAAGTGTTTTTGCATCTAGTTCTGTTTCGAGATGGAAGTTCTGTTGAAGTTTTTGGATGGAACAGCTCAAACGTATTTGGAAACAACGCACTGAACAGTGACTTCTACGCTAAGTATTGACGAATCGAACCAGAGCAAGCAACACAGATACAAGAATCTCAGATGGGGTAATTCGCACTTATAAAATTCTTATACGCTCGTGGTAATGTTCGTTCCTTAGTCCATTGTAAAATTTAACGACGACCAAAGTAAAATTGGGTTGATTTCTTTCATGAAAAAAGTGTAGAAGATCGTGGATCATGGACAAAACGTCAAGGTGAGCAATGTCCAGCTTAGCCCGTTGCAACGAATTAAAATATCATTTGCCTGCTGTCCGTGTAAACTCTATGTATAAGAGCAATCGCTGTTCTCTTTATTTTTAAAAAAGATAATTTTAAGTTACTCTTTCGATGCCTCTTACCATTCTTAAATAAAGGTCACCTTTAGGTCACCTTTTGGCTTGCAGCGTGTTGTTTTCTTCGTATATTTTTAGCTGACATCTAATACTCCATTCACTTTGCTGCAGTCAATCTGCAGACCTAAAGGTCTGTCATTCACCTTTTCACTTGCAGCTCACTGACAGTGAAGGGATACTTTTAGAACCGATCCACTTTTTGTGTTCACCTTTCCGTGACTAAATAAAATCGAACTGCACACTTAATACAGACCAACTGCATACTAACTGCAGACATTTCAGGCAAGTGATCTGCAGGCCTGCTGAAGACGGTTGAGCAGACGAAAAAAGGACCAGTCTGCAGATCTACATGTTCTGTACGGGGTGGGCTGGCTAGGTTTTGGGGATGAATTCTGGCAGCCCAGATGGCATCATCTTGCATTGCCTGTTGTATTTTTCACATCATATGAGCAAATTCCTATTTAATGTACTGCAATAATACAGCTTTAAGAGTTGCCAAAGTCGCGAAAGTTAAAATTTTTGTGTTTTGCCTTGTATGCTTTGTTTTTTAAATTTTAAGTCAGAACTCATCCCAGGATCTTTGGCCTTTTCTCATCTCGGAAACTGGGCTGAAATTTGTCATATGAAACCAAGGCAAAATTTGTCTTAGTAAACAGGTCAGCCCAGCCTGCCAGGCTCATGAGGTGAGGCCCTTGTATTGCACTGTTTAACTGTTAACCGCAGGGCTTGACTCATTGGTTATAGTTGAAGAGGTAACCCCTGGCCCAGGGGGAGTACTCCAGATTTCAAGTGACAGGGAAGATCGAAGGATTTTTTTGGGATGGTGTAAATTTTTGATCTCGGGATCTTTTTAGGTAGGAAAATTTAGGCATGTATTTTTTGGGGTAGCTTGATTTAAGAAAGGATTTTTTTGGGTATTCAGCAAAACAATCTGAAGATTCGTGACAGTTCCTGTGTATCCCGGCTGCGTAGTTCCGCAAATAAAGTAACATACGGTAGTTCATAAAGCATCTAACAGAATATGTTCTTGAGTGTCTCGAGTGTTCTGACAATGACCACCAGATGTGAAAAAGGTTCTTTCTCCAGATGGTGAGATGAATAAACAAACACAAACATTCCATTACTAATGTTTCTATTTTTCATGTTATTATCATTAAAATTATACTTTTCGGAAAATTTTATGGCTCGGAAATTTCGTATGGGATATTTTGGGGGTAAAATTTTGGTCCAGGGATTTTTCGAGGTTTTGTTTGAAGCTCTAGAAATTTTCTTGGGTATTGATTTTCGCCCCATTCGATCATCTATCGTCACTTGAAATCGCGAGTACTTTTCCCCCGGGTCCCCTAGGCTACTGTAAGTACAAAAATTGAGCTAGCTCATTTAATGGGGTACAATAACTTACAAAGTCATAGTTATAGTTAATTAAAGAACGAGATCACTCTAGACTCTCCATTTTTAAAAATCAATAGAGTTGACTGTCATAGACTGAGAGAGCAAATCAATTAGTCTAAATAATATTTCCTTTGTTTCAACGCATAACCATACCCACAAACGAAAGAAAATAAAATTCAAACCAAAAATGAACTTGAACCATAACATACATAATTATTAAAACATCCTTTAACCTTTACAGTACTGTAAACTGAAACCAAATTAACAATCATAGCTCTTCACAATGTTAGACCCTTGCACAAATTACATGTAAGCTTATATTTACGGAGACTATAGTAAGATACTACGAGTAACACCACCAAACATTTTCCTACACAGAGCCCTAAGCAATCGGCTATCAAAGTTGAGCTAAAGGTCGGTTAGCAAATAAAACTTGTTTACCGAAGCACTCTTTTCAAATGGTTGCTCTGTTGACATGACATTTTGGAACTTGACCACTACAGAATACCACAAATACAATACCACAAAATAAAAACAATACATTATTCAATATCAACAAAAAGTTACTACGTTACCTGGTTATCGTTGCTAGATGGAACTTCAGTCATAGCCGCTTCAAGAGCTTTTTCGACCAAATCTCCTGCGAACACCAAGAAGTCAACTTTGATACCAGCGTCAGTCAGCTTATTTCGTTTCGCATTCGAATCCGCGTCGGCGGATTCGGCCATCGAGGTTTTCATCTCGGAGACAAAGCTTATCGTTAACTGGAGTCATCTTCTTTGAACAGCTTCACCGGTAAAACAGACCTAATTTTCCTATTCACTAACTACTTATTATGTCACGGAATGCCCAACTGTTTTGTGAATCCTTGCGGAGTTGCGGTCGCTTAGTAACCGCCTTTTGTTCTCCTTGGCGCCAAGCCCGGTGTTCTCGAATCATCAATCACTAATCAATATTTCCAGTTGTAAATGGTAAATAATTCTTAAAATTATCTAAACGATTACACTCCACACTTCACGTTACTTCCATCTACAGTATGAAAATTCGGAAAGAGCACTAAGTTAAAAGTTGAGGTTCACTAAGGTAAAGTTTTATCTGTGACTTCTCAGGAAAGTCAAATAACCCACCCTACCCTAGTGCTATAAGCCACATAAAACGAAAGAAGTCTGGGATTGACACATCCATCATGGCGGCCTCTCGAGTACCGCATTGCTTGAAATGGACTTTTCAGACTTTTAGGATTGTGTCCACCATTTATTCGCCATTCAACAGAATAAGGACTCCATATTTAAACAAAAGCATTTTGAGGACAATAATTTCTGCGCAAAAACGACTGTATTGTGCCAATGCGGGATCAGACGATGCAGAAACTAATGGCGTACAAAGCTCATCTCCGAGGAACCTACTGGAAGTTTATCAGAACGATCCTTCGTTGCTCCATGGACCTAGGGACGCTTTAAAACCTCTAACAGAGGAATACGTCAAAAAAGAATTACAGAAATCTAGAGGGGTGCGTTTTAGACGCCCTGTAAAGATTAACCCCGATAAAGTTGGATGGACTACTGGCTCCAAGAGAGTGGGAACTATTGGTGTTAAGTTAGGCATGTCAGCGCTTTGGCTTAAGGATGGAAGGAGAATGCCAGTAACTTTACTTCAGGTATAACATATAAAAGCATCGTAGTAACTATTGATAATTGAGGTCCTCGTCAATCCCAGACTTGCCAACTCGCAAAAGGCAAGAATTTTAAGATTCTAGAGCTGGGAAAAGTAGTGAGTAGTGAAATAACTAGGGAGATGTCCCAAATTTTCTAGTGAAAGGACTTTCAGTAGGGATAATGGGTATTTCAAGTCTCGTACAATGGAACTTCGATATAACGAACCTCTATATAACAAAGTCCTTGGTATAACAAATGATTTTCTTTACCCCAGCAATAGTAAAATATGAGAAAAAGAATCTTGATATAACCAAACTTCGTCATAGCAAGCAAATTTCACCAGTCCCTTGGCCCTTCGTTATAGTGAGGTTCCACTGTATAAGGTATATGTCTACACATACTTGTTGGCAGCCATCTTGAAATGAGAGAGTAAGGTTTATTTTAACAGTGAGTCTGCGTATTTGGTGGCAATGACACGTACCTTCAAGTCATGGGAGGATGAAGAATATAAACAGTGCATCAAGTTGCAGTGTTGCTGTGTTTTTGCATCATTGACGGAGAATATTCTATTCAGACACAAAATGAAATTATCGTGGAGTCATACTGATGCAAAAAAAAGTTACCTCCTGTATTAGTTCTTCCAAAGCAGCAGGCAATAATAAAAGTAAATTTAAAAATAGATGTGCTTACTAGCCTAAAATGAGGCTGCGTGCGAAATGACTGTCATTTCAGACTATGTGCTTACGAGTAGTTTTTGTGTTAGACATCATTCCAGGCAATTCCAGGAGAGACTAGAGCGTACATTTCGACTTTCTGCACATGTTACTTTGCCCATTGATTCACGCTTCATTTGTGGATGTTGTTCTTTTGTTTTCGTTTCATTTTTTATGCCAAAGAGAATACCAGTTGAACCTGAAAAGCATGAAGATGGGCTGGATAAGGATGGTGGGGAAGCTGGAGAAGTTAGTTTGATGATGTCAGTTGATGTTCAAAGCTTCAATATTATAGTTTGACCCAGACCATTTTTGAAATGACCAGATTTAAAATGCGATGGGGGACATATGACCCACTTAGACTAATTTCTAGATTGAACACTGAAGTTGGCAATTCACTTGTTTACTAATCAAATGCAACTGCTAGGTGTTTTCTTTGGATTGAGTTAGCTATCCCCTAGGGGGGGGAATACCCCTGGGAATTCTTGGTGGGGGTGTGCCACCCATTTCTCCAAATTCTGACCCAATTTCAGACCAAAAAATGTCATTGTCCACACCCGTTTTTAGACCTGTTGTTCACTAACTACCAGGTGGGCAGTTATTTCTTCCCCTCTCTGATTCTCTTAAAATATCAGTATCTAGGGCCCATTTCTCAAATGTCCGAGGAACTCTTCAAGCTCAAGACTGAGGTTTCAATAGTTCTGCAGATGGCATGCTAAAACTAATTTCTCAGTTACCAAACATAATGGACTATTTTCTGAGCTTGGACCGGCACTTTTACTCTTAAGATTTTGATCGTATATTAGGCTTATCAGTTTCCAGGACTTTGGAAAACCAGGTCCGTCTAAAGAGTTTACATGTACATGAAAGTAACATTGAGTACTAGTACTTCCTTCCCAAAATTCTATGCTGTTTATGTGTAACAGGTATTAGATCTCACAGGACAAGTACAATTAAGACGGAATCCACCAAGAAATTGAGTAATTTTAATTTCAGTGGACAAAAACTTTGTACCAGAATAATTTATAGAATATTGCATTTTGTTCTACTACATTTTTCAAGGGCTAAAAAGGTAATTTATCTTCTGTAATAATACCAAAGAAAATTTCTCATGGGGGTAGAAAATAAATGTCAAATTTCACAAGAATTTTGAAAACACAGGTAAAATTCTAAAAATTTCATGTGTAAGATGTCATTTTGTGAAATTTGACATTTATTTTCTCGGGCTCCCATAAGAAATTTAGTTTGGTGTTATTACAGATGACTTATTACATCTTTAGCAATTGAAAAATGTAAAAACGGATGTGATATGCTTTAAATTATTCCAGTACAAGGTTTTTGTCTGCTGAAAATTGATATTACTCAATTTCCTGATGGATTCCGTCTTAATACATTTTTCTTGGGAAAATATTTGCATAAATGAAGATCAAAGACTGTCAAGTTGTTCAAGCCAGGATAAGCAGGGAACATGGTGGTAATGACCACAAAACAGAGCTGCAAGTTGGATCTTTGGATGAAACTCAACTGTACAAGGTGATAAAAACTGTGTTGCTTCTTCATATTAAATATGTTTTAGCTATCACTGGTAGTTTCTTGTTAAATTAAAAGTACCATGATTCTTAGTTATTGCCAAAATTGTTGAATACATGTTGAGCCTAATATTAAGGGCATATCTGTATTTCTAACATACAGTAAACCTCCTTTGATATATGCATTACACAAGTGTCCATGTTATAGTGTGTAGAAATCGCACCAAGTGATCCTATAGTATAACTGTGCATTGGTTAATGTGTCCATATTATGGTGAGGAGAACTTCCACCATATTCAATGTTGATGCTACATTTGAGGTTCATTTCATTTTATTGCAGGTAAAAAAGGCTCAATTTGGTCACTTTAAAAAGTATGGAGTTAATCCAAAGAAAAAGATGAAGAGTTTCCTTGTAACTAGAAATGCACTTCTTCACCCAGGTAAGAAAGCAATAGACTTGATTGCCAAAAAAAGAAGGTAAAATGTTTCAGATGAGACTGCTGCAATATCTGTCTTCTTTACATTATTTATCAAGAAATAGCAGTAGGCTTGGTAACAGCAATGATGGTGCCACTAGCAAGGCCCTCTTAGGAGGAGGGAAAAGGTGTACGCGTGCCCTAGTCTGAATTTCATAACCTGCCATCTTGCATCTTGAGGAAGAAGTCATGTCCCTGTCAATATTTTTCTATTTTATCTGTCCTCATCACTGTTGTAGTTTCAGCCGACCTTTATTTCAGTTGTTGCCGATTCATCTGTCTTATGTCACTGTTTGAAGACCATGTCGCTTGTCAGAATTTGTCTTTAACAGAGGCTCTCAATAAGTCACTATAAGCCTTTTAATGGGTTTACTGTAACTGACGTAACTCATGTATGTGTGTTATGGGAAATGAAAACTGACATAGACACAGACGAGATCACTGGTGAGTTTAAATGGCAGTGTGGGTTCCTCTAAGTTCCCTTCTCTTTTAATTGTTTTCTTTTCTCTGACTTAGTAATTGTCATTATTTAATTTTGTTTTTTCTGCTAGGAACTCCTCTTTATGCTGCTCACTACTATCCGGGACAATTTGTTAAAATTCAAGGCATCACGTATGATACCGCTAAAGTTGTTTAATTATACAAGATAATAATATTATTTTAGCCTTCCTCAAGTTGTTTTTCTAGAAGTTTGTATTACAGTGTCATCAGGAGATCACTTGATCTGTAAAGCAGTTCCCAGTTTGTTCTCAGTTTAGGCCTTGTGGGCTATTGACTCAGAGGCCATGAGGGCGAGAGGAGTAACTTATTGTTTTAGTAAAATCCAACTAGTTGGTCAAAAATATCGAGACAAAAGATCTTTAGCTAGCAAAACTCAATAGCTCACTTTGGAAAAGAGTGATAGCCTGGGAACGAAGTCGCGCCGCAAGCACTTATGGGATTATTTGGGGGGACGCTCAAGCCAGCCATCTTAAATTATGCCTAAACACAGGAGTTGTTGTGTGCCCTTGTGCACCAATAATTTCAGGAACTCTACTGGAATGACGTTTTATCGAATACCCAAAAAAGAAAGTGTTCGCCGGGAATATATACGTTTACTTCGGAACGATAATTTAAAGTTAGAGTCCGACAGCACACGCGTTTGCTCTGCTCACTGGACCGGAGGTAAAAAGCTCAGCAGAGAACACCTTCCATCGATATTTCCTTGGAGTAAAAAGAAAACAGAGCGGCGGGTTTTGTCCCGGACGGAATCGACTACAAACGTAGGAGGTAAGAAAAGGAAAGCCGATGTTTCTACTACCGAAATAGACCAAGGTCCTCTTTTTGACATTGATCATGAGGAAACCATTCAAGCTTCTTTCTGCGATGCTGCGACGCAAACTGAAATCACTGTAGAAATACTGGATCAAATTGAATCGGAACTTAAAGAAATCATAGAGAAGAAGGACAAGGTAGCAAGGGAGAGAGACGAGTTATCGAGCGCGACAAAGAGACTTCAACATTTAGTGAAAAATCCGAAATTTGACATCTCAAAGTTTAAGGGCAATGATGAAGATGTTGAATTTTACACAGGTCTTCCACACTGGGATGCACTTATGCTTCTTTATGATATGGTCAATCAGAAAGCACAGAACCTGAACTATGGCAGTTATGAAAAGAAAGGAATTGGCTCCGAGCAAAAGCTAGGTAGACCTAGAGCACTTACATTATTTGAAGAGTTTGTGTTGACTCTGATGAGACTTAGGCTTGGCTTGTTACAAAAGGATCTTGCCCACAGATTCAATGTTTCTGAAACTACTGTGTCTGTTGTATTTAACACTTGGGTTCGGTTTATGAGGATTGAACTGGAGCCTTTAATTTGCCTTCCCAGGAGAGAGCTTTTACATGAGCACATGCCAAAATTTTTAAGGAACTTTATCCAAGAACAGTTCTAATAATCGATGCTGTTGAAATTCGAGCAGAGAGCCCCTCATCACTTGACATGCAGTCAGTGTGTTATTCTTCATACAAGGGCACAACAACTATGAAAGGACTTGTTGGTCTTTCGCCTATTGGAGCCCTGGGATTTTTAAGCGAGCTATACACTGGCAGCATAAGTGACAAGGAGCTCACCAAAATGTCCAATGTGATTGACTACTTACACCATGGGGATGATGTCATGGCAGACAAAGGATTTGACATACAAGATGACTTTGCTGCAAAGGGGGTAACTGTAAACATACCCTCTTTTCTTAAAGGAAAAACTCAGTTCAGTGAGGAAGAAATGGCACACAACAAAAAAAAGTTGCTAGCCTAAGAATACATGTAGAGAGATGCATTGAGAGGATGAAAAACTGGCATATTTTTGACAGCAGGATTCCCATAACATTGGCCCCTATTGCTAGTGACATGTTTATAATCATAGAGGCACTTACAAACTTTTTGCCACCTCTCATTGATTAAATTGCAATGATATTTCACTTTTTAAATTAACGATTGTTTGAAAAACACAACAACAAAGTTTTGGCAATAATAGTTGGAAAATTTGCCACAAAATGGCTTTTAGTCTTTCATTTTACTGAAATTGAATTAGATACTTTAACCTGGAAATCTTATTGTTTTATTTTACTGTCCCATTCTCATTAGCTGAGAAAAAAGAAGTGATTTACAGCAAAAATAGTGCGATTCAGGAATAAATCACACTGCTTAGAGCCAACAGATTTCAAGGATAACCAGTGATCTCAAAATGGATTTGATAAAAACATAATTTTTTCAAAGTGGATACTGGAATTTTATTGAATGATAACCTCTCTAAATTTTTCTCAACTCCAATAATATGAAAGACTGTTCCTTTACACTTTGATCGTTACTATGTCCTGGATATTTGAATTCCTTCACTTTTAAATAAGCCATCCACAGTAAAGATTTCATTAAAGTAAACAATGGGTTTGGAATATCATTTTAGATTAATGTACCTTAGAGGCATTTTCTTAGAGACATTTTCTGAATTTGTACCCATGATTAATAGCAATTGCTTCTTGTTGAGGCTGGGACAGACCAAAATACAATACCCAAATGCCGGAAAAGGTCTGTTACAATTGCCTATATTGTTACAAGTGACAATGTTCCTGAAGCAACTTCAATAACGTACAAGATTAGCAAATTAGTATTATGTATGTCATCAACAGCCTCTCAAGTCTAATCTTGAAAGACCAAATTTAACACGCGGATAAGCAAGTTCTACAAGAATGTGCTCATTATAAAATGCCTCAAGTTTTGGAAGTACTGAGGTCCAGAATTCACGATTAAAGTTGACTGTTGAAATGAAAACACCATCAGTGTCTACAATTGATCTGTCTGGAAGATCTTTAACTCCCTTTACCACCAGATCAACCCATGATTTCTGTGCAACAAACATCTGTTGCTGCACTTGATAGTGATACTTGTGTTTTTGGTTGATGACCAGGTGTCCATCCGTTGAACCAGGAAGAAAGATTCTTTTTCTGACAAGTGCTTGGTACAAAGTCTCATTCTCCTTTAGGAAGACAATTTTATTTCAACAAGTCCACTTGAATTTAGCTCAGTGGAGTCAGCATTGTATACTAAGCCATCTGGAGATGCGGCGAGGTAATTATGAGATTTGCTGATGAAAAGTCCACATGGTTGCACTATTACATTTTGATTGTCCAGTTTCTTTGATTTGATGTATTCAGCAATAACAGCACCTTCCCTTGACAAACCCTCTTTCATTGCCCTTGTTTGAGGTATCTGCTTGTAATGTAAGACCTCTTCAATGGCCTTTGTTGGGGAGGTAGTTGCTTGCAAAGTGGCAATTCGATGGCATTTTGACGCAGTTATTCTTATTTTTCGATGCAGATTCCAGTTTTCATTTGCTGATTGACCCACTGTCTCTTTTTCAATTCGATCAACATCCTTTTCATCGACAAAAAGCCTTTTCTTAAGTTTTATGCATCTTTCCTTTATTTCTTCCAAACTCACTGGATGGCACTTCACTGGTGATAACAGTTCAGTTGACACTGTACAAATGTTTCCTTCTGTTTCAACAGGTTCAATGGGAGTCAGAGGTGTGCAATAATTATGTTCAACTGAAATCCTTTCTTTATTCTCCTCCAAAGTTTTCTGTGGTAGAATTAGACTCAGTGCCATCTTTTTGCCTGTCTTTTTCTCAATTTCCTTGACATGATGTAACAAATTGCTAGCATCAGTGTTTAGACTTGGGTTCTGCTGGTGTGGTGCCCTGACATCCCTTGTTGATGGTAGAGCTTTATCCTCACTTTTGTGAGGTTTTCCATGCTGATGCTTTCTAAATTTGGCCTGTGAAATTGGCAGGTTGTCAACTTTCCTTTTTCTTGGGACATTCCATACACATGGCTTTGAAGTGCATGATATTGCAGGTGTTAAGGAAGGATTCACAGGTGCTTTACTTTGTTTGAAGAACTCTTCCAGTGCAAACAGTGTTGAAGTTACATGGTTACATCTGCCATCTATTCCAGCTGGGCAACCATCATAAGCTGTCATCACCTTGCCACATTTGTTCAAAACAATATAGCAATTATACAAAACAGTCTTTTCATTGATGGAAGAACTTGACTTTTTATGTAAAATTTTCCGTCAGACTCCCTGCATTTAATGCTAAGGACATGGCCAGATTTAAAAAGTTGTATCCCTTGACGAGAGGTTTAGCAGTGGATAATTGCTTCTAGCATCACTTTCTTCAATCATATACCTCCATATTGTACCAAATGATATGGCAGGTAGAATATTTAAATCTTCTGTAAAGCCATCTACTGGAAAGTTTTCTTTGAGTTTCTTGGCGTTAATTTCCTCCATGAGTCCCAGGCTAGCTTTTTAGCTTTTCGCTAAATGAATTCCACCATCAGGGTCCTTAATCTTAGAGCTTAGTCCACCAGCAATATAGTCCTTTACTCTAAAACGAAAAAAAAAATACCAAAGTAGGTACAGGCGATATTCTTGGAATATCATGGCTTAATAACGTAACGAAAAGAACAGGGGCAGTAATAAGAAGTTTTCAAATGGCCCTTAAGTTCTCCTACCTTTGAACAAGCTGCATTTTCTTCCCAGTTGTTTTAGCTCCACGGCAAAGGAGCCATCGCTGCAGCTGTTTTACGGTACATTCTTCTGGTATTTTTCGAGGTAAAATTGCTCCAGGTACATCTTCTTCTCTTAGATATGTGCTTTCTGATTTTCTAGTTTCGATAACTTTGATCTTATTACTATCTACTTCCGTTAAAATCTTGCTGTCATCACTACAATCACATTCCGCACTCAATTCCTCCATGTTTGTTTTTACCGCGTCCCCCCAAATAATCCCATAAGTGCTTGCGGCGCGACTTCGTTCCCAGGCTATCACTCTTTTCCAAAGTGAGCTATTCAGCTGCCACTGTTTTGGTTTTCAAAGCTGGCACTTTTTGCTACTAGTGGGCTATAACATATAGCCTAGTAGCAGCTCAACCAATCAGAATGCAGCATTGATAAAAGACCACTAGCTGGATTTTACTAAATGCATATATTCTGCACTGTCTAAAATATGATAATTTCTGGCTAATATTGCTTACCAGTATTGAATAATATTTTTATTATTCCTGTCATTTATTAAATCTATCACTACTCACCTTTTCGCCATTAATTGTTGGCTGCTTAACAGAAGTGTAGCCATCAGTCCTTAGGGGGTGTTTGCATGACACCTGGACGACTTTCACACCAACGCGAGTTCACTCCGGTTCCCTCTCATGGCTCTATATTTAATTACATGATACTGCTGCAAAATGTCTTGCCGGCGCAAGTCACCGCTGCATGAGTTCACCCAGGTTGTTGTACGGGAGCAAGAATTTCACTCCAGTACGAAATTTTGCACCGGTTTCTTGTAAACACAAAACAACCACCTGTTTTGGTGTGAAATCGGTCTGCGGGTGGACTGGAACGGGTAGCGCATGCATAATAGTTGCGATTTTGAATTGCACGTGTAATAGATTTATCAACAAGAAGAGTACCTTCAGATAACCGAGATATGAAAAGACCCATCATTATGTAAAGGCAATAAGAAATCAAAAAGTCGCCTGGTATGAAACTCTTGCCGGTGCGAGTTTTCTCATGTAAACAGCCCCTTAGTCTGTTTGACAGTACACAGACTGTCTAACTATCCTGATTTCATTGGGATTCTCCTGATTTTGCTTGAAAATCCCAAATCCCTACCAATATGCAACCAGCACAGATAAAAATGTGACATACTCAATAGGTTGGACAGTCATATCAGGCCATAAGGAATCCCTTATTCTTAAACTCTTGCAGATAATGTTTTGTTCTGTGCCAATAAGGAAGATGTTTACGTGCTTATTTTTTCACCATTTCCCCACATTTATCACACAGAAAAGACCGAGGTTTTCAAGGTGTTATGAAGAGATGGAAGATGAAAGGTCAGCCTGCATCACATGGTCAAACAAAGACGCATAGAAAAATGGGAGCTACTGGAGGTGGAACGGTATGTACCACATTACTGAAATTATCCATAAAATAATGCTAGGGGAGATGGTTAGTTAGGTATTCGAAAGGACGTTTTGTAGCTACTTTTGTGATGAGGTGATAAATGTTGCACCACATCGTATGCTCCAGGAGTAGAATTGTACAGGGAAGCCGCTGTCAGAGATGGTAAGTACCCCCATGGTTAACTTTAAAACCGTTTCAAGATAACAAAGGTATGAGTGGCACAGGAAAATAGAAGCTCAGGGCTGTCACTAAAATTTCAACTTGCTCAGCTGATATATGCAATTTATTAACTAGTAGGCAAGGAATTAAATGTTTAGGAAGTTCTTTTGGTTTTATTTTTCTTTTGTTTTCTAGAAAAAAAATACCTGGGGGTAATGTTCATAGTAGCAAGGGGATATACCCCGTCCCCATCTCAGCATGTATCCTAGGGGTACAAAATACGTTCCTCTGCAACAGGGTAATAATGGTATCATCAGGTATTTCATCACGGCATGAGTAAAATAAACATTTTGTTTTGTTTTAAGTAATAATGGATCCCAACAATAATTATTAGTGGCTCCTTTGGCCAACTAAATCCTAGTGCAACAGTCTTTAACAAAAATGGTTCACAATAATTATACAACTGTTTGGCAAAATTTGCTGCATTGCCATAGGACTACTGTGGTTATGTCTGTTCATCTTATGTAACTAACTTCAGTCAAACCTATATTACATAGCCAACCTTTATTTAGCAGCCAGTTAGCAGAGTCAGTGACTCCCTGTTAACAATGTAAAATAAATATAACTTTTTTGAGAAGCCGCTTGTGCTTTCCTTGAGGATGGCAACTCAATTGAGGATCAAATGCAATGTTTTTTCCAGGATCCAGGAAGAATTTGGCCTGGAAAAAGGATGGCTGGTCACATGGGAAACAAGAATTGCACAAAATTTGCTGTTAGGGTAAGTTTGAGTATTCACACATAGCATACCAGTGTAATCTCAATTAAGACCAAAACGTGTGTTAAAGCGTTTGTTAAAATATTTGAATACAGTATTAGCTGGTATTTTCATCAGTTGTAAGGAGAAGAAAAATCGTTCAACAAAAATCGGGTGCTTGAATGGGAAAAGATAGTACCTGGAGCTGTGTCACGAAATTCAGCCAAATTAGGAAATTACAAAATGCCCGTTAAATTAAGAGAAACATAAAAATAACCGCTTAAAACTTTAAAGGAAGGTTAAAACAACATAACAGAAACAACAGATGCCACGGATGGGCAAAACTGAAGAAGATTGAAACGGATTGAAAGTAGGGTTTTTGAAAACTGTTCAGCCTAACAGTTTTGCTAAGTTGGTCCCTGCTGCTTGCAACTTCAAAAATAATGCTCAGGAGACATATTTGTTTGTCTCGGATCTCTGATTTTGTTATTTACATGTAATTTCTTTGCTTACTTTAAGTTCCATAGCGATTGAGGGCCAGTAATTGGCAAAATTGACCAAAATGAACTGGACTGCCGTGACACAGCCCCTTTAATACTTTTTTATCTTGTCTTGTTTCGTCACTTTATGAGCATCATTAATTTTCGCCTTTCAGATTCTACGCATCAACACTAAGTACAATGTCTTGTACGTAAAGGGAGAATGTCCAGGCGAGAAAGGAGGCTTTATAGTCATCAGCGACGCTTGGAAGAAGCATGACCGACCCCCACCCTTCCCCACTTACTTTCCAGATCCTGAGAACCCCCTCCCTGAAGATTTGTACGCAGATGATGTGCAACATTTTGACCAGACGATTTATTTCAGCAAAGACAAGAAGAGTGGAAGGGCATAGGGAGTCTTCTAATTGTTGTTTAGAACGAAAAAAGATTGTGTTCATAAATTTGGCTTGGGAGTTGAGGAGCGACTACGTATG
>CALNXK010000047.1:3135000-3160000 GCA_942486035.1 Porites lobata | reverse complement strand
GTGGGTAGGCGATTTACCCTTCTAATTAGGGCAGGTTTTCTCCATATAATCTGGGATATACTCTCAAGGAAAGAATGATTGGAGAGAATTTGCCTGAATTTTCTTTTGGTACAAGGTAACACCAAACGGCCTCAAGAATCAGGCTATGAAAGAATGCACAATCAACAAGCGGATGAATAGCATATTTCTCTCTGGAACAGACATTTCAATCTTTATCTGTATACGCTTTGAGTGGTAATATGCTGGGTGTGACATAGCAGTTGAACGATAAACATGATCTGACCAAATAATTGGTTGCCTGGTTTTCAGAAAACAAAGTTGTCTGCTTTGAACTGAATCCACAGTCCTTAGTATAAGCATGGAAACATATTCATCATAAAACCAAGCAAGATAGTAGTCTGAACAGTCGAAGGGTGAAGAATGGCATACTAGAGTCAAACTGAAAAGAACAGAGCATTAAATTTGATACCAAACATCCAAAGGTGTAGGTATTGCCCCATACTTACACAAGCAATTAATGAAACAGGAACAGTTCTTGTAGACTGTCCACAGTCCCTCGTTTCTTAGTAAGATCGTAAGGATCGGAGGCTTACTGGTACAGACGAAGATCTTGGTTTTTTATGTATCGAAGGGGTGGGCATTGGAGTTTATAGCAGTGGGGTAGGGAGATGAGAAAAACCGTCTGCTGTCATCTAAGTAGATTTGACACTCATCCAAGATGGCCGCCTGTAACACAAAACGCTTGATCTCGACAATCTTGCAGAAAAATCAGGTTCTGTGAACAGTCTACAGTCCTTGGAAAATATTCTACATTCTAGTCTCTAGTCCAAGGTCAGGAATAAACATTCACCTTCATAATAAAGGATGATTTCCTATTAGTAAGACAGCACCCCTAAAGGCCTATTTGTGGCTGCTGTATTTCTCAAACACTGTACATGTCAAACATTCTGTAAACTAACAGGAACTAACATATTACCTTTTGAAGATCAAAATCCTTTTCTGTTTTTTCTTTTATTGTACCAGCCTGCACTTCCTCAGTTAAAGCAACTTGATCTTTTGATGCTTGTTTCTTTTTTCCTTCACTGGAAGGCTTTCTAAGGATGGATTTCAACTCCTGTTTGGGTGTGAACTGGGAGTAGAGATCTGCAGGAGTAACCACAGATCGTTCCTTTAAATTCAGATCTAAGCTCTGCAAAAAACAAACAAACAAATAAACAAACAAATTGACTACAGTAAAACAAAGCCTGAGAAAACAGCTAACATTTTGCAGTGGTGCCACTGGTTTCCACACAAAAAGATGTGCGAGAAACAACTGCAGAAATTCCATACTGATGACGTGTGAATACCCAGATCTGGGTGGTGATTCTGATTGCTTGAAAATTTACTTCAACCAATGAGAAGCACTACCCAGCTCTTGGTAGCGACGTGTCATCAGTATGGAATTTCTGCAATCATTTCTCAGATATAATTTCATGGGGAAACCAGCGGTGGCCTTGCAAAATGTCGGCTGTTTTCTCAGGCTAAGTAAAACACTGCATTAAGCAAATACTGTGTCTGTGAGAATAAAGTAATGGTTGAAGTTGATTAGAGAAATTTTCAAATGTTTCAGATTGGATTAAATCAAATGGTAAGCTGTTTCAAAGTTCCAAAGAAAGATGGTATAGGGTTATGGAGCAGCAAGCTACAGCTCACAGAGCTTTTTTGAGAATAATTCTGTTCCATCGCCGTTTGTAAACTTATCACTAAACTATGTACACCCGGAGTATGGGAATACAGTCAACTCTCTCATGAGACCACCCTATGTGCACGATAAAGTGGTCGTCTACAGGAGGTGGTTGTCTACAGAAAAAATCAAGATAATAAGCAAACCCAACTGATTAACATAACTACGTAAAGTTATTCCCTTACAAGCTAAAATTAGTCAAATAGGCAACTGGCAATAAAGTTTCACTACAGAGAACTTGGAGCTACTGAAACTTTGTACATAACATTTTGCATCAATGTAACAATCTATTTTTTTACCCACAGATCGTGTTGCAGTGATCTTTTTTTTAAGTCAACACACATCCAGTGAAAACGGTCATGGATAATAATATTGATCATTTTAAAAATGCTTTACATGCATTATTTTTAAAATCTCCATTATTTTTAAAAAGTTGCAGCTATGTGTGGATGGGGCCTAAGTTGGACATTGTCCAATAACCGAATGTTATTTGCAGCTCTTCCCTGTTTACTTTACCTTGTCATCAAGAACCTGTCCATGTGACAATGTTGATGAATGGCTAAACTTGACAGCAATAGTTCTTCGTCCATCTTCCTCATTATCATCACTATCATCATCAGAATCACCAACATTTCCATCAGCATCTTTCTTGACATCATCATCTCCCCATGTGACTTTCTTCTTGTTGTTATCATCATTTTGTGTCTTCAAAGGTGGCACCCACCTCACATCATCTTCTTTTTTCCTATATTCACTGTCATTCTTGATTTCAGACTTCTCTTCATCCAAAAATTGATCAAGTTCAGCATTGGCAGCCTCTGTTTTTTCAAGTTCATCTAATCTTGCAAACAATGCTAAATCATCAGTTACAATAGCTTTTTTCTCCCTGTCCTTTTGTGTTGAATTATGATCCTTCATACCGCTTTTTAAGCCTTCAACTCTTTTCGAACCGCCAAACTGCTTAGCTTTGGGATGGGCCTTTCGAGTACCTCTGTCTGCAAAGAAAAGCAGGACCATCCTATAAGTGACAGAATACAACAACCAGAATCACTTTCAGCCTTTCTATGTAGTCTGTGAAGAAAAAACAATGTTCTTGGCCACTGGACTCAATGCATGGTGGTGCATTTTAAAACCACTTCAACAAACAACACTAACTTCATGGTTTTCAGTTCATCAGACCAAACCAACATCAAGCAAAGTGCTCTCTGGGTTAAATCTTGTATGATCATCATTAAACCACTAAAAATGGAAAGGGTGGGGTATGTTGGGGTGAGATTGGCAAGGTGTGGTGTGGTAATGCCTTGTATTTACACAATGAGCCAGCTGTTCTTCTTTTTGTGTCACTTTAACAACATTCCTTCAAAACATTATCCATAGATCCTCTACCTATACATCTAAAATAGTAACTTATCAGTTAACCACTCAACTCTACTCCTGGTGACAAATAAACTTTAGTAATTAACAATCTCTTTGGTGGCATCTTCCTGGCATTCACATAATAAGGAGGGCATGAACAGAAGAGTGGAACAGGAAAAAAGGAAAGGAACTCTGTTTCATGGTTTTACACCTTTTCTTATTACTGTGCTCTTGGGGTACCTGTGCCCTGACTAGTGCTTACTTAGCAGCCTCTCTTCATCTTGAATGGAGAGTTCCTCCTTGATTTCTTTAACATCAGAATTACCCTGGCAAAAAATAATGAAGGACGGCAAGCATGTATAAAATGCACTAAATTAAGAACTGTTATAGTCAGCTAGAAATTTTGGCTGATGAATGCATAATAAACCTGTCATTATTAATGTGTAGCATATCATACTGTATAATTTTCAGGATCATGAGTTACTCATCACTGTATTCAGGATAAGCATGGAAACATTATTTTCATCATCAAATTATACAGCTGATGGCAGCAGGCATTTCTTTAACCATTTACACTCAAAATAACCATTAAAAATCACAAAAATAAAAAACCAACAATATGTAAATAAAAATTGATGGAAGAACATGAATAATTTGAATTCCTTAGGTTTCCTGGAAAATTTGCAGAATGGGAAACTGCCTCTGTTTAAAGTACAAAGCAGCCTAAGTTCTGGCTGGTGATTTCCAATGTTCAAAGAATCTTCATTCTAACCCCTGTAGAATTTTATAAGGACCTTCAACAATGGGGGTTTGCAATCAATATTAGAAAATTTTTCTTACACATGGAATTTTTTAAAAACTGTAAATAAATTATTTCAGGGAGAAAAGGACTCTTTGGATGGGTGCTCTAAAATATGATCTTGTGATAAAGAGTTCCAAGAAAAAAAATGAAACCATCCTAGACAGATGATTATTTGACCCAGATACCTAGATACTTTGTAAACTCTGCATATACCCAATACGCTCAAGAAAACTAGTGCCTACACTACCTCAGCAGCTGACTGAATGTCAGACGCAAATTTTATCCTTGCATCAAAACTCTCTATGTCAGCATTAAGGCCAGCAATGTTGGTCTCAAGATCTTTAAAAGAGGAAAACCACGATGAGCATATGAAAAAAAACATAAAATTGCACATTGATAGAGTGTCTTCATGGTTATCAGTTCATCAGACCAAACCACCATTGACAAAAGAGCTCTCTGGTTTACATCTTGTGTGATCATCATGAAACCATGAAATAAATCTCTAAGAAACTGATTAAATTTTACACTTAACAACTCTTTGCATATTTCATATCAAAGTTGGTGCATTTTGTTGGACATATTAATACAGTTATACCAGTGAGAGCCATAGAAATACAGGTCTAGTGTCCATACTACATGTAGCTCTCAAGCACCATTGTTAAGTGGTTGTATGGTGTACAGGGATGTCATAAAGGACCTAGGACCAGGAATTCCCTCCACCCCCTGCTATTATGAACATTTACCCAAGCTCCTTTTTTGGGAGAATTGAGTAAAAATAGAATCAATAGAACCTGGCCTACCTGATGTATTTATCTGGCAACTTGAAATCTTAGTGATAGCCCTGAATGTACGGTTATAAATTATATTCAGTACTATAATTCATTCAATCTCAGGCCAGGGGACCTCTTTTAGAAAAGGGGTATTAGTTTCAAGGTTTTTAAGTCTGTATATGGGGGATGTAATTTAATGGATGGGAGTGCCCGTTTAAAGGTACTGATGCTAATTAGAACATTTCTGGCCTCTGCTTAAAGGTTTCTCCATTAAAAAGCATTACCATGAACATGAAGTTTATAATGACAGTACATTTTTTCCGCCTTGCCACTATTTCAACTGCCTGGCTGGCTGAACGCTCTGCAAACCAGTTGTCTCCAAGCAGGACGGTGATCTCATTGGTGTGCACAAGTTTCCCTGGCATGAATGCCACGGACCCAATTGGTACCTAAACAAAAGTAGATATCATAAGCATCACAAAACGTCAATATGGAAAATGTGAGAGTGTAGCTGAACGGTCTTTGGAAAATTGAAAATATTGGAATAGGCCAGGGTGTCACTAGGTTGGGGAAAAGGCAATCTGGTTTGCTGCATGGAAATCGGGGGGGGGGGGGGGGTACTCCCTTGTAAGAGGCTGAAGGGGATGTGCTGCTAAATGGGGTTGCATTTTCATGACCGGATTGACTATAATGGGGTCGCATTTTCAATACAGTTACTAGAATGGGGTCGCAAATATTCCGATTTTGGGCATAAGCAGGGATTCAAAATGGGAAGAATGTCGGTTACAAAAATCAGAAAGTTGTTGATTTATTAAATTTAACAGTAAGCTCACATTGACAGCATTACATTCCGTTCTTGAAACCACATTGATAAGGTAGATGTATAAAGTGGCTAAGTTGGGATTGTGAAAATTACATTTTCCAAAAAGTGACTAAGATGGAGTCTATGACTGGCCCAAAAATAGACCATAATGGGGTAGGGGCTCTGAGAGGCCAGTGGCACTTACCTAGCAAACATTGACTCAAGTACCCCCCAGGGGATGGGAATGAGGTCGTGAGCTTTTATTTCATTGTTGGTAAAATACTGCGCAAAAACGTTGCGAATTAGTCATTTTTAGATTCATCACCCCCCGTATTCTGCAGTTACAAGTCACTTTCTGTGACTTCGTTCGAATTATTAGCAGATTCCACAGACGACAGTCTTATATACCGATCTTACCATAACCTCGTGGCTTGTTTTCTGGGGGAGCGTCTTCAACAGCTCTTCGAGTTTTTCATAGTCCTGTTTGAACTTCTCGCTAAAAAAACATAACAGCTTTATTACACCAATAACAGAACCGGGAAGTAAATGAGAATTATCAGTGAGAACCTACCAGGTGAGAAGACGTTGTTTGCGCTCCCGCAAGGCCTAAAATTGAATTACATGACAAAAAGCTTACATTACAATATTGCAAGAAAAGGGAAAAACTGATTCCACTAGAACATTCTTACTTTTTGGTTTTCTTCTTGCAAGCGTGATATTTGAGAGAACTCGGACATTTTCGTCATAAAATCAAAATGTTTGAGTAGTCGGTCTGCACCGCGTCGTCCGCCATGCTCTCTTTGAGCAGTTTCCCCCTCCCTCCCTAAGACAGGAATCTAAAGATGATAGCCCACAATGCAGTGCTGCATTTCAAATAAAAATGGCGGTCGAACCACAGGAACCGTTGTTTATGAGTTTTCTAAAGTAATGTGACCGGAAACTTCAAAGTCGACTTCAGCAGGTGTACTGTAAACTTGCGATGGAGAACTACATACTGTACGACGAAGTTGGTCGAGGTGAACATTCTGTTGTGTACAAAGGCCGGAAAAAGGGGACAATCGAGTTTGTTGCTATTCACTGCGTTGAAAAATGCAAGCGTTTTGAACTTCGAAATATTGTTCGGCTTACCCATGAAATGGACCATCCGAACGTTGTCAGGTTTCATGAATGGTATGAAACTACAAACCACATTTGGATGGTCGTTGAGTTATGTACTGGGGACAGTTTAGATGCTGTCTTGTCGCAGGATAAACGACTTCCAGTGGAAACAGTCCGACATTTTGGAGTAGAAATCGCAAAAGCACTTTTCTACATCCACTCTCAGGGGATTCTGTATTGTGACTTGAAGCCGTCGAGAATAATGCTTGATGGAGCAGGGATCCTGAAATTAAGTGACTTTGCTTTGGCCATGGTTGAAGGAGAGGATGATTTTTATGATGTTTTGCGAGGGGAGCACAACTCCGGTGCAGATGATGAGGACCAAAATTATAGTAACAAAGAGGAGGGACAAATTAAACGGCCTAAACCATCACCGCATTACATGGCCCCTGAGGTACTCAGTGGGGCACCTCACTCTAAGGAAGCAGACTTGTGGTCATTTGGGTGCATTTTATGTGAAATGTTCACTGGAGAACAACCATTTGTGGCTGATTCCTTTCCAGAACTTGTATCAAAAATATTAAATGACAGCTCACCTCACGTCAATATAAAAACAGAGGGTGCGGCAAACAGGGCATTGCAAGAACTTGAAGAACTTATACAAAGTCTTTTGCAGAAGGATCCTTTGCAACGCTTAAGTTGGGAGGATTTGATAACACACAGCTTTTGGGATGGCTTATTGGAAAGCCAGTTAGATTCTGGGGAAAATGCTCAAACATCGGCAGTTGAAGAGCAAGAGGAATATCACACAGAGGAATCAGATGAAGAAGCTAGTGGAAATGCAAATGAACAGGTACAAAGTGAGGATGTCAAAGAAAGTAAAGAAGATGCAATTAAAGACAGTCAACTGCTAAATGTGCCAGAACAAAATTCCTTAGTGATCAGGCAGGGAACCTACACTTTCAGTAGCGGATCCCTTGCCCAAACTGCTGAGAGTGAATTCTTAGGAAAGACACAAACTCTTGCGAGAAGAACAAATTCAGAAGATCAGAAAAAGAGTATTCAGTCAGTAAGCTTCAGCAGTAGGACAAAACAACACAATCAAAAGGAGGCAAATGCTGAAGCTTCTAACTCAAAGATTAAAAAATCAACACCATTGAAAAGGAACCAAACATTTAATAAGAAGGATTTCAATGGATTGCAGCAAAATCAGCATAGTCAATCTAAAAATGTGGAATCAAACACTGCATTGGTGGGCGACTCACAAGGGGTACATGATAGGGACATGCTAGGGCAAAAGGGCATTACAGACTTAGCTAACCACCCTTCAGATTTTGTTGTAACACCAATTGCAGACAACCCTAAAATCAAGAAGTTCTCTCTTCCAAAGTGGGATTCTAAATCATTACCTTGTCAACCACTTAAACCAGGCGATCTTGTGGACCTTCCACAAGCAAAATTTGAGGAACACTTAAGTGCCATCAGCAGCTTATTATCTCAAAGTGACAAATCTTATACTGGGCCTATGGCCACTCTTCACCGAAATAAACTACACACCTCGTCTTACCTAGCATCCCTCTGCCGAGATGGAGAGATAGCGAATGCTATATTTGATTCTGACTTCATTGCTGTAATGCTCAAACAGATCAAGTCTGGCTTTTCTGCAGATTTCAAAGCAAGGCTGGGTAGGTACAGTGTAAATGTGTATTAAAGCTTACCCCATTCAAGCAGAGCATTTCCTAAAGGAAATGATATACCACTGCTATCTCCCCTTACAACTCCATAATCATCTAGCTTTGGAGGTGTGGTGGCAGAGCAGTTAACTTCTTGAATTTCCTATCTGTACGTCAAAGTTCAGGCATTTCTATCACATTGTTTCCTTCGTCAAGAAACTTCTTCACTTCAGGGGCGGATCCAGGATTTTTTTTAGGAGGGGGTGCACTTGTCTCTTGCTCTACTTCAACACCAATAAACCACATAGGTTTTTTTGTAGAATACCAGTTGCATTAGAAAACCGCAGGTCATCTCAGGGAGGGGGGGAGGGGGTGTGCACCCCCTGCACCCTCTCCCTAGATCCACCCCTGCACTTTGTCTCTCTTCACCCTGGGCCCACTTCTTTAAAAGGTGGAGAATGCTATCCACTGGATAAATCTCTGACCAATGGATAATGCGTTGGTTTCACTAATACTTATCCACTGGATAGTGACATAGCTGCTGCTATCCAACATTTGAGCAACTGGGACCAGGGCCCGGTTCCTGAAAGGGCGATTACTGCTAATCTAGGATTAAAATTTTGTTCCACTTTTTGTATTTACCTTCCTATGCATTGCTTAGAGTTAAACATTTTGTGTTATCATTTCTGTATCACAGGGCAAAGGCTCAATGGTATTTTGTAAGCTGGAGTTACATGTTCTTAGACAAGAAAACCTTTCTCACCTACCTTACCTCCTAGCTTCAAGTTCTTGTTAGAAGAAGTGATTCTGGAAATACTGTATACCCCACTGAATATCTGACTTCCCTGATAAGTGCTACTGCAAACAGTATGGTTTTGCAGATTTTATCCTTAGTTCACAAGTTAGATGAATAGGAGGTGTCCTTGCTTTGGGAGGTAACCCCACTGGTTGTGTTTACTTTTAAAAACGTGTGGAGTTTAGCCAGTGATCATGATACTCTATCTTTAAAATGCTTTTGTTTTCACTACATTTTCTAGGTTACGCACTGAGCCTCTTAGCCGGTAATGCTACAATGATTTCTGAGGACTTCAACATGACAGAAGTGTTTACAGTACTGACAGAAGTGATCAGAGACAATTTTAGGAATGCAAAACTTAAGCAACATATCTTGCCAGCTTTAGGAGAGTTTCTTTTCTATGCTGCTACTCAAGAGGAAAATCTGGGAGACTCAATTCCACAGTGGGACGTACCGGGTGAGGCTAAACAGATTTATATTATTTTGTAGACATGCAATGCAAGAACAAAGTTATTCAGTAAATTTCAAATTCTTCAAACTACCTTGGGAAGGGCAAATTGGTTCAAATTATCAGGAGCTTTGAAAGTCTTTGAAAAATTGAGAGTAAAACACTATTACTGTGTTTGACTAGTGAAAGAAAGTTAGGTTTGCGTCAAATTATCACAAATTTAAAAAAAAACTGAGGGTTCAAAAAATTGGGATACTACTGTACCTTTCGGTACCTTCCTTTCTTCCACCACCAAATCTGCTAAAATTTTACGATCCACAGATTCTTGTGCTTGTTGAAAGTAACAGCACATCAATGTACTTTTTCATTTCACCATAGCTAGACTATTCCTCTACTTAATTTGCCTGAAACTTAACCTATTTCTTGTTTGCTTCCAATTTTGTCATCTCGATTAGTCATGATCTTGGGTTGATTTTTGTAGGAGTTACATACACCATCATCACTAGGTGTCTTCATGAAGGAGAAGATATCACAGTCCAACACTTTGCAGCCAAGACTATTGAAAACGTGGCATCAACCAATGGTAGACATTGCAGCAAGTTTGCCACAAATGAATCTGCTCAGGTCAGGATAATAAATTTAATAAATTTAATTTAATAAATTTAATAAATTTAACTTACTTTAGTGTGCTTTTGATGAAGAGATCAGTCTTTTATACTTGCATTTTGCGATTTTCCCATAAAGCATGAAATCCAAAAACGAATTTGGATTTAGATTTGGATTTGATAAGTTACATTCCATCTTAGAGAAGTGAACAGAAGTCTGAAAATCAAAGTCAAAACATGGATTTCCCAATCAAAAACATCCTTCAGTTGGAAGATTGCAGATGAGTAGTAATTCTATTTAAGTCAAAAAATAATCCTGGTGTTTAATGTAATTAACCACGTTCATAAAGTAAACTTTCCACTAAAAGAAAATTCATTATGGAAACTTTAGATGTAGTGGGGATAAATTGACTTCATTTACTCAGTTGATAACAAGGTTCTTAGAGGTGGCACTGGACCAATCCTCCTCTATGTTCACCATGTGAGGCTCTCTGCTCTGAACCTGTAAATTGTAGGGTGCCCAGCATATGATTTCTATGAGAAGACTAAGATTTCCTAGTCACCCAGGGCAAACCTTAGGTGTCAGGGGCCAATGGGTCCTGCTAGAGAACAGCCTTGAGAAAAACCCTTGTACTGCCATGTTGTACTTGCAACACCTGCACTCTGAGCTGTTTGTGATATTTTGTTGGAATTGGTAATGTTATATTTTTTTAATGGATAGTACTTAACTTCAAGAACCACTATTCATGGCTTCAGTGCTAAACTAACATTTAGTGACAGTTTGTGAGATTATTAAATATTTTAACTTTTTCTTCAGCTCCTGTGGAAGTTGTTCACCCACTGCACAGTTGATGCTCAGAAGGTCACAGCTATTTCAGCACTCAGTCGTTTGACCAGTCACTCTCCCACTGTCTTTCAACACGTGATCGAAAAGGCAGGTTTCAAGGCAGTTGGCTCTGCTCTGTCCAGCAGCGTGTCAAAGATTCAGCAGTGTTTGGTAACCATGTTTGTGTTGTTACTGTCCACGAGGCCTCAGATGCGAAGGCTTGTCCAAGAACGTGATTTGATCGCAAAAGGTCTTCACCTATTTGAAAGCCAATCCATGGTTATCCGCGGTAAAGCCTTTCTGTTGGTTCTGACCTTGGTTCAGTCTAGCCCTGAGGCACTTCTTCTGTGCTGTCAATCCAGGCTTGTCATGTACATTGAACGGAATATAAAAAGGGGTACTCCAATCAAGGGAGAGAGCCGTGAGAACCGGGACTATCTCCTGCAGTGTCAGAGCATGTGTGTGTCTGCCATTGTAGACGCAGCTCCTGGTATCCTCTCGGATGTGTTAGCATCGTTAGAAGCAGTCCAAGGCCGGAAACACCCATCAGCTGGGCAAGCCAAGCAGCTCCGGATACACCTCCCACTTCTCTCCATCATTCTCCACCTTGTCACAAGTCACGCCTTCAGAACGCACATAACGAATAAAGAATTCCTGATAAATGTTGGCTTACTGCTAACACATGTCATCACCATCGACTCTGGCATCACTAGCATAGGCTCTGCAGCAGGTCCAAATGCCGCCGAAGATCTCATCAATGTGGTGTTGTCCATTGCGGAGGCCATCACGCAACACCCTCCGATACTCCTCGACTATCACTCTGTTGTCACGCAACACCTCCTCCCTCCTCTTGCTGCGTTGATGAGCAGTTCAAATGGTGACACAAGAGTGTTAAGTTTCAGGATGTTTGCTGATGTAGCGTCGCTGTATTTTGATAACCAGAATGTGTACAGTTCCTCCAGCAATGTCGAAGGTGTGTCGGCAAGTACCAAGAAACTGAACGAGGTAAGATGCAGCCAGTTGGGAGTAGCGTAACGCAGAATAAAAGTGGGTGTTGCGGAAACCATTGTTGGTTCATTTTTGTGATATGGTGTGGGTATTGTTCCGTGTGTTTTTTTATTGAACCCGTTCGCACCGCAATACCAAGAAACTACCTTAAAAGTAGGATTTGGGACCTTGAGGAGAGGGGGGGGGGGGGTGGTAATGAAAAGTGTAAGTGAGGTAATTCCCCGGAAGCGAATATATCCCTTACATTAACATCAACTCTATTAAGAGATAAAACGGTGTAAAAACCCATCAACGAGCAGGAATTTAATTATTCCTCTTGAGGCGCACTATTCGTACTTACAACGAAAAAGCAACTGTTCTTTTAGCGTCTGTGCATGACGTGATGGGCAGAGAAAGACCTTACTTTCCCGCTCGCTCTCCATGACTCTCATTTTCGTTCGTTTTTGTGATAGATTGATCGTGCTCCTTCTGGTGGAGGGTAGTTTTGTCACTAATATTCAGCTGACTACTGTGTTGCAGTGTTACTGTGTTGCTATTAGGGAGATTACGTAAAGACGTTTTTAACGACGCACGTCACTTCTGCTTGACGTGCATAGCTAAAACATCGCTCCCTATTAAACCAGAATGGACCAGGGAATGGACATAAAGTAGCCTGACATTTGGAGCGTTTTGGAAAATCGTTTTCTCCTGATTGCATTTTTTTTTCTTTTCAACAGGTCATCAGTGATCATCTGCTACCCCAGTATCACCTTATTCTTCAAGACCAGGATCCTTTACCCGCGTATGGCCTAAAGCTGTTGCTATCCTTTCTTGAGCGAAGCCCTGACATCGTTCATACGGTCATCAAACAGGAGCTTCTGGTCACTATATCCCAGATCCTCCAGTCCCACGCCGGTCAGCTCGACAGGAGCATGGCACAGAGTGTAGTGGGCTTACTGGACTGTTTGGTCTCGGCTAAAGATGTCGACGTGTCTTCATTGTACAACCAGGGCTTGATTGACGGCCTCGTCTCTCTCTTTGTTGACGTAGCGGAAAGTCAAAACGATGAAAATTCCCCTGGGAGTGATTCCGCGGCAGCCATGTTGATTCCGCTTCTTGATGCTTTGAACAACACATTGAAGTTCGTCTCTAGAGAAGTTCGCAAAGCTCTTCAGTCTAAAACCGAGTCTGCAACCGAAAATTCTGGTCAAACTCAGTTAGCGGAGAAACTTCTTGTTGAGAGTAAACCGCTGGTCGAAATGACTGGTGTGCTTATAAATTTTCTCTGTCATGAAGACCCGGATGTTAGGGACAATGCCTGTCGGTGCTTGTATCTTATGGTGGAACTGTTTGGCGCGATATACGAGGACGCCTTGAGTGTCGAAAACATGGAGTATTTCGCAGAGGCTTTGAAAACCGCTGACGTCAAGAAACAAAAACAGCTCTTGAGAATAATCAAAAGACTGCTGTCATCAAATGGGCAGCCAAATGATTTGAAAGGGGACGCACAAGTTCTCGTCGATGTTCTCCAACAAATTATAAACTCATCTGACTCCTCCAATGCCGAAAGCGCTGCTGTTCCTGGTCTTGCGCTGGAAATTCTCGCTAAATTTGGCCTTACTAAATAGCTGGTCAATACGGCGTTTTATTTATTTGCTTGTTAGTGCCGACAACGAGGACGAAAAGTTAAGCAAATTAAAAATATTGCGTTTACGTAGGTTACGGTAGTATTGTACATGAACTCTTTTCAACCTTTATTTAAAAAAAGATTGTGGTTAACTTACCTTTTTTGTCTTATTATTGTCCTTGTTAAAGGGTTGCTGATTTTGACGAGAACAGTCGGTCACAGAAGAAGGGTGAACTCTTATTTGCGACAGTTTCTCTATCTGATCCCGTTCGCAATCTTCAAGTTTTGTTTCTCTAACCTCAGTTACCCCTGGGGTTAAAAGTGCAGTGATATAACTGAGGAAAGGTAGACCAAACCTTGCGGAGAGAAGACGTTGGCTAAAAATCAAGAAGGAAAGTATACTTAGGAGTGTCGCTTTTTTCAATTGTATTTTGTTTTTTTCATTTTTCTTTCCCGCCCCTCACGATGTCGACCATCAGATCCTTCTGTCGCTTGGTCTCTGACAATATAGAGTCGTATTGTTGAAACTGTTAAGCCTTCTTACCGTATTTACTCAATTAAACGCCGTGGTGATTTTCTGTAAAGTCTCAGACTCCTACCCAGTTGCTTCTCTGTATTCGCGCTGTGAATCATGGAAAGGATTAAGTGAGTTGGTGCATCAACCCAAGGAGAGGAGGGAAGATAAAACGCGAAATTGTTTAATACGGGCTATCTAAATATAAGAGCAGGAGCCCATAACCCTAGTATAAGAGACAACAAGATGAATTTGACTAGGGTCTTTGTTTTTCAACAAAACCCTCCCTAAAGTAGTAAACGAAGACACCCACCCCCGCCCCACTCAAAATTATTCGAAAACGGCTATCGTGCGTTCACTGTATGATTAAAGGTCTTGCCAAGTGATTTTGAGGGAGGGTAGCGGGTCTTTGTTTTCCATTTTCGGTGGGGTTTTTGTAGACAACGAAGAACCCGGTCAAATCCACTGATGATTTAAGATCCTTGTTGTTTCTTAGGGGGTACTTACATGAGACCGGGAAGAACTCAAGCCGGTGCGAATTTGTAATTTTTGCAGTCGTTTATATGAAACTGGGACGAAACGCTTCGTTGATTACATGAGACCGGTACAAACTCAAAAACAGGAGCTTCTTGCAGCTATATAACTTTCTTAAGTCGATTATTTAACATATCATTTACTGACTGTCCTAACTGGTACACAATTTACGCCAATTAAGACAGTGAGTGGAGAACCGTAGATTTTACTGCTTTGAGAAAATTGTAAACTTTATCTAACGCTCATCTGGTGGCATGTTAAATGCACAGCATCTCAAAATGGTACAGTCCCTCACATCAACCGAAGCATATATTCAGTTGAAGCTACTTCCAAGTCTTGTTTACAGTTATTCGTAGCAGTTTTCTTATTCTTAAAAGCAAAAATGATGGAGCCGTACGAAGAAACATGCTATTCTTGATGCAACCGGTCTGAGATTCGTTTCCAGTTTTACATCAGAACGGTACAGTCTCGGACCAGTACGAAAATAACTCGTGTCGGGTCAGCGACCGATACGGAGTCAGACCCGCTCTGAGTTCGTTTTTAGGCGGGTTCCATGTAAACGCATGGAAAGAGATGTATGGAGAGCGATACGAACTCATACCGGTCCGAGTTCGTCCCGGTCTCATGTAATTACCCCCTTATTCTCAGTAGTTCGAGCTGTTCTCAAGTGATTTTGACGAGCTTCTTCGTTTTTGGGTCTTAAGTCTTCGGACTTCTTTCTTGTACCCACCAACCTTGGGTTGTACCCACCCGTCTGGAACAGAAGCGTCCGGGCTACATATGGTATTTTACCTTCGTGACTGGGTTTTTTCACTAACCAAAAGTAAAATAGAGCCTGATCTCAGGTTATGCGAAGACAAAAATAGCCGAACTTCTGCCGCAAAAACGTAGCCAGAAGGGACAAAACGGTCGAAAAAGCCCAAGTACTATAACATGATATTTGTTAGAATAAACTTCCCTTCATATATCCTAAATTACCGGAGATAGCTAGGCACATGTAAATTTTTTGAAGACGGGAATTTGACATTTTGGCCATCATGTTTTGAGCTAAGCCTGTTTTGAATGAATACTGATAATACTAGGGTATCTAAAAGATAGTAATGCTGCGGCACATTCTGTTGATACTGGCATTAGTTAGGCAGTGGGACTTGAAAGAATCGAAAATGACATTGAATGTCCTATTTACATGTTGGAAAGTACGAGAATAATTACTATCAGTCTATAGAAAGAACTCGTGGGAACGTTGTTTAGAAAATGATCAAGTGGTTATCAACTCTGGTTTTCCCACAGTAAATTGTAGGAAATGATAGAAATTCAGATTGTTTATCCATATATTTAATATATGGTGTACTATCTTTTCTCTGGAAACACGATACTTTTCTTGCTGTTTATTGCACTTTATTAAGTAACAGTTATTTAGCTATATATTTATGGAAAACAACAACACAAAAAAACGGAAAAAAAAAGAAAGAAGGAAAAAAAAAGTTTGGTAGGATTCGAACCCTGCACCATCGACTCGACGCGACTACACCTAACCACTACACCACAGAGACTAATTAAGTAATCGGGGGGAAAAGTCTTTAATTTAATGCTTTTTGCATGAAACTTCCACCGGCAAGATGATCGCCAGCCGCATTAATCGAGCTATTAACAGTAAAAAACAATGTAAACGCATATTCCATGGCAATGAATGAATGAAAGAACATAATAATGCTTTTCAAAACGCCGATACACGTCCTCGTCTGCAACGTAGGACACAAAACATGTTTTGTTATCTCGATTTCCGCTGTTATTTTGAAGCGAATGTTCAAAATCACATCCATTTTCGGCTCATACAGGTTCTTAAGAATAGCATGGCATGACATTTTCTCACTTTCACATCTAGCAAGCTGGAATTTGTATATCCCCCGTGTTGCGGAGTCGAAAAGCAAATACTCATCTTCTCGTCTGGTTTAACACCAAAACAATACTGGACCTCGGTGCGGCATAGTAAAATCCTCGATTCTTCACATCATATTCAGCCTCATCAAATAATTTCTAATTATTTTAATTGATCGGATCGTCAGCATTTTGAACAAGAAAATTTTTGAACTGAGGAACGTTATTCCACGCGTTTTGATGTTTCTAACAACTTCGACACTTACAGTTTTCATTCTTGATAACGATATCAGAAACGGCATCGTCGAGTAACGTTCCTCAGTTTAATTTTTCTGGCTAAATTATTCAATTAGGAGCCGATTTTAATTAGTGAGCCGATTTTACCGGTTTTGGAATCATTATAGTTCAAAACCACTGGTATTTTGGTATTTAAACATATTGACGGATTTCTACAGAAAGTCTAGTTTCCGAAAATCATTTTGTCACGGGAAAGGCTTTCCTTTTTAAGACATGTTTGAACCATTTTGTACCCCAGGATATTTTTTAAAATTCTAGAACTCAAATGTTTCCGAACAGATATTTTCAGTTGTAAAAAATATCGAAACCCATTCGTTCGTTCTAAAAAACGCCTGGCTCACCAAATTCTTGTCAAAAGCCATTTGTGACAAATGACAACATCTTGTTGGCGAATTGGTATTGGACCGTATTGGACGTGGCCTTCGCTGATGCTAAACGGGGAGTCCCCCTAGCCCATAACTCCCTGCGCGCTTCATTAGCAGCTTCCGCCATGCCTTGCCCGCTCCATCGCAATGGATCGCCCTTCTTACTTTTACTTTCGTTATCGTCTTTTATTTGAATGAATTTCTAACTTCCCGTAGAACAAGTTCATCTTAAATGCCTTCAAACTCGCATGGCTCAATCACTATACCACTTACCCCCCGAACAAGTGTTAGTTGAATGTCGTGCGATCGTGTTTTCCTACGATATCAACCGATGGGTCGAGGTTGGAGAATCAACTGTTTATTCCAAAGTTCAACTGATATGTAGCCGTCCACCCGGAAGTACTGTACAGTACAGAGTTGTAGCGAGGCTAGAATCTACGGGAATGGTAAGAAATTTAACTTAAAGATTTATCTTCCTGTTGCAAATGTTCAGAAACTGCGGTAAGTTAAGGGTATTCAATCCACCTTGAACAGGTCGGGTGTCATCGCAGTCTCATTCTCTTTGTAGTGCAAAGTATAAAAATTGTGTTTAACTAAAGTATTATCCATTCGCCGTTAGACAGTTCTTTAAAGAACGTCGACATTCCCCGTGCCCTATAATGTGATGATGATTGTCGTTTTGCTGTAAAGCTTTTGCTTTAAGTGATAAAAAAAAAACATTCATCATGGATACTGATTTATACTTTCCATGGTTTCATATCTGTTCTCTTTTATATCAAGATATTTGGATTATTCACCAAGCGCGAGGGATGGGTAGATATTAGCCAAGTTGTTCTTTGCGTACTTATTGACCCAGACAAAGCTGAGGTCATTAAAAACAAAGTCAATATAAATTCCAAAAACGAGTTTGACCAGTATCCAGCAATCTTGCCCAAACAAGCTTGGTCAATGAAGTATTTACTTCATGGCCAAGAGAACGGTGTGCGAGAAATGCAGACTGCAGACTTGCAGACTGGCAGGTAAACGAGGCAAACATTGTTGTGAGATGCTTTAACAGATTCCCTATCCTTACACTTTAGTCTTCCAAAAGTCTAGTTCAGGGATAGGGAATCTGTTAAAGCATTTCACAACAATGTTTGCCTCGTTTACCTGCCAGTCTGCAAGTCTGCAGTCTGCATTTGTTGCACACCGACAAGAGAACTATTTCTCGAAGGACCAGTTGGCCTTAGTTATTCAGAGGGTGGATAACGCTATCCACCTGATACACAATATTGTAAATCATTATCCAGCAGGACTAGCATAATAACATCAGTTTCCCCAACACTTATCCACTTGATATAGATTTATCCGGTGGATGGCACTATCTAGATGGGAAATCCTGAGCAGACAAGATGGGCTTATCTTGCTCACTCAGAGATTGCCAATTTGAACATAATAAGGAAAGTTTACATATTTTCAGATCAAAAAAAGCTTGCTTACTCCTTAATAATGGAGACCACAGTTCCACATTCCCACCTTTTTTCAGCTTTTGACACAATTTATTTTAATAATAATAATATTCATAAAAATCTATTAATGGCAGTGGAAGGAAGCCTTAAAATCAGGGAAGTTGCCAAGTTTGAGAGTGAAAGGTTGAAAACATACAAAGATATGGCTCCCCAAAGTCCCTTAAAGTGTCTACAGGCCTTGTGAGTTAGAACTGTTATGTTGGGGTTCATCAAGAACTGGTAATACACATACCAAAAGAGCATATTGATGAGTGATGTATTTCATAATGAAAGAGAAATAGACTTATTTGCCAAGATAATGTGGTTATTGTTCATGATGACATGGCTAATGACAAAAGTAAGCAGCGGCTTGCAGGTGACATTTTAAGTCAATTTATAAAATGAAGTTTCACTATAAATTAAAAGCCAATGTGGCAGATAAAGGGATTATGGGTGCTACTTCTATATATAACTTAAAGGAGACTGCACTAAGTTTCTTGTATTATTTTCCTCTGTGTAGGTGACGATTAACATTCTTTTATCTGAGCGGGTAACTTACCATGTATCTGAACCTTCATGGCATCAAATACGTATTGACCTGCAAGGACTGTATTATGGTCTGCGCATCAGTCCCGATACTGATGGGAACAATTTTGCTGTCATAATACAGCATACGCTTCGCTCTTTGCAAGGTAATTAGAATACTCCTGTGTGAAAAGTGATGCTCTTTGTTAAGCTCTAAAGATGTAATAGGTCGGGGAGTAGGAATTGTCATGCTATTTTAGGGATTGTCATGCTATTTGCCATCTTTTCAAAAGGCTAAAACGTTTCCCCATTCCAATTGCACTCTAATAATGATGGTCCAGTTTTGTCATGTAAGACTATATTAGGCATTGAAACTGTTTCCTTTTGTCTGTTGCAACAGATGGCAAGGATGGATGTTCAAGTTTTAAGGCTATGCCTGCAATTGTGACAGTGTTTATTTTTTCCCTGATGAAATTGGGAAGTGGGGGCTTAGAGGCAGATCCTACAAAAACACAGCAAAATCACTGTGAACTAAAAAACTGTAGCCCTCTGTGATCAGACAGGGCATCACATAATCAGCTTTCACTAAAACAAAAGAACTTTGAACATCCTCGTCCATGTACTTCATTGTGTTGTTCCAGAAAATATCCAGACCCCCACCACGGAGGGAATTTCACTTAGGACCCCCCCACCTCCCTGGATTTTCCATTTTTGCAGGGAACTGATGACCCCCCATCCCTTCGGAATTTCCACAAGTGTGACAAAGACCCCCAACCCCTCTGGAAAAGTTCATTTTCAAAAGAAAGACTATTAAACTAGAAGAATGAGGCAACGTATGGTTAGTACAGATCAGAAGCTTGCATGCTTCTGTTTCCATTTATTTGAGTGATCTCGCAAAAAACACACTACACCAGCACAAAGTAACCTGATCTGTAATTTTGCTCATCTCTTAAAATGAAACAGAGAAAGTTAATAAGTCGGTTATATTTGTGAATTTACCTTAATCAGGGCAAGCTTAGATTTGTTATTCGTCTCATGGGTGTAATGTTGATAGAATTAACGCCATTTTGCAATGCAGAACAAGTCAAACTTACGACCACAAAATTAATGCAAAGCAAAGAGGAGAATAAAAACTCTGAATTCTGAAATGATAACAATGAATACCCCTTCTTGAAGATACTTGAAGGGAAACCAAGTCCAATTTACTGTTTTCGATCGACTCATGCGACATGATGTGCGATGGTCAGTATAAATGTTTGGTGAAATCAACACCATTTCAGCGAGAATTTCAAGAACATGCCACACGTTCAACCACAAAATTAAGGGAAAATGAAAAGGAGAATAAAAACTCTTCATTCTAAAATGGTTACAATGTATAGCTTGTGCTTCGTGGAGGCAATAGCCACTCTTCTGATCTATCGGACCACGTGTTGTGTTGCGTGATGTGTTGCATGCGTTGATGTTTTGGGAAGACTGGTAAATGGCGGCCAAATATACAAGGGCAGTCGGTCTAATTCCTTTGAAATTACATCCAAAACAGAACAAGAAAAAGGAACCTGGTTAAGATCAAAAAGAACAATCTTAAGTGATATATGTCAAGTTATTTATGTCCTAAAATGATCTATCAGGTGGTAATTGTTCGATCTCAGGTCGAAAACAAAATGATATTGCCCCCTGGAAAGTGATTTTATGGTCCAACCCCCCTCCCTTCTGGAATTTCCTGGGCCTCTGACCCCCCCCCCCCACCCCCCTGGAATTTCCAATTCCCTCCGTGGTGGGGGTCTGGATATTTTCTGGAACTACACATTTAGAACATTCAACAAACTGCACTAATCCACACATGGACCACTACAGCAAAACTAAAAACAAGGGCAGGAGAATAAAACAGAACAGAAAATTATGCATATTGCAAGAGCAAACACTGAATTGGAAACTGCGATGTGAAACTGAGAAGGTCCCTAATACCCCATCCCCTGTGCACTGAAATGCTTAACTTAATTTAGGCACCAGGTACTGCAGTTGGTTAAATTGCGGCAGAAATAGCTCTTATACATAGTTACTTCAGACCTTCAAATTTCACATTAATGGTGAACTTATGAGGTTTCAACATAATAAACTTCAAATGTAGATAATGAGTTGTCAGAGATACTACATACTGCTTGTGCAAATGCAAAGAGTTTTGTCCTTAAATGAGGCATGGTGGTGAAAAAAGCAAGGCTGTGATTAACATTCATGTTGGCTACTTGTTGTCTCATTGTCTCTTTGCTTATCCATGTTTAACCTGTAGGTACTCAGGACCAACCAACCTGGCCAAAACCCCCTGATACCTTTACAACAGGTGCCTTACCTACTGCACCAGCAACTGCTGGAGTATTTAGAACTCCAGACCCTTCCCCTCAGGTGGATAGAGGACGTGCACAGACAAGACGTGATTTAGAATCACAGATTGGTAAGGACATTGAATAGTTATACTGTTGATGATGAAAGTTTGTTTATCTGCGAAAATCTAGGGACTTAGGTTGTTCCTTAAGATGTCCTTAACTACATGTTCTTCATCTTAGCTGCGTGTTTAATCTGTTGAAGTAAGTCTTCCCTTGTGAAATGAGGCTCAGCTGTTTTAAGAGATGAGTATGACCATGTGCAGGGCTCGAAATTAAAAAAATACTCAGGTCGCCTTTTGGCGACCAACTGGAGAAATATAGTCGCCAGATGCAAATTTTTAGTTGCCAGCTCATAGTCAGGGCTTCCGATATTTTGTGCTGTTGCAGAGCCGCAAATTCACAAAAACACGCAAAATACCGCAAAATTTGGTAGAAATCGTATCAACTACATGTTTGTACAACATATTTCTCAGCTATTGGGGTTATTTAGTTGCCATAAACTTGTAAATTTATCTTGAAACTTTGTCACTGAAACGTGCAAACAATGTCCCAAAACTACCAGGCGTAGATTATGTTGCGAAAAACTGGGTACTAGCCATGATGTTAAAGGCTTTGCCATTGGTTTTTAGTTCTGGAGCATATTGTTGTTGAAAGAGCAACTGATGACCTCTGTTAGAAAAACATTAAAAAAACGCTGGTCTGGTCAGCGCTAAACCGATTGGCCTCTAAAAAATAACCACAAAATCTGCCTTTTTTGATGGATTGATTTTCGGCTAAGTTTGCCTTGAAAATTCCCGCGAAATCGGTCGATTTTTCCACGAATTTGTCCCCAAAAATCCCGCGAAATTTGACTTTTTTTCGGCGACCTATCAGAAGCCCTTCATAGTATGGTGTGCTCCATCAGATTTGAAAATATCGTCGATAGAAGTCGCTATAAATTTGGAGGTAAACTGGCTTTGTGTATGCGATTTGGCACATTTTTTATGATGAAAGCAAAGCAGAATAAGATGAAATGTTTGCTTTAACTTTACTCTTTTAACTTAAATCTAAATCATAGAGAAATCAGGTCGCCACTTTGGTGACTAAACTAGAAGTTTGAGTCACCAAGGAGAAAATGTTAGTCACATTGGCGACCTTATCAGTCGCAATTTCGAGCCCTGATGTGTTATGAATCAGTTTGAGAAGTAGATGTTAGAGTTTTCATGTACACAGTTAGCTTGTCTGGAGAACCTGGTGAGTGCACAGCCTAAAGTTTGGGTAAATCAGACAACCAAGATGTGCAACTTGTTTAGCAACATTGCTGCAAAACAAGTTGAAAAGCTATGTTATGCATTTTGCCACCCTTGTTCAAACCTGTTAACAACTTGACTTGTTGGAAGACAGGTTTGATCAATCAATCAATCAATCTTTATTCTCTTAAGATAAAAAGACATATCTTAAGTTACATCAGCAGTTGAGAATCTAAAAATACGTAAGACATACTGTATACAAATAATAGAAAGATCAAAGATTATATCTAAAAATTATCTTATTTACAAAAACATTCTTAAATCTATCAGTCTTTATATCTGGCCGATGAGCGCTTTTTTTTCTGAGTAGGTAGTTTGTTTCTTTCTTCTTTGGAATGATGTTTCTGAGCAGGCGATCCGCGAGGTAAACGTGCAACATTGCTATTCAACTCGTTTTGTAGCAGTGTTGCACTACGAGTTGCATGTTTTTTGTTGCCCGGTTTGCCATACCATAAAGGGATCTGGAACATGAATCAAGCTCTACAATTTGAGGGCTTCACACAAAAATGTTCCCTGGAAAAAGGAAATGAGGACTAGTCCTGGGACATTTTTGCTTGCACTTTGCCTTTCCTTTGTTATTTCTGTTGACCTAAACTCACCTAAAACAACAAAACTATATAACCTCTGCTCTGCAAGCCACTATTAAAACTCTTTTACTCCTGGCAGTAACAATATCAAATTTCCCCTTAAAACAACTGCTTAATTAATAGAATTAATTGACAGAATAAAGCAAATGATCACAATACTTTAGGTATCAGTACCTTTGGGGTGTCTGTTCTAAGTTCTAAGTATCACCAAGTTAGAAAGGGCCTTGATTGTTAAACAAATTATTATTCTCTTCCTTAGCAAAAATAGGAAATGTAATGGAAGAGTTTAGTACATGCTCGTAAGTTATGTGTATTAGGGACTGTGAAGTGTGTTTGAATCTCTGTCACCTTCACCTTTTTCAGATGGTCTCTGCGCTACCCTTAGTGATGCTATTAAGAGTGGAAGGCAAGACCAGTCCGCGGAGATTGTCAAAAAAATGGCTACTCAGAATCTTCATCTTAGTATTAAACTCAAAAATCCCACACTGGTCACAATGGACTCAGGAGGCAACACAATCAGGTAAGACTTCTTCTAACCTCTTCAAAAGTTTTTTTTTTCTTTTATGGGCTAGAAAGAAGTTAGGTTTAGATTTAATATCCCTCCTCTTTTTGCTTATGAAGGAAAGAATAAACTGTTCACCTTGGTTTGTCGTCAGCTTAGGAACATATATTAAATTTTCCATTTTTTACAAAAACCTGATAGAAACAAGCCTTGCCTAATTAACCAACTACATTAGTAACTACCCTGTTCGTTTCTGGATGACTTGATCATCAACTGAAGAATTATTTTGTAGTTCGAAAAATAAACTTCATTGTGTGTCCATGCACATTTTGTTTCTTGATTTCACAAATTCAAAATAAGTCAGTCTTGCCACGTCATTCTGAGACCCATTTGACCACTTAAAACAGTTTTTTTAATTCTAAAGTTTTTAATTAATGACTCTCTAATTCGCCATTGTTTGTTATCCATGTTAATCTGGCTCCATCAAAATCCATTCACTGATTATCGTTTGGAGTTCGATCTTTTTCACGGTGGAACCCCTGCCATATGAACAACTCATTATAGGAGACGTCACTGTTTCCTCAAGGCCAAATAGAAGTTTGTCGATTTTAATTGACACTTTGCGCCGAACCTCTCATCTTAAGGTTTATTTTCTGTGAATAATTGCGACTTTTTGTTACCTTAATACGGATTATTTGCATTGCTCGAAAGGTGCGATTTGTTTAAAAGTGTAATACCCTTTCTTATGAAAGTTGGTTAATATTGTCACTTGAGGCTTACTTCCTTAAATTTCATTGTAAAATTAAAGTGAAAGAATTCTTTTTAGAGACTTATCCCTTCGATAAGTATTAAGATATATATTTCTTGTTGGCGAGTTCGTTGGTGGCGAGATTACCGGATACAATCTCGTCCTTAAAGCATTTCTCTTAGAAAATCAGAGGGGCACTTCCCCAGATTTCCAAGCGAAATCTCGGAGGAAGGTTGCACCCAAAACCCCTTGTGACATTCTATAAGCCCAGGGCTTACATGTGGGATTTTTATAGTGTCTGAATATTACCCAAATTGCGGAATTCTCTCAATGCTGCATCTTGATCCTCACATTGAAGTGAAAGGTGATTTACTTATATT
>CALNXK010000047.1:3087500-3130000 GCA_942486035.1 Porites lobata | reverse complement strand
CCGTGAGAGACCTCTGATAGCAGGGAATCCACCCTGTGAAAGTACTGGCAAAGACGTTCAGCTCTATTTGAATGGTCATATGGCAGGTCTTTGTCCACGGATGCAAAAGTTAGAACCTCCTTAAAATGGGAGTGAAAGAGTTAATCCATTTTCTCCTCTTCATTTTCAGGCGGAACAAGCACGACAGCGAGAGGAAGAGCACGCAAGGGAAGAAAACTTGGCTGCCCTTCTCCAGACTGCTCAACAGACTCTTATTCCTAATCCGGAAGAGTTTGACTGTGGTATTTGCTTTGTTCCCGTGGAGCCTGGAGAAGGAGTGGTACTCAGAGAATGTCTTCATAGATTCTGCAGGTCAGCGTTCACAGCTAAATACTGGCTGTCATTGAACACCAAATAGGGAAACATCAGATTTTTCGTGATACCTTTATTTGCCAGGCTGTATCTATTAGTGATCGGACCCTCAGCCACTTTGTCGGACGTCATCACTGTGCTATCCTGCAGTGTTTCCTTCTTGCTTGCTTGAAAAGGGCTGCCCGTCTCCAGGCCCTTACCTGACTTTCTTCCTTACCTTCGAAGAAAATGATGCACTGAGGTGCCCTGAAAAATACGAGAAATAGAAGGATGCAAGTATGCTGGAATTAAAATTGCCCGACTTTTGGCGACGTTATTCGTCATTTGCACATCGCCCACAATGCATTTTTTAGCCCCCCTTCCCCCCCCCCAAAAAAAAAGAAAGAAAGAAGTATTGTGTTCAATTTCTCTTGGGTAGACTGTAACATTCAGGAAAGATTAAAATAAAAAGTTATGCAAAAAATTTTTTTTGGGTGGGGGGGGGGACTGGGGGGGCAAACAAGGTGTATTATGGAGATGTGCAAATGATGAATATGACATATACCTATGTCAAAAAATGTTGCTTTGGTAATGGGTCATTGGGCATAAGGCATTGGGCATTTGGGAATGCGGATCTCACTGCAATGATTTGTTTCAGCGACCACCAAACAACAGCTTCTCAGTGCGCAATGCAGTGAATCATCTACATTTCTCCTTCTTTTCTTTAGGGCTTGTCTAAGTGAACACATTCGTCACGCAACAGATCCGGAAGTGCAGTGTCCTCACCAGGATGAAAATTACGCCTGTCACGCAACTATTACAGGACAAGAAATTCAGGCGGTAAGTGGGTTGCTAAATGGTGGAGAGCAACAGGGAGCCCGGAAAGCGAGACGTGGGAGCCGGAAGAAAAGGCGGCATAGATGAAAGGGAGCATATTCAAACTTTCACAAACAGGAAAGCCACTGCTGTTCTGTTTAGTGCAACTCGAGTAGTGGCGGTTTATTGACCATTGCAAACCTTGTTTAGTCTCTAAACGAGCTATTATGTAAATTTTGAAACAGTCTTCACATTGTTTTGTCTACACGCTAAGCCCTATTCGCTACTTTGCAAACGAAAAGGGAACTGGGTCGAGTTAACGTTCTCAAAGACTTCTGGGGCTGTTAAAAAAATAGCCAATAGCTGTCCGGTGCGTCCACAGTGACTATCCCAGAAACAATTGCTGGATGCATTTTGGTTCCAGTTCTCTTCTCGTTTCTTAAGTGGCAAATACTTCCTTACGCTTAAATTTCATTTGCCCCTTGCACATCTCCCACAATGCACCTTATTTGCCCCCCCACACCCCCCACCACCCCCAAATTTTGCATAAGCATTGTTTTCTCTTGGACGGCTGTAATACCCAGGAGACATGAAAAACAAAGGTTATGCAAAATTTTGGGCGGCAAATAAGGTGCATTATGGGAGATGTGCAAGTGGCGAATGAAATTTTTCCCACTGTGATGAGCTCTAACTAAAACGAAATCTTCCAAAAATTTTAACTTCTTCCAAACTTTTTTTCCAGCTTCTATCCGAGGAAGATTTCAACAGGTTCTTGAACCGCAGTCTCGCTACGGCAGAAAGCCAAGCCGCTAACAGCTTTCACTGCAAAACTCCGAACTGTCAAGGGTGGTGTTTGTATGAGGATAATGTCAATACGTTCCACTGTCCCGTTTGCAATCAACCGAACTGTTTGACGTGCAAAGCCATTCACCTTAACATGAACTGCAAGGAATATCAAGATGACCTCAAACGAAGGGCACAGAATGACGAGGCCGCGAGAAAGACGCAAGAGTTTCTTGAGGTAAATATTTAGGGTACCATGACCTTCTTAACGAGTATAAGAAATTAATCATTTGAAGGAAGATCATCGCAGTTATATACGCAACGTATGCAGTTGCGAAAAGAAAGCCTGAAGAAAATTCAGGCTTGTACGGGATTCGAACCCTTGACCTCTGCGATACCGGTGCAGCGCTCTACCAGTTAGGCTAACAAGCCAACTCATGGCAGCAGGTCGTTGAATTGGTTAGTTATAAACCAGTGAAAGGATGATCATGAAATTGTGAATATATGAAAATCATATATGTGAATATAACAGCGATGATATGTGCGTATATAACTGCGGTGATGTATGATATATATATGATTTTCATGTATTCATAATTTCATAAGAAAGTAAATAAGCAAGTGAAATAAATCCTCTATTACCCTCCCTCTCTTTCTCAACGAGGGTAGTTTCTTGATGTTGCGAATAGCGCTATTAGCAAATAGAAACAAACGAAGAAAGAAAATAAAAAGAACTGAACAATACTCAAACCACAATGCAACATGCGTTTCCGAAATACCGACGTAATGCTCTACAAAGTAATAACTGACAATCATAAGAACTTTGATTATAAAAAAAAGAGCAAGTGCCTGCTTTCCACTAAGAAATACCTAACGTTTTCCAGCGTCTCAGAAAAGTGGGCGCAGAAAAAGAGAGAGCGCTAAAGACGACGCTTCGTTTTTGGCACACAGGAGAGCGCGAGACTCGAAAGACACGCGAGTGTCTGTTGACGAAGTGCAGTGGACCATGGCCCGTTTTTTCCTTCCCGCCTTCTTTTGCGCGAAAATTTTCATCGAGACAGGGCCAAGCAGGGCCTGGAACAAGCTAAGATTTCGAAATACTCCATGCACCCAAGTCTCTTTTGTCTAAGAAGCTCCTTTTCCCAATCCCCATCTCGCGCAAATAAAATAAAGTGTTATTTGCAATTTCTCTGCCCGTCTTACTCTTACATGGTGGGATTATTGATATGCAACAAATTATCTCACGTTGATATTATACCTATACCCTTTCTTCAAAAAAGCACCGCAGTGATGATATCCTTTGTAGCAGTCCAGACATTAAGCAGGGGCGGATCAAATATGTTGACCTGCGGTTTTCTAATACAACTGGTATTCTGCCAAAAAAACTATGTGGTTTATTGGTGTTGAAGTAGAGCAAGAGACGAGTGCACCCCCTCCTAAAACAAATCCTGGATCCGCCCCTGTTAAGTAATACAACTATGTTGACCTTGGAAAATACCTCTTTAAAATACCTCTCACCTCTCTCCACCGAGGTGCATACAGATAAGAATGAGTTTGACCCTGTTTTTTTTCTAGAATATGGTAGCAGGTGGAGACGCCATGCACTGTCCAATGTGTAAGATTATTTTAGTCAAAAAGGACGGCTGTGATTGGATGAGGTGTAGCATGTGCAGAACAGAGATCTGTTGGGCCACTAGGGGTCCAAGATGGGGACCTGGGGTGAGTATATATGCTTTTGTTATTGATGCATTGGTTTGCGGCCTATGGTTGACTCCTTGCCGCGTCAAACGCCTGAGAAGGTGCATGACCTATTATTGACCCGAATGTCTGAGTAGTATAGGGCGTGTGTTTTAGGCCTTTTTTCAGGGAGTGCCACTAGCATAGCGGGCAGGAGACTAGGATGAAAGCATAGACGTTTGCCTTTGTTTCATGAAGAAAATACAGTGATTTAGCGAGCTGGGAAACATTTTTGTCGATGACTTCAAAGTCCTTCGTCTTGGGAATTTCTGCATGACAGACTGTGTGGGTGTTCATTGTGTTGTATACCAGCACTATAAGAGGCTCTGACCTCCCTCTGCAAAAAGGCTTAGAAAGTGTCTTGAGATGCTTCGCGCAACTTCGCTTAAAACCGCAGGGGTCAAGCGACAGTGCCTTATAATAGGTCATTTGCATGATGGCGTCATTTTACTACTATGACCAGGATCCTTCAGGGTTTTGCTTTCTTGTGCAAATTAGGGTTTTTGTTATTTAAACCTCACTGGGATTACCAAATCTTGAATATGAAAAGGAAAACGAAAAGAATTCTGGTCGTAGTAGTAAAATGACGCCATCGCGCAAATCGCCTATTGGAAGCTTAACTGTCGCCAATGCTATCCAGCTGTAAATTGTAGGAAATACAATATTCCAAATTCCATACTCTTTTTAGGTGAAAGCATCCTCGGAGAAAATTGGAACAATGGCATTCTTGTCACCATAAACTTTTGCCCATGATAATAGATGCCATCGTCCAAACTTGCTGCTGGCTGGTTATTGGCGGTTGAGGTGGAAGAAAACTACGTCGCCATTTTGAATTCATATCTTACCTTGAGCTCGTCGCAACCATGATGTCTCACAAATTCAAAATGGCGGCATGCAGGCTTTCTTTATAATTCTCTTGCGAACTCTTTCTTTCAAATTTTATCTCATTCCTAAGCATAAATACGCGTTATTTATGAAAAGACAAAGGGGCAAATTCTCCTGAGACCTTCACAGAGAAAACAGAGCATACAAGCAACAGAGGTCTTTTATTTTCCAAATTTTATAACGATAGACAACTGACGAGATATATTGTTTTCTTCCCATAGGGCAGTGGCGATATAACAGGAGGTTGCAGGTGTCGCGTTGGAGGAAAGAAGTGCCATCCCAGATGTAGAAACTGTCACTAATTACACGATCCTCTATAGAATTTTCAATAAAATGTTAACGTTACGATAAGGTAGTTTAGCTTGAGAAAACAGCCGGCAACTCGCGACGCAGGGAAAATGTTGGTTGCGTCACGAAAGGCCTGCTGTTTTCTCAGCCTTTTTGTAGTTCAGTTTCAAAACCTAAATATTTAAGAAAGAACTTTTCAATCAAGTGCTGACAATTCCGTTTGAAGCAATTTCAAATATTTTTGAAGAGAGAAGTACATATTCACAAAGTATTTTTTAGGTTTGATTACCTTTACTTAGATTCAGGTTAATCGCCTTTTTTTTCCGAAACTGTACTAAATACCTAGGGGAGTGTTTTGTGAGTATGTCGCAACACTGGGTATCATATTTTATCGACTTTAACTCTATCTATTCAGTTTATGCCATTCTAGGCTAATGGTTATTTCTGGAAAATTCAAGTCATTTCAAGTTATTTCCTTTGTTTTCATATATATATATATAATATAATTTTGAGAAGTTATGACGGCTAATATTTGCACAAAAGAATTATCTTTTCTCATTTTAAGGGCCTGTTTACATGGAGGTAGGGGACCCGAGGTAGGTGAGGTAACCCGCGGCGGGTCACCTCACCTAACTGGGGTCCCCCACCTCCATGTAAACAGGCCCTAAGACGTTTGTTGCCGTTTAAGTACTTTAGCCGGGTGTTGGGGCTAAAGTATTTATATAAGAAGTACACAACAAAATCGCTTGCCATACAACGAAGCTGCGATAGAGGGCAAGAATTGGTAAACAAACTGAAAATTTCACGTGTGGAAAAGCGAAAACTCTAGCGTTGCGAATTTTATTATCCAAAGGCTACATTCATACACAAAATAAAGGAAGTTCAACTCTCAGAGATGGACAGTCTCAGCCTCGTACCCAGGCCTGTTCGCGCTATCCGAGTGACCAGAGGAGGCTTGGAACCGAGCGCGATAGGCGAATTTTCCCGACAAGCTTGACAGGTGACGTCACATCCGAAATCGCCGAGGACGACTGGGAACGAGGCTGGGACAGTCTTGTACCTTCATGTCCTGACAGATCAGCAACAGCGCTTTACGACTAGATTCCAATTTTATACGAGAGGGACTACGCAATACACTTTAGACACATTCTTTCAAAAAGCCCACCGCTTTAGCCTGAATTTCACTACAATATAGCAACGATTTGAAAAACAAATTGAACTTTTGTTGTGATAACAAGTTATCCAAGGGGTGTGATGGACTTGATATACGTTGTTTGACGCACGAAATCACGACTTGTTTGGGTTTGACTGGTAAAGTTGTTTTGGATAATACCCGCGAGTGTAGAAATCGACGTGCGTCCTTAAAGTTATCAGAATGAACAGGCGCCAGGCTTTAAGGATTTTTACTATTCTAGTTACATTTCTCGTTTTATTTCACTTCGTTTTTTCTAAAGTAAACTACTACTGGTAAAACAGCGTATCTAAATCTGAATTATTTACAAACTTAATAGAATTTTCGACGAATTAATAAATAAACGTTACCAGCTGCGTTTCAGCGTTACAAGTGAGTGGTGTTATGGAGTGACTTCTTCAAAAACAAAATGAAAGTCTTGACATGATGATACGTACGCGATCTTTGATATTAGAAAGCTGAAAGATTGTTTCGAAAGAGCGACAGGTGGAGAAGGTATGGACGCATTAACACCGAGAACCGGGCACAAAAACTTTAGTTTATACCAAGCTCCCTTTACGTTCCCGACTTCACAGCAACCGGAGGCTCTGGTGACGAGATGGGCTCTCCCGCTTAAAAAAATGGTTTTGTTTTGTTCGTTATCACTGAAATCCCGCAACCTTACATTCATTTTCATACTACTGTTTGATGAGGTTATAGAATAACATACCGATTTTCGATAAAACATTATTTTCCACATAAATAAAATAAGCCATTTTTTTTGAAAAAATAAAGTAAAAGAAATGAGAAAGTTATTTATAAGTCCTATTGAAAATCAACCAATCAGCATCGAGTTACTTTGGTTTTGGTCCCAGTCTCTTCACACTTCCACTCTGCAGCCTCTTTATCAAAAGCGTAGTTTCAATCTTGGTCCCAGACTCTAGTTGATCAGCCGCGGTATGGAACGCTCGCCCCAGATATTTATCAATAACCTCGGCCGGAGCTTCAGGATCCACTGACTGTATGGCCTGACGCACCATCTCTACAGACACTTCACTAAGAATAAATAAGGGTGGGATTAACCTTCGGGTATTATTTTACTTTTCCACTGTAGATTCTCCCATTGTGTTACAGCCTCGACGTCTTTCTTCAAGTAATTGTATAAACGAATACGAACTCTAGAACCATAGAAACATAAATGTTGACGTACTTGCTTCATCCGCTTTTAAATTTAGTGTTCTCGACACAATAAACACATTTTCCTAGTCCCCATCACCGTCAAAAGCTGTTTTCGTATAAAACTGCCCCACACAAAAAAATTTGATTACCAAAACAACACGAGGACAGGGAAAAAGTGTCCGTAAAAGTAGAATGAAAATGTTGATATATTTTATCAACAAAACAAGAACCTTTAAGCTTATCTTACCTGTTGCCTGTCAGGGCATTTTCGATCTCCTTTACATACATGGTCTTCTCTAACTTTTCTTGCTCTCGTATCCTGTCCACAAATGGTCCAGATCGTCCTTCTTCATCCTTGTTACAAACAAAAGGTAAATTGATGGTAAAGACAACTCTTTTCGCGACGGACACCGTTGGAATTAATACAAAGTGTCCGACTTAGAAAACTGTCCATCTGATAAAGAGTTAAAGGAAAAGGGCTGGAGAATGGCAAAGATCAAGCCCAAGTGTCTGTTTTACAGCAAAACCCTTAAAGAGAGGGGCTGTAGACTGGTTTCTGTTGTGTAATAATTATTTAGAAGAAGGCCCTGTAGCAGGTCTTAAAAACGTTCACAGAATGAGATTTCCGATCTTTTGAGACTTTGAGATTTTTTGAGACTTCTTCAAGTGGACTTCTCAAACTCATTAATAATTCATTAAGAAAATACAAAGGAAATTAATGTTTAATGAGTGTTTGGAAATCGGATGAAACACTGCTTAGTATTTGCATCCTTAATTTCTCCTTCAAAAATGATTTTGTTTGAGAAGAAATATCAAACATTCGACACAGTGTTTCATCACCAGATGAAACACCTCGAAGTTCGTCAAAAATACTCCGCTGCGCGTCGTATTTTCAACTCTCTTCTCGGTGTTTCATCTGGTGATGAAACACTGCATCTCATGTTTGATATATTACTTAAAGAACGTTTCCAAAAAACAAAAAAAAAACATGTTAAGGATTATTCGTGAAACTCTTCGACTAGAGGTCTCGTTAACCAAATCGACATTTCTTGATCTTCTCACCTCAGTAAACAGGTTTTTGTATTGAACATTTTCTCCAGGTGACTCTTGTTCACAGGCTTTCATTAAAACTTCTATCGATTCGTCATCCTTTAGCGGGAAGAATGAACGTAAGCACTGTTCAAAGTCCGCTCTTGACAACGACCCCTGGAAAAACAAATAAAGGTACTATTTGAAAATAATCCTTATAGTTATAACTGTCAAAATATTAAAGCCTTAGAAAATCAGATTTCCGCGTTTTCGATTCAGTCAGTTGGATGAGGCTGGGTATGATATGAACAATTATATAGACCGAGGAGGTGTTATCTGAGACTTATCTGCCTCTCTCTTTGACTTTCTGAGGGAACCCTCGGAATAAGGTTGTCGTTATTGCAAGATAGCAATTGTCTACAATTTGATAGTATCCCTCACTGACGTCTGTGACCGACGTAAAAAATAGCAAACCAATTCCAAATTTGGTCAGCGCCAGCTGGTTACGTAGAATTGGCCAAAAGATTAAAGCCAATAAGAGATGGAGAAATATCTTGAATGACGGATAATATTACACATTTGGTTATTCTGACGGCAAAGAGACGACAAGAGCAATCCCTTACCTGATTTCCCGCTGCCAGATCAACTTTGGTGAATGCGTTGTAAAGTTTTTCTAACATCACTAACTGATCGTGGTAAACTGCTTCATCGATCTGAAAATTGAAGTTACTCGAGTCACTTTAAAATCCAGAAAGTGAGACATGAAATGAATATATCATTAATTCAATAAATAAATTAATAATCAATAATGCTATATTTCTTGCGCAACCTCATGTATACAGTCACATAGCTTTGCTTCGCGTACCTGTATATCCGTGATCGACTTAGATATCATTAGAAATGAGGGAAATAAGAGACCCTTTAAAGGAGCAGGGACATATCTCCCTTTTAAACAGTAGGCCCGAAAATAGAGGAAGTGGAAGGTGAAAGCTACTGCACTGGTCCAATAACCAACCGACTGGGGAATAGCTACTTCCTAAACTTAGCAGAGCACACCATTTACCATGCTATAACCATCGCAAGCATGTATTTCGACAATATTGGTGACTAAGATTATACCGAGGAGAGAGTAAATGAGTATAGGAAAGTGATCATTGTTCAATCTATACCTCCTTCTGTAGTATTCCATAGAACAGACCAACCCTTGGATCATGTGTGTACCGACCGCAGGCATCATACAGGTTATATCCCCACTCTATAATCATGTTTTCTACACCGAACCGCCTGTTGAGGTACTGATACAAGAACTCGCCCAAGTCCTCACGCTCTCCGTCGGGTTTCTGGAAAAATAATTAAAAAAATAAAACTCAAAATTACACAGAGCCGATCAGGCCTCCCATTCACATCGTGGTACTTTGCGCAATGGAATGCAAGCGTTCACCTGAATGAGATTCTCAAACAAGACTCTAAGACCCATAAGAGGACAAGTAAAAAGCAGAAACGGTGACTGAGTAAGAATGCCGTGTACTAATCTCTCATCGCATTTGCCCGTAGGACTTTTTCCTTTTTCTACACTTAAAAGTAATAAAAAAACTCCATCAGGCAAATGAAACAGCTATGCGCTATACTGCAAGATGAATCCAACCATGCCTCCTCTAACAACCCTTACTACCCACTATAATGTCGTTAAATATTTTTGAGTGGCTCAACAAATGAGACAAATGAATGCTTAAAAATGAGGTTGATACCTAATTCGACCGAATCAAAGGTTTATTAAAACCCAAAGTACTTTCTTGTGTAAAAATATCGTTTCTTTACCTTCAGTTCTAAAAACAGTGCATGTATACCCACCCTGTGTTTGTCTAGATCCACCTGGCCTAAATGTTGACCTCAATGCTCTCAAAGTCAGAGCGCACATGTAACGTTACGTCTTTGTTTTGAGTTTTATTAGAACGTTACATTAAGCGTGCATTTTTCAGTTGCTTTTAAACCACTAAAGATGAGGCAGCACCCTCGAAAGGCAGGGTTTGCTCCTTTTTTTAATAGCGCATATTTTAAAAAACTTTGCTATTCACTCTGAGTTTGTCTACTTGACTTGCCTCTCACAGAGAATTTTCTGCTGATTATCTTACCTCAGCGTCGTGAGCTGCTTTTTCCTGCCAGATGTCTTTGATGAGAAGTGAAGTGTCTCTCTTACCGAGACGTCTGTTACGCACTTGACCATCATAACGTAAAAATTTAGGCACTTCTGGACCGGCACCCTGCAGTAAAAGAACATTTATAAATTAAGACTGAAAGTGAGAACGACCGAAACAACCGTGAAAATCACAAATGACTGGACTGTTCAACAAATACCAGCAAGTCACACAGTAGAAACAAATCAGGGCTCGAAGAAAAATTCCGCATCTTGCGCCTTCAGTATCAAACGCAAGAAAAAATGAACTCAATGTAGAGCAATATGGAATTTCGAACCATGGCCAATGAGGCCCAGAAACATGTAACCGGACCAGTGATAATCTAGAGGCGGTACAAAACGAAGAAATACAAAGGATCGGAGCATAGGTGGAGGATAAAGTCGTAGCGTGTCTTTTAAAGGGGGACGATGACGCGAGTTCAAAGCACTTGTCCACTCTTGTAAAATGGTCAACTGATGTAACATCTTCCTCTTGGTAACTTTCCTTATTGCGCGTGTCAGATAAATCTAAATTAGCCGGCTGAAGCCCAGTGCTCATCCTGCACTGTAAAACTTTGTCACCCAAATTCACTTTACCAATATCCGCACCATTCCTATCACTATCATCAGCGAGTGTATCATTAACCTGAGATCAGGCCCAATTTAAGCGATTCTCATACATTCTCTCTAACGGCGTCGTTTCGCCATCATAATTAAACCATACCAAAATAGAGCCATTGTCATTAGTTTATCATATTAAACCACCCATTGAGCTGTCATCAAATCATGAGCCACAGGAAGTTGTTTTACATCATAACCATTATAGAGAGTTGCAATAATGTAATGTAAACTACAAGGATCATGCGTCTTGTTCGAATAATTTTTACCTGTCCTTGAAAGTATTCAGCACCAGTGCTAACACCAGCCTGTATGATAGCAATATCTTGTCCTGTCATTTCCGCTAGCAACACATCCACTAGCTCATCACTGCTTCTGTTCTGAGACAACTCGTTCCATCGATCTGTTCCTCCTTCAACATACTGTGCACACTTCTCCCAATGAGGCCTAAACATAACAAGAGTAAAGAAGTATGGAGGTGCAAATAAAACACGATACTTTTTGTTATCTACCGAGTCGATCCACGTCCTCGAGTCTAAAGATTTCAAATAATATAAGTGAGACCTCTGTAATACGGACTCTGTCCCTTTGTTGCCCATGTTATGAACACTTCACTGTACGGCCAAAAGTACTTACCTGGGTGTGGCACTTCTTCTCATCTGCTCACAGTCATGTGCGTACTGATCTCTCTGATCCACCACCTTCTTGTGCACTTCAAGAATGGCACTGAAAATTTCAATGAAAAAGCAGATATTTGTATATTGTACCTTTTGACAAGACCTTACGGAAAACAGAGAGGGTCTAACAAACCAGGACAATAATATCACTGAAATACACGAACTTCTAAACGCTTTGAGCTATTTCATTGTTTTACCTGCAGACTGCTGACTTTCCCAAGTAAAATTGGTTGCGCGTATAATGCTGAATCCCTGGTTCGAGCAAAGTGTGCTCGAAGGATTAGCTAATCTCCTACCCAGTCGTTTTTGGGGCGGCCATGTTTCCCCTCAAGACTCTCCAGCTATAAACGACTGCATTGGGAGCAAAGGGTTTACGTGATGGACTCAGAGTCAGCCCGGTTGTGAGTCCAACTGACAGGATACTTTGAGTAGTTTCACTGTTGATTCCTCTGAAAAGCGTATAGAGTGTAGATGGTGAAATTTTCTTCCCCCTTTAAGTAAAGACTTTTAACCCTGAACGTTTAATTCAACTTTGCTATTTCCAGCGTTTAAACTCTCGGTTCGTTTTACCCTTGCTTAATGAAGCTACAAACTCACTTGTGCTCCTGCATTAGCTTCTGATTATCCACGGTAAACGTTTCCATATCTTTCTGTAATTTCTGTGAAAAAAAAAAAAACATGAACATCAATTTCTCTTTTTAAAAAATGGGACAAGGAATATTTGAAGGGGTTTAAGTGCATGCTACTATTTATAAGTTACTTCTATTCACAGAAAATTACAGTTTTTGCGAAAGGAAAAGGCATCACTCACTAATTCGTCTTAGCCAAGGGGAGAATTTAGCCAAATTCAGACAGTAGGAATTGACCAGCTAACTATAGACAGATTGCAATTAGGTGCTTTTGTTATTTGCTTTTTTGTATATAACGCTTAAGAGGCAGATTCGTTTGTAACAAAGTTGTCAGGATTTTGTTATTTACAGGTAATGTCTTCGCTATCAATGAGTTTCATAACAAGTAAGAGCGAGTGACTGGAAACACCATGGGAAAATACTTAACAAAATGGATTGGACTGCTGTGATACGGCCCCTTAAAAAATGATGAATTTGAGAATGACAGGCGTCTCGGCTATATATTTTGTTACCATTGGTGTTGTCTAACGAAAATTTCAGGTTCTCACAGTTTCGGCTTTTCGTTTAGGCAACACAGTAAAGGGAACGCTTACGTTAAACTGGGCCTCAAGTCTTTCAAAATCCCTTCTCGGCACAACATCTCCATAATCAGCCTCCATTTCTGCCAGCTTTTGACTCTTGGCATCAAGATCCTCTCTTGCTTTCCTGCAAGAAGAAAAAGCCACAAGAAAAACGAAAGAGTCAGAGAGAAGGCTTTTCTTTCTTTCTTTCTTTCTTTCTTTTCAATGAAGCTTCTTTCACACGACAACGAACGAATTTTGACCGGTTGAAAATTCGTGCGTTTAGGTGTCCCTTTAACACGGAACGACCTTAATAGTACGAAAATTTAGAAGCCTGGTCGTTTAAAGTTCTGTGAGAACAGAGCAAAAATAATAGATCTAACGGGCTGGTGTGAACGAAGTGTCCGGTCAAATTTTTCAGCCGGACGAAAATTCGTCCGTTGCCGTATAAACGTAGCCTGAGTTGCAGAATAATGGAGAATCAGTAATGGGATTTCTTTTCGTTTGTGGTACTTACTTCAGCGCGAGTTTAAGGAATGTGACATCCTCTTTTCCTTCGCCTTCTTCCTCTGCATTCGGTTTCTTGGCGTCTTCTTGTTGATATTTTAACTCATTTATATCAGCTATCAACATCTTCCTAAAATACGTTGACAAAATTAAAAGTATACAGGTCATTTTGTGCTATCGTCGGCAAACGATTTTCTTTGATGCAAGTAGTTACACTGTAATGCCTGACTACTTGTGCAAAGATCGCAAAAGCTGTTTAAACCACCATAAGCGGGTCTCAAATAAGGTAAAAAAGTCATCATCTTTTATGGGGGTTAAAACGTAGCAAGTATTCGATCTGTACAATATCATACTCACAACGCGGGTCAATTGCCAACGAAGTTAAGTTGGACTGTTTAGATGGCAAGTGGTTGAGTAAGGAACTGACGCTGACACTATATGTATTTCTCTTTATGTTCACCTCTCAAGCTATCACTTTTCTCTGAGTTTAGCTTGCGAGTAAGCACTTGAGGGGTGGGGTGGGGGAAAATCTTCCCTTGCCCATCCCAAACCTCGGTGCCTGCGTTCAGCACCTTATCCTATGGCAATTACTTCTTTGCATGATATGGCACAGCATGCATTCATTTGTCGTTAATACCTGGCATCACACTCGTTTCTATATCGTAAATATTCAGCAGCTAACTCTTCTTGTAGCTGAAATAAAAAATTAGCAGTCAGTTGAACGTTTTGTTTCTAAAACACTAAATATCTGTTTGCAAAGAGAAGAAAAAGTAAATTTACTTAAACTTATAAATGAGCTATTCCTCAGTGGTTTTTATGGACAAATGCAAGATCACAGCCATAGAATTTAAGAAACTGGAGCTATGTTTACAGTACTTCTCTAATCTTCATGTAAGTATGATACACGGCAGGAAAAAAACCCAGGTCCGATTGCGCAGGGCAAGTAAAAATAGAAGTTTGGTGGCCCAGCGGAAAGTATCAGCTTAGTAAAAGATAATTTCCAGAAAGAAAACTAATTCAGAACTGAAGACTGCAAGATCAGTGAGACAATTTATTTGAACTATAGATCATGAAACATTGTGTTCCCTTCTGGCAAGAAACATTTAATTAGGGGCAAGTGAAAACTAAAATTTACTTGCCCACTAGGCAAGTGGATTCCAAATTTTTTTTCCTGCCCTGTGATACACCTAATAATTTCACTAATTGACTTATCCCATCTTAACAGCAAATTTTAAAGTCAATATAAATTTGTATGTTGAGTACGCACTTGCAATAGTGTATACTAAGTATGTACAGGTCGCATGGGGGGCATCCAACAATGTAATGTAATGTAGTTACGTCAATTAGAGGAGAACAAGACGTGCCCTCTTTACATTATATATAAGCTCAGACATCAACACACATGCAAGGGCGCCACTGGCAGCCGCTATCAGTCCACTGATGAGCTTACTGTAACCCACCCATAGCACATGATATGAACGATGCGTGATGCACGGAGGGTAGACCAGACCACCGGGGAAATACTCTTTTCGAACAGTAGTGCTGGCTCTTTTATGTCCCCTTTGATTTGACCAATGAAAGAAGGACGAAGGAGACAAGGCAAACGGCTTAATGTCACTGCCCATTGATGCAATCATCTGAACTGAGACAAGGTCTCAAATCACAGCCAGCATGACCTCACCAGTTTTAGACCCTGGTTGTTGGTCTGGCGGGGGTATGAACCCACAACCTCCCACTTGGCAGACTGGTGCTCTCCCAAGGTCAGCTAATTACAATGGATGCTTTGGAAAACATGGATGGATTAAAATGGATGCTTTGAAATAAATAATTTATTTTAAGATAATCCTTACAGTGTGTACCATTTTTCATAGTAAACTTTTATACAGGTTCATCACCTTTTCAACTTGAACTTGAAGAGATATCTGCTCTTCCCTAAAAGAGCAACAGACCATAACGTAAAATAAAAATATTTGACCAACAAAATCAAGCAGATTCTACCTTACACATAGCTGTACAAACACAAAGTTCAGCTAACTATTACATAGTCTGCATAGACTAGTGAGCGTTTATATGCTCTCTATCAGGTCAGTGTCCTCAGACAGAAAGCACATTGTGCAGGATGACATGTAAGCTTTACCAAGCGGTGCTAGTTGTTCAATCTTGGGACATGCAGTTAAAGCAAAGCTAGTATGAGTTATTATGATTGTCACAATTGTTGTGTTTACTGAATTTTACTTGATATATAATATATATAATGTTACAGCTCAAAATTAAATTCAGCTTGCAATTGTTTAATTTAGGTTGATTCTCAATTTCCTTTGTCTACTATCCCTAATTGTGTGGTTCCAGAAAATATCCATACCCCTCCCACGGAAGATTCTTTGATTTGCACCCCTCACCCCCCAGGATTTTCCATTCCAAGGGGGTCTTTGATGACCCCCCCCTCCCCCTTGGAATTTCCAATGATCTTCCGTGGGGGGGGTATGGATATTTTCTGGAACCACACATTACTCATGAATTAGGGCTAGGAGACAAAGGAAATTGAGAATCAACCTAGGTTAAAACTTTTTAAGATGAATTTAATTTTGACCTGTAACATTATTTTACATGTATGATTGTACAGTAGAAAGGCTACTGGGTCTTTACCTGAGTCCTGATATTACATTTTGCAGTCTTTGATTTTCCTTCTTCATTTCTAACACATCTGAATACAAATTAAAGGATATTTAGAGGAGATTTGCTGGGTTGGAGTGGGGAGGGGAGGGGGGGAAGGGGTTGATAAACTAAGAAGCCACTATCAAATAGATGGTCTCATACACAGCCTTTCTTTGTAACATCATGCAATGCTTTTCCCACAAAGAGGAAGAGAGAAGCAAGGGACATGTATTTACATCTATTTGCTTTTCTTTTAGCATTTAAATTTATAAAACAAAATTTTGAAATTGAGTTGAATTTTCACTTACTGGCCACTTTTGGGAGTGAAAGGACGAATGAATCATATATCTTACCAGACTTTTCTTCCTGTTTGACAGCTAACAGCTTCTTCTCACATTGTTCAGAAACTGTCACAAGCATGCTCTAGAAAATAAAATATTAAGCAAATTGAACACCACAAACACACAAGCCTGATAGCCTTTTCCTTGCAACACTTCAAATAATATTTTAAGTGTTCATGTTTTTTTTTTAGGAAATACCTTTAGTGGCTCCAGCTCTCTCATCTTTTCTCTCTGATGCACCAACATCATCTCATACTCATGCTTTATTGCTGACAGTAGAGGCTTGTATGTCTTAAAATCTTCTATCAAGTATTCAAACACTTCCCTAAAGGCCTGATAATAAAAAAAGAGAATTTAAAATTTTACTTTTCACGACTTTGTTATGAATGGTTTGCACCCTTTTGAGCTTTTAAAATTCTATGAATTTTTCTAAGAACTTTCCCACCTCATGACCTTAGGTTTAGCTTTTCTTTTAAAAAATTTAAAAACTTTCTCTTTTTTTGGTGATTTTTTCCCACCTAACTCAGTTCAACAGACACAAACGCTGGTATCCACCAACATGTGTGTCATTCACACTATTTTTATTTCTTGTCTCTGTCTTAGACTCTGTCCTTGCTTGGACATCTGCACTTAACTAATCTACCAAAACATATACATGTACAACATTTTCCACAACTTTCCATGACCAACAATTAAATTCCATGACTTATGAAATATTTATTCTTAAATTTCATGACCTTCTAGGTTTTCTATGATCTGTATGAATGCTGTTATCGTTGTATAGATTGCATCTAGGATCAGTACAACTATCACTACATACCTGCAGTCTTTTCTCACTTGGAATCATCTCAGCACAATCTAGGGAACGTAATTCTTTTTGTAAGAAGGCCTCAAGTTGTTCCAGAAACTTTGGCTTGTGCACTCCCTTGGGCATAAACTCATTTGTTTGTTTGGCCTGTCCAGGGTTTAGATCTGGAGCACTGGGACCAAGAGCATGTGCTGGCCATGTGTCCAAAGTGCCTGCCCGTGTGTCTATATAGGGCTGGAATACAAATTAATGGAATCAAACCAAAAGCCATGGTTAATTTTAAATGCAAAATTGGAACAGACATTTATATTGTGTCAGAGCATATGACAATTGCTACTGTGTCATGCTCTCACAGACTAAAATGGTTGTAGCTCACACCACCGTTTCCAAAAACAGCCTCCGTCACAGTTCCACATACAGTCGACCCTCTCTTAACAGACACCTTTATAAGATGGGCACCTCTGTAAAATGGACGCTTAGAGTTGGTCCCTGCCTTTCTTTACTCCCTTTATTTGACTCTCTATAAGACGGACATCTCTCTAAGACAGACACTTGCCGGTCCCAAAGGTGTCTGTCTTAGAGAGAGCTGACTGTAAAACATTTCGGAGGTACTGCTATTACTGTATCCCAGGATATTATTTAAATTCTTTGTGAACAGCTCTAATTCAATCAGTCTTGTTTTCAGGGTCTGTCTTCTTCCTTTCCTCTCTCTTGTTCAGGGGGAAGAGGAGAAAAAAGACCCTGAGAATAATTTCACCAAAAGGTAGGTGCATGCATAATGTTGAACCTTCAAGTTTATAACTGACTAATGCAAAAGACAAAAAAATATTTATCTTAATTTATTATTATTATTTTTTATCTGGTATTCTGCTCAAACACGATAAACCCAAGATTTCAGTTAGAAAAATCATTTAGGACTGTCATGAGAAACAAAATTTAAATTTACTTCTATACCTGCAGAACAGAAGCTGAAGGGAGTGCATACTTCTGAGCCCCTGATTGGCCTGTTAGAGTGTAACTTGGGCCAGTAAGTCCAGTGTATTGCTTTAAAGCCTTGGTATTTGTGTAAGGAGAGTTTGTAAGAGACCTAGAAAGGAAATAACCAGATTAATTTATCGATCATCGAGCCCAGGTTTGTTGAAACCAGCTCTCCCCAAAAATTATAGGCTTACAGGCCACATAAAACTATAAACTATTCCTGCAAAACCAATTCCTATCTTTTCTGTTGCCACAGTATTACGGTAACACGCACACTTTGTAGTACACTACAAACACAACAGTACACTGGGTTTCTATGAAAATTGGTTGAGAAGTTGAAGTGATTTTCAGCAAAACGATCATCGCACCAGTTATCCACACATTGCTAAAACCTCAGCTGTTCAAAGTTGATGTCCAGGATCTTCAGCACCTTTAAACTGTGACATTAATAGGCTAAAATATAGGAAAATGTACTCACGGTGGAAGTGGAGGAAGCTTTGTGTGGGACATCGTCCTGTGGTTTGTAAAATTCACTTACTGTTTTGCTCGGGTTAACTTTTCCTATCGGCCATTTTGTTTGTTGACTTGGTAACCGTTGCGAGCTGGCAACTCGTCCCAGGCTTTTACCGCCATTAAGGTGTGAAGACTGGAACGGTCATTCATTTATCGCTTTCTCTTCCATTCTTCTTCTATTTTTCTTTATCCTTTGAGATTGTTCTTACTCTTAGTACCCCTCTTACGTAGTATACCTCGGACTAGGTTTTGCTAATTGTTATTGAGCCGCATCTAGCCAGCCTCGTCCTCGATCGGATATGGGTGAGGTATGTTTCCAAGCAGTTTCACATTTTCTCTGTTGGTTTCATTAGATTAGTCTGCGATAGGATATCGTCGATATAAGACCAGAGGATTGTTACCCTAATAGAATTTTGGTGGCAAAAAAGTCGTAATCCGCGTTTCTTTTTACCGGGGCCTAGCCGAAGGCTGGCACCGGTCATAAAATGCAACGCGTTTCTGTGTTTTCAAAGTTACATTGTTAGGGATATATCGCTGACTGAGATATATCGCTGGCTCGTTACTTTTGGGAGTGTTCGCTGAGATATATCGTTGGTTCAGAAATTTGAAGTAGGGAGCAACAACTGTAACCATGTAAATATTAATTCGATTAGTTTGCACACGGAATGGTTTAATGCGACTATATTTACCACTTATCAATAAATGAGATCCCTGTCTATTGCAAAATATTGTTACAGTGTTCATCCTAGCGATGACAAAGCTTGATCGACGTAGAACTGTGTACACTACGACAAAGCAAAAATCTTAACTTATTAAACTTGCATGCGCCAAGCTTTGTTTATGCGTTTCAGTACCTTACAATTCGCACTCCCAACAGGAAACTCCGTCAAATATTTTCCGACAAACAAGTAAAACTCATTAGGAGGAAGTCTATCACTGCTTTGACTTATGAAGCAACAAAACAAACTATTTTCAAATAACCTTTGTCACGCAATATTTACGTTAGCGAGATGCGCAAATTCTCAACTGTTCAAAATTCGGGATTCCCTAACATTTTGCCTTTTCACATTATTCATTACACCTTGTTTTCATCTCTAAAGAATATTTGGAATAAAAAAGATTTTCATGTCGCCCGGCAAACTTGTTGATGAAAAAGACGTGGGTTGCCAAGACAAAAGTGGCCCCGGTAAAATTCACGAAGTGATTCTTGTTGTACAACAACTCCTAATCCTAACGACTTTTGGCGAGAAATGGTGAGGGGGAGCCGGAAATAGCCTCGAGGAAAATTCTGGCAGCGGATCCGCCAGCGCGGGAGGAAAAATGACCCTTTCTTGCGCGTTGGTGGCTCCGCCGCCACAATTTTCCCCGAACTCGCACAAGTTGAGCCTGATGGCAGACTAAAGAATATAAAAAGCTCAGCCCGGGCTGCAGCATGAAAATCAGCTGAAAACAAATACATAGGCTTAACTTTATCATTCAGCAGGTTGCATCATGTTGAAAAAATAGAGAGTCAATAGAGTTTGTCTCTATTTTCGTTCAAACGCTTGCAGCAGCAGTTATACATGTTGAATATAATCTTTTTAATGTCAAACAACATGTTATGACAAGCTGTTAAATTGAATGCCGTGACAGGGTTTAACATCATTCAAATTTTGTTGCTCAACAAACGGCAAGCGATGTTGCAGTTGCTGAATGGGAAGAAAAAAATTCAGCAATTTTAAAGACTGACTGTAGTTGTCGGACATTTGACAACTAGTTAAACAGAATGATTAGAGCCAATATTGTTCAACAAAGTTCAACATGAATATTCAGGTATGGATATTGCTCTTCTCCGCAGGGGCACTCAAAGCAGCTCTCCGTTTCCGTTAGAATCCACTGAGTAAGATGAAAGGAGGCAAACCTTTCCGGAGGAGACAAAGCCCTATTTCAACATGGCTAGCCTGGGTAGTTGGCGTTTTTAATTCGGCGCAACTGCTTCAAATGGGTGAGTTTAGTTGTGATCGGCTTCGCCACTCAGTGCACTTGACGACTCCCCCGCAAACAGACACGTCTCCTCACCTAGCCTGACACCCTCTTGAAACAAGTTTTGTAAATCTAGAAATGATGAACCGTGAGCCAGCTCTTCAATATATACGGCTGCCAGTCTGTCTTCGTTCCAATGTGACCGAAAAGAGAGCTTACAATTTAGATGATTTGTTTTCTTTTTTAAGCTCCTCATAATCAGTTTTGCCACATAATCTTTTTACAATGTCATAAGGAGCAAATTGATTCTCAATGTGAGTACACCTGTGCGGAATAAAAACACAAATCAGATGACATTTGGAACCTGACAAGGAAAGAAACTGCTTATTAATTCAAGCGGAGGCTATTGGTGCATAAAATTGGAATCTATTCGTAACTGCTTTAACAACTTCCGCACCGACTCGCTAATGAACGTTTTAGTAAATGGAAAAACACTTATATGAGGAAACACAGTTCAAATCTTTCAGCTCTTAGTGACACATTTATATTTTAGTGATGATGTGCGTGTGAAAGATGGCAAGCAGCAAACCGTCGCTAAAAACACCGTTAAAGCTTTACCTCGTGCGAATATCGCCGTGCTGTCGTATTGTGTGGTTATACGTGTTACAGGTGAGTCAGACCGGTTTGTTACTACTTAAACCATTAATATTTAGCCGGCTTCGGAGGAGCTCTGTGCAAGTAGGCCTTTATATTTTCGCCATAACAGAAATCGCACGGTGCTTTTGAAAATAACAACAACAAGATATTGCCATTAAGATATTCATGTGTAAATTTGTTAACCTTAGTTTAATTTTAATACCCTAACGCATTTATTAATTTTTGCGCATTCGGCAGTCAAGAAATTGCAAAATAAACCGAGGTGCTGTCCGTAAGTTTTTATTTGTATAAAATAAAAAGCATGCCGAAAGGATTTTGTATTGGCGGTGTACTGATGCAAATTGAGGGACAGAGGTTTGGATCTTGGAAACAGCATGTCTTCGCTTTTTAAATACTTGTGCTCGTAGAGGTGTGAAGGCTTTAATACGGACATCTGCTAATTGAAGAAACGATTAGGTATGTATGTAAAGTCTATCATCCAATGTTTTATTTTGTTTTCCGAGGCTGGTCCATAAAACAGATAATGTCATATTTCCGACGACTTAGCTCTTTTTTTTAAAATATGTTTTCCTAATCCTCTTTATTATTGCTTTCTTTCATTTAGTCTGCGTGCCGAATGATTTCGTTTACACACTCATAAATGGATTTCATTTATATACCCATTCTATTTATAGCACAAGATACCTTGTGAAATCACCGATGTCAATGTTTTCCACGGTGAGCACCGAGAGCCGAAGTTCGTAGCCATGAATCCACACGAAGAAGTTCCGATATTGGCCGACGGGAAAACGACAGTTTTCGGAGGGTTTGTTTTGCTTTGCGCTTTAGTGTCTTTAGTTTGCTTTGTCTTGCTTACTTGCTTGCTCGTTGAGGTTGATTATCTTTGTTTTTCAGGCCTGTTAAAACAATTACATAAATAGCTGGCTTCTTTTCTGACTGTACCTACAGACAGCACACATACAAAAGAAAGGCTGGCTACCGAAATTATGTCTTGCTGCCCAGGCAGATTAATGAACTACCGGCTGCAGAGCGTTCGCATATGTTCATTAATATTTCATAAGAACTGGAATGAATGAACATTTCTAAGGCAAATTTGTGTTCGACATTGCTCTTGATAAACGAAAACGAGCATGGCTGTAAACTTGGTACAATTGCCAATATTTTGAAAGGCAGTGCCTCTCTTCCTGAGGAAGATCAAGAAAGGCAGTCTTACAAAGGAAGGTTATTTGGTTATAAATCTCAATGTTACAGCTGATAGATACTTCAATTTGGATCCTCATTAAAAACATTCTTCCGAGTAAACTGAACGCTACATTCCCTCTGTTTGACATGGTGGCAGGAAGAAAAGGAATTTCTTACAGTGTTAACAAAAAGAGACATCTTTCTGTTTCCCCCAGTTGGGTACTCACTAAAATTAGTTTGGATTGGTGTGTGCTGCCCAGGATCCTAATAGACCTATTCGGCTAACTCAAGATTCTTTGTGTACTGTATTTGCATTATAATGTAGCATTCTCGTTTAAATGTATGGAAATTCCTGAAACAAAAAGTTTTAATCCCAAAGGGTTTGAATTGGGTACAACATTGAGTTAGCCGAATAGGTCTATTCAAGGCAAGACAAGCGAAAATTCATGCCCTATTCAAACATCAAAGCCGAAAAATTACACTTTATATACATTCAAGGGAAAAACAAAATCTAAGAATATAATGGGGTAAACTAATACTACGTCTTATACACTTGCTAATACTCTAATTCAGTTTTAACAGATGATTTGTTTCGCTTGAAGCTGGACATTTACGCGCTTGGATTTTAGCTGATAAAATTTAGGAACCCTGATTAAGGATCAAACGGTGAACACAATGCCAACAAGGGCAAAAATGATATCCTACAAAGGGGTCAAGATCCTCAAAACTATATCCTATCCGGCGGCACAAACCTGTCTAGCTCACATATGGGAGTACCCCCCCGGAACTGTTTCCCAAACTGCAAGAAGTTTACACAGATTTGATCGCAATTTTGTTTCCTACAGGTTGCCAATATTACGTTATTTGGCTCAAAGGTACACGGACTTCGCCGGCTGGGGCAAGGCGCCACATGACAGACATAAAGTGCAATCAGTATTAGACTGGGCCAGTTCCAAGTTACTGAAGTAAGAATATTAACTGAAGCTCTTCTTTCCAATACGAGTTAGTTGGTATCCTGTGGTACATTTAGCTACCCCTGTTAATGTATTGTCCTTTAATTAATCAAGTTCGCGACTCGGCTATAAACTTCACAAATCATAATGCAACTGTTTTATTCCTTAAACTATTCTGACGTCACAATAAGAAGTTATCAGCAAAAGTCGAATTGCAAGTGCTAAACTGAAGTATAATGTTGTCAAAAAACAAAAACTCTTTTTTAACTTCAAATGTCTGTAAATTCTCCTCCACAGCTAGATTATAATCCTTTAACGGAAGGGTTTATATACTCCCCACTCCACCCAGACCGCATTGATTTTACAGAGGAAGGCATTAAAGCAGACAAACGAACGAAAAACGAAAAACATTTCATTGGTGAAACACTTTCTTTCTTTCGACTTCAAAAAAAAACCGCTTTGGAGCTGATAATTGCTGAATATTGTGGATATGATCCGTCAATAGTGTTTTGGAAGGGACTCAATATTTCTTATCTCTACTTACCGGATCTTCTATGTTTATTTTTTTTCTTTGCAGTGCTCTGGGCTACAAATACGTGTATCCTCAATTGCTAGAGCGATTTCATCTGCCTAACGACGCGGACACAGAGGAACTGGTAGAAAGAGGTCTCGCGCAGACCAGTGAACTTTTAGAGGTTATTGAGAACTTTTATCTTCAAGATCATCCTTTCTTGTGTGGATCGGAATTAACGGTAGCCGACAGCTATGTGGCGACTATCATGTGCCAAGCCGAATTAGTTGAGTTGGACTTAGAACTTTGGCCCAGGCTCTGTGCGTGGATGGTGAAAGTAAAAGGCCAAGAGCACTGGGTCGAGGTCCATAGTGCGCATGCGGACTTTCTTCAAAAAGTGAAAAAAGTCAACGTCACCTGATCATCATCTGTGAGAAAAAGGGGGAAATGTGATCAAATTGTTTGAGCAACCCTGAGGATTTCCACTGCAATGTCTAATATTTTAATTTCGTTTTTTAAAGTGGAAAATTTGACTTAAATTTCTGAGGTATTAGCTACTGAATGTTATTTATGATCAACAAACCTTCAATAAGGTCTAAACACAGTGTCCATCCTTCTTTGATTTGTAGACTTTCACCGAAAATTATTAGAAGTTTAGTTATTAATTCTGTCGAAATGTTCAGATATTAGGTCATTTCATCTATTGGGTTTTTGTGTCCTTTTTGTTTATGGACAGCTGAATTGAAGAAATGACAAATCGTAAACTGAAACAAAAATAAAGTATGAGGTAACTTGATGACATCAAAAGTTGATTTTATTCGGATATATATTGAGCAATATATGAAGAGAGAAAAACGTCGGCATAGTGTAAAAAATTATCGATTAAAAACACTACTAAGTTCTCACAGTTTAACTTACAGTATCTTGTTTCCTATGTCTACAGTATATAACTCATATCCACAGTATATTCTGGCTATTTAATAGCAATTACTCCGCTAAGAATAAATCTATGAATGATAAACCCGAGCAGGTAATGGGGGTAGGGGGAAGGAGAAGAGAGAAGCAAAAAGGGGAGACAGCGACAGCTTCCTTTCTCTCTCCCCCTTCCCCTTCAAATCTCAAATCTCCTCTCTCCTGATCCCTAAGGAAACCCTGATACTCAGGTTATAGGCGAATCATTGTTTACATTTTTTGCCTCATTAACACATGGCTTATTATTATCTGATAACGCTAATAAAGTAAAATCTGGGATTATAGTAAGAGCATAACAATTTCAGTTATCTCTGAACATTTGAACCCGATACACCGAATAAATTCGGAGTAAGTTCATTTTGAAAAAACCCAAACTTTAAAAAGAATGTATGAACTTATAAACGTTTTTGCCACCCAGCAATTTCGCAGCTTTTGATTGCCTATATTTCCTTTGCTGTTGATTGCAGAGAGCTGAAAATTGCACAAATTTTTCAAATTAACCAACTATTTCAACTTTTGAACCTAATTTGCACATACAGCGACGTTTTCTCTGGGCTAACTTGCATGCTAATGAGCAAAAATGTAAACAATGACGTCAGCAGGATTTGCCTTTTGTTGGGTTATACCAACATGGCTAACGTGACGTCATCTGTCATTACATTTCTAAAATAAACTGCACAGCAGGGTCGCACTTAAGGAGTCACCCCAGCTCGGTTATGAAGTCAGTGTCCTTAGCATTTTAAGAATGAGCCGCTGTTGCAAAAAAATAAAGACTTATACACCTTAGGCCCAGTTCAGACGTCGTGCTTCTGCCGTGCCGAACTAAATTCAGGAATTAAGTTCGACAAAAGCACGGCAGAAGCACGGCGTCTGAATCAAACTTTTGAATTAAGTTCGGCAAGCAATTAAGTTCGACAAGCACTGTCGTGCTACACGGCTCTGGCACGGCAGCGATTCAAACGTCGTGCTTCTGCCGCGCTAAACCAAAATTCATAAATTATATTAAAGTATTTTGGCGAGATTGTGTTCCCACGGGGAGCAGGGAGAAGAATTGTTACGAGGCATCAGTAAATCCTGAATTTGGTTCGACTCTGGCACGACGTCTGAATCAAAGTTGTTTTCCTGCCGTGCTACAGTCGAACCAAACTTCAATTAAGTTCGGCACGGCAGAAGCACGACGTCTGAACTGGGCCTTAGGTTTTGGGAATGCAGTTTCAGACGTTAAGACCTTCTTAACGTTCAACACAGCTTTTAGAGAATTGGGGACCTTAGGCAAGGACGACGACGACGGCAGTGAAAACGTCGGCAAAAAAATGGATTCTCTCAAACTTAATCGCGTCTGTTTGGAGCCGCTCAACATGTCAAACGCCCGTGACGTTTCCCGGAGTTGAATTCTTAAGGATTTTATTCAGGTTCAAAAAGAGGAAGGAAAATTCGTCGTCGTATGTCCACGTCATCCATAAAACGCCGCACTGGGAGGTTTCACGTCGAAGTTGCGCAGTGGACGTCAAAGAAATGTACTAAAAAGCGTGATGCACGTGCAGAGCTGTTGTTTTGACCATTAAACCGATTGCTTTTTTGAAGTCGTCGTTGTGGTCGTCGTCGTAGTTGCTTAAGCTCCCTAATAACTCCTACATTGAACCCTGAAGGCACTACACCACGTGTAGTCCCTCATTTTGTCGCAAAGGACAACACGCAGTCCAGATGAAAGCAAAAAGTGTGAGTACTAATGAAATATCTTCAGTTGTAGTTACGCTTAAAAAGGGTTCTTGATGGTGAGCACTAACTATTATTTCTTCATGGAACTTCTACAAGTACAGCCACTAAACCACCGCCAGAATGATCAAAGCATGAAAACGCACTGAACAAACTCTAATTGGGAGTCATTCAGTAATTAAAAAACTAAACGATTTAATGCTGGTAACGTAAGTACTTCGTACCATCATTACTCTTCCCAACCACAAAGATTCTAATACAATTTCACAGCCACGATGCACATTAGCGAAATAAGCAAGACTTCAGCCATCAGTCCGGGTGCTGAGCTCACTTTCCTTACAGATGGTTTAACTTCACAGTTGACACAATCAGGGCAAACGCGACAGACTCCTTGGTCCTTTAGAGAATCGACAGCGTACTGGGCCACGGCACGGTTAACTGTGGAAAAAAGAGAAATTAAAGAAAAAATTAAAAATTAAAAAATGAAAATGTAACACTTGACCATGCCATTTGATTTGATTTTGTCTCCGGATGGTACTAATATAGTAGAATCCAAAGGGATTTCACCTTAAAGTGCTTCCTACAGTGAAATGATTAAGCGTGGACAAAACTAAAACATGGTTTAGCGAAAACGCGACGCATCGCTGTTGCTAACTGAAAAGCAATTTTCCACGCCAAACGCAACTTTGCTGACGGTCGGACAATCGAATGTCGCTTCTTCCATCTTAGGGACTCCCTGGCGTCAAAACGAGTTTTGATTTTTTATAACTACTGGTCGATAAAACAATTAATGAACACTTTTTGAAAACCATTTTCTAGCTCACATGAAAATCGCTTTAATATATCTTCGTTATCTGTTCTGCCGTGTGCATGAACACGTGAGAACACAGGCGCTCTTTCCAGTGTGCTGGGTTTGTAGAAGGTCCTTGTTTTTTTGAAGTTTGAGGCTTCATGCATTTGAACACAAACTGTGTCAGTGCCCTTTACCTGGTTCGTAGTAGCTGTAAACAGACGCTGTCGAAGGCTGAGGTTTTCCCACTTCATACGCTCGCTGGAAAGTCACCGTAACGCACACCATTTTACTCGATGGGATCTGTGAATGATTATTAAAAGATCGTTATTCTCGTGTCATCAATTTAAGTACAAGACAAACCAAAGATGAAGGCTATGCGACAAAATAAGTTACCTCATCGAAGTAGAAAAGTACTTTGCGATCTGGAGACTCCACACGCTTCAACTTTAGGGACGAGTCCGACATGAGCTTTAAATAAAAGAGGAAATGGAAATAAACCGGACCGTATTAACCTTTCACGTCTCAAAAATGGTATTTCTATTATATTTCTACACATGTGTTACTCTATTAAACGAAAAGAATGACGATGGCTATCTTTTTTTCCGCGCTGATATGACGTTGGTTCGCGCGCGCGCGCACTACTTAGTATTGGGGAAATCTCGTTCTCGTAGTCGTCCTCGTCTTAGAATCTAAAGCTCTCTAATATCGCTAAAAAACGTAGTAGAATAATGATGGTCACCACGTTTTCCTTCCAAAAGGACGCTGGTTTACGCGCGCGTACTACTTAGTAGTAGGGAGCTTAAGCAACAACGTTTTTGAGCGACGCACGTCAACCGGAAGTGGCCTTTTTTCATTTTTTGGCGGTGGTTTCGCGCAAATTTTCAGTCAAATCGCCTCTATAACAGTAAAGAAGCTAAGGAATACAAATTTTATATCATCAAGGCATGTTAAGAGGGAAAATACCTCACTTCCGGTTGACGTGCGTCGCTCAAAAACGTTGCTGCTTAAGCTCCCTATTGAGGAAATCCCGTACACGTAGTCGTCCTCGTCTTAGACCTTAAAGGTCCGATGAAATCAAATGCCTTAAGGACAGTAGCTTAAAAACGTGCCCGCGCATTTTTTTGTACTCTTAAATATCAGCATTCTCACCTTGTCAACACTGTCCCAGTTCAGTTCAAATCCTGAGGGTATCCCGACATCCATCACGGCCATACCTGATTCCTGATCTTTCTCAGTCCACTTAGAGCAAGCTTTGAGTTCTATCTCATAGTCGGTTTCCCGCATGACGACCAACGAGAAATCGAACGAACTTTCCGGCGGAGCTTTGTCCACGTTATACGAAACACCAACCTAAGTTATAGAACAGCGAAACGTTTGAACCCAGAGGTCATTTCATAACTGAAGGTGGAATACAGAACTGAAACACCCGCGAATAAGAACCTACTTTTTTGAAGTCTGGCAAATAGTTCTTCCGTCTTGTTTCTTGGGGTATTTATCGGCCATTTAGGCTAAGTAGGTTCTTAATTTATATGAAAGGGTTACACTGTTGTTGATTGCCAGAACAATAAAAGAAATTTGAGTTTGGTTCTTGAATATACAGTATGTATTTACAACTGTACATTGTACACCTCCTTTATGCAAGGTCCATGAAGCCCTCTCTTTCAAAATGAGGCTAGGTGCACAACCCTTCTTGTGAAAATGAGTTTTATTTGTATGAGAATGAAAAATGATTTCATATCAAAGGCTGAGCACCTACCCTCGTTTTGAAACAGAGGCCCGGGGGAACTCGGAAATGGCCTATTACAGGCTGTACTTTATAAAAACCTGTTTTTGTTGTAGGAATTACAGTAATACTTTTATAAGTAATTACAGTTTGTCACAGTATTTTCTTGTAATATACGTATGCAATCTCAACGTCAAACACGTTCGGTAAAATTTTTCCAGTGTTAATCATAATTTAACTGTAACCCACAGATAAGAACCTGCTTGATCTTGCTTGGCTAAACAGGTTCTTTCATTTTTGAGTATTAACGTGGCAAATTTTTGCCAGGAAGTTCTTAATCCACTAGGCTCTTATTCGCGGGTGTTTACTGTATGATCGGCCAGGTAAGTTTAGTCAGGAATAGGACTGTTGTTGACAGTGACTGACTTTCGACAACCTGTTTGGTAGGTAGTCATCTTCAGGGTACAAAGTTTTCTTCAGAGTCAGAGTCATCTTTAGAATCAAGTTACAGAATACGCATCAGTTCATCATGAGCCAAGAGTCCGGGGATATAAGTTAGTGATTACCACTATCATGAACATCTATTTACATACCTGCAACATTCCTATTCCGCGGCCATTTGCTGTCACTGTTAGTGTCCCTGCCACGTTTGCTATCTATAAAGAATGCAAACAGTTTATAGCTACAAAGCGCTAGAGAAGGGGTTGTACCATATTGTCCAAGTCAACTCCAAACCCCAGCAGCAAAAACTTTGAAAAGCACACGCCGCATTACCCTAGTGTTTTGGTTGCAGTCAGACGTCGAATCTCACATGGGAGAAAACACCGAAAGTTTAAATGTCCTCCGGATCATGGGCAATCTTCACCACCCATCTCCTACCGGCCTTGGCATGTTTTTGAAACTTTACTAGACCAACCCTCCAAGTTAAAGTTTTTGCTTGGTCGCGATTTGGCAACCAACTCTTTTGGTTTAGGGAGACCTCCAAAATGTAGGCGCCATGGCGACAAAAATGGTCCCAACTTGGAGGGTTGACTAGAGTACTAAATTTAAACTGAGAAAATGAAAGGAAAACTGACCAAATTATGCTAGTCAATGGCCAATTCCATACGTACCTAGCAGAGGACTAAAATGGTTAATTACCTCTACTAACTGCAATACCATGGAGTTTTGTTGATTTACATTAATCGTCTCACTAAAGGCCGGGTCTGCACTGGAGGTAAGCGTAACAGTGAAGTCAATATCCGGGGAATATATCAGCTCTGCGAACTCCGCTAGGGCTTGTAGACCCATAACTGTGTCCTTAAAAAAAAAAAAAGATTTATGACGGTTATTTTAACTAGCCCATCTTGGTAAGGCGTCCGTTAGGAAGGAAATAGGGGATTTAAGAATGTATTTCTCCGAGCGTTTTGGTTTGGAAGTTGGATTGCGTTATCCAACGGATGAATCACTATCTAAAGGAAAACAAATGGTGTGATGATCCGGTCGATAGTTTTTTCGGCCGGTCTGATGTTGCATTCACATTTACAAGCCTAGTGGGTGGGCCGTATCAAACGCTATAGCACAACTCAAACTTTTGTGGATAAAATGTCTTTTTACATAAGTTCTGTTCTTCATTTCATCCCTTTGTTCTGGACGTATTCTAGTAAACGAGTAGTGTAATAAAAGCCAAACTACGAAAAGTCAAGCAGAAAATATTGAAGACAGCAATGCTTAAACTTGGTTAAAACAACGCAAATGTCAACGATAACAACTAAAACCTCTCAAGAAAAGACTTAAATCTCCGTTTTAAAACAAGTTGCCTTAGAAACGTTCAAAGATAAGTTTGGAGAATATGCACGTACATGTTTGGGCTCAAAGGTGAAAAGGGATCTACCTGAGTTGATGAGTATCCACCCAAAGAATTTCTCTGCTGTGATAACCACCGTGAAACTGGCAGTCCCACACCGATATCTTTCTCCAGCGTGTACGCCAGCAGAGCGTATGCCGTTATTTCAATGTCCGCTGTTCGTGGTCGGTAATACGGGCGCAGCCACGGGTTGTCGTTCGGTGTATGGTCTGGTTTTTCCTGCCAGTAAATCAGACCGTCTGAAGGAAAAGAAAAACAAGCGAACGGCGATCAGAAGCTACTTCTTCTCGAAATAATACGCATAATTTCAGAAAAACACACAAAGGTACTTGAGTAAATTATAACCACATTTTGTTCGCCATGGCCATATTGTTAGCGGGTATTGAACTAAAGGTACCAAAACTACATTTATACAGGATCGCTCACTAAAAAAACGTGGTCAGTTTTTCAAGAATACTAGCTAATACTAAGAATGAATTTTTTTCCCCAGGAATTTTCAAGTGAGTGATTTAGTCAGTAGAGCTTGTCAAGCACATTTGTGCGGTATTTCGCCTATCTTTTTTTACGTTTAACAAGTTCTCTTGGCTAGTATTACAAAAACGACACTGACGCATTGGGAAAGGCCCGCTCAGTGGAGCATTAACACATATTTTGCACTCTGATTTCTTTAGTCTCAAGCAAAAGTGACCTGTTTTTCAAGACGCCAGCCTGCCACGTTAAGATACTATCAAAATTTAATATCTTTCTAGTCGCTAAAATGAGGAAGGGAGATTTGTCAGTCCAAAAGGCATACTGTTAAGCGCCTGAAGACCAGACGGGGTGGACAACACAGCCCGTCAGCCAATCGTAGGTTTACCTTTTTCGGTCGCTAATTTGCGCAGCTCGTTGACGGCTTTAGTCCTTCTTGAGCTACCAACCAAGGTCAAAGCGTAGGAAGTGATGGCCAAAGTGTAGGCGTCTTTGACGTCACTTGACATGGCATCGATCTTGCCTTCCAGGAATGTTATGGCGTTATTCTTGGCATTAACTACAGCCTACAAAGGACACACATTGATCGGCTAACCCCATCCCTGTTTCACCAAGATATGTAATAGTCGACAATACGGTGGGAATAGATCAAGCCGTTCAAATACGTTCGGGGAATATTGAAGTTAATACCCTAGCACATAATCAGTGTTAGTATGTGTGTTTGACTTAGGATGGATTGACCACTTCGAGGTTAAACGTGAGACTGGGTCAGTGTTGGGTCGAAGTTCACTATGGTACCGTATGGACAATATCACTTCTTTGAATGGATTTACGAAGTTGGGCAGGAAACTGGGTTAAAATTCGTCCACCAAAACAGTCGCATAGTGCCATTTGACAAAACACCCACTCAGTCTACAGGCAACCTCAAAAAGGTCAATTCCACATCCCACAAACTACAAGGGGAGTGGGTACAAGCTTTCAGCGCAACGATTTCTGGGAATGGGTGGACAAGCGTTACTTACGATTGTTTAGTGGTTGCCAAACAATCCCAGAAATCACTGCACATGAAGTTCGTACACATTCTCCATAGAGTTTCTGAAGTGGGGAATTGGATGAAAGTTGACTGAAACTAGAAAAAACCCGACCACCGTTTTCAAGTTTATGTTTGATTGTTTTAATTGGAAAACATCGCTTAAGCGTTTCTTCACATCCAAGACACTGAAGTTCATTTTTATGTTTGAGAGCTATTTAGCGCGGCATCAAGCGTAGCTACAAAACTCTGGCAAAGTTCAAAAAAACATACAGAAGAATTTTCTTTGACACTGCTTTTTGAAAAAAGTGCATAAGGCGGCCAGCTTGCTAGCGAGGCTATCAGTCATTAATACTAATAGCAAGCAAGCATGTACTACTGAAAATCTTACCTTCGAGTTGGAATTCGCTTCAGCCAAGGCAATGAGTACATATGCAGTCAGAGAGATGGTACCTGCTTGACCACCCTGAGTACATTGAAAATAGCGTTGTAGTTGGAAGGTACGGAGGTGCTAATACAAGGCTTGTTAATGTGTACGTTTTAAAAGATGGTATATCACCGACTATTCAAGTACAACCATTCACTTCTACAAGGGATTTTAACTATGTACCCACGATTACTGCAGCATCATGGACGCAAAAACACGAGGGGACAGGGGACAGGGGAATCCTGCAGAAAGGGCGTCAGGGTTATTTGCGTTTGTCCTGCGAACAAAGGCAAGAGCAAGACAAAAGTGGAGCGCGCCTTCCCACGACGCGTGTGTCTTATGCTCCACGCGCGTCTCGTAATAGCCCGCACTCCCATGAAAACGACTTAAGAAACAGACCACACTTTTTGTGGGTTTACCGACGTGATAACTCACGCGGGATGTTTGGAGAACACGAGAAAAGCTTGTAAATCACGAGCCGAAGGCGAGTGATTTACAAGCTTCTCGAGTGTTCTCCCAACATCCCAAGTGGTTTATCACGCCGGTAAACCCACAGAAAGTGTGGTCTGTTGGTTTTATAAAATAACTTTAAGTTTTCTATGAGTTTACCGGCACATAAACCATAGGTTTTTAACCAATCAGAACGCGCGCACTGTCTTAGTTATTTTATATGAAAAAAAAATAAAGGGTCTCTGAGTTGACCACGGCCAGGTAACGCAAGAGAAACGGGACAAAAGATGTAACGAAAAGAGGCCTTGACGCCCTCACCCTTCTCCAAATAAAATAACTTAGCACTTCCTTATGTCGATGTTCTACTGTGTAATATCCAGTTATTAGAGCTGAGGGCCATTTCCAGAGAGTGTGTGCGAGGAGCAAGTTATCTACCTTCAGGTAAGAACTGTGTACTGTTCCAACTTTTCGGAAAGAACCATCACGGTTGGTTTGACGAGACATCCAAGCAAGGCTTTGTTCTAACATCTCAGCATTGATGTATTCTGGAATAAACGCACGTGCTTGTGCAAATGATTTCGCCACAAATGCAGTCAACCTGCGTAAAAACAAAATAGCGTTACTTTTAACAAAATCTGAGATAAGCAATGGAGAGTCCTGTAGTGTAGTGTATTATATAGAAAAGCGGAGTAGAAGAAACTTAGCTACTGACTTCGGAAAGACTTATGCTAACCGGTGATATCATAAAAAGGATGAAAGAAGAAAACGCCGTGTCGTATCTCCTTTGAAAAAAGTAAAAGATATTGATAAAACGCATTTCAAATTCTTACCACAAACTGCCAGATCCATCTCTTCCGCCAAAAGCGCTATACGAGCCATCGTTATGGCGGTAGGTTTGCTCTCTTTGGTAGCCTAGAAAAGAAAAACAACGAGTCGGGGTAAAGAAAATCAAGCTTTGCTATAATTAGAATCTGTAATTTAATTGATGTTATGTAATGTCGTAGATTAGAGGACAAAAAGACGCGTCCTCTATATACATTAACATGTTAACAGTAAGATCGGACGTCAGCATACAAGGGCGCCACTGGCAGCCGCTATCAGTCCATTTACGAACTTACTGTAACCCATCCAAAGCCCATGATATAACTGATGTGCGATGCATTCTTCGAAATTGTGCCTCTCCCTTCAAGCCCAGGGCATAAAAGGATGAAAAGAGCGGGTACTTTGGGGAATTTGATCAACTTAGATTCAGGCAAGAGTTTGCACACAGTATGAAAAATAAGCCAATAAAAATCTCCGCATTATTAAAATGTCCACATTCTTGGGGAGGAAAGGGCGGACGATGGGGACAAAAGTAAGACTTATCTTCTACTGTCTCCCCCGAGATATCCAAAAATGCCCAGGTGTACGGAAAGAACGGGGAGGGTGGGAGCGCAACCAGCAATTTAAGAACTGAGAGATGGGCATGTACTTTGCCAGAACCTACTGGGGAGACAGACAAGCTACATTCCTACTTTAAGGATATAAGCGCAACGGAAACTCGCAAGGCAATTCCATTTCAATTATACAAAGAGAAAAAAAGGCAACAAGCATCTCTTGCATGGCCATTTGTAATATTTTAACCGCTTACCACGGCTCTTGTTTGGCCAAATTTACTGGCTGGGACAATAATTTACTAAGAAAGAAGAAAGGGCAACAACACTGATTGGTGAGTCAGATTTATGCCACTGACCTGCGATCATGAAGCCCTTGGCTTTATTTTCAAGAGACTTGGTCAGCTGGTTCACAGTTTGAAGATATTTCAAGACGTAAATATTTGGTGCAAAGTTCACCATGTTTTGTTCCCCACAGCCATAAGGCATGCGCACAAGCTGGTCCAAGTTGTTTATGGAGGAGCCCAAAATGTCACCTGAACGAGGATAATGATGATCAACGGTGTGTTAACTTTGTTTAATGATGATCAATGTTGGGCTAACATTGTTAAGAAATTACAACGGAAATTATTCTGGAATTCTTCACTTTGGTATCTTTATTAGATAAGAACGGATGATTCATTTTGTAGAATGAGCAAAACACGGTATAACGCTCATTTTCTGAAAAAAAAAAAATTCACACACCTATACCACTTACCCTCACTAAAATTACAACTACCATAACACACACATTTCGTGATGTGTGATTACACAGAACTACAAATAACAGTCGGTCGCCTATTGATGTCTTCACCGATCATTCACTGATAGTTTGTTAAAGAAAAAAGCAAAACAAGCTTGCTACGCAGCTGTCATCGCTCCCCGACGCTGAAACGTCAGAAACGGGCTGGGGAGAGACAAGAGGCGGCTGTATTCGCAGGCCACGGTTAAACATACCCATCACTGTAACTGTTGCCCTAGCTGATCCCTTGACAGTGTTTGGTGGTACATTGAGATCCAACGAGCGTGACAGGCTTGAAGCTTCAAAAGGGTAATAATAAAAACATTATTCGGGATCGTTTTTTTGTATTACAATATTAAGTGGGTTAGATATATGAAAAATGTTTAAGGCAGATCTGGTTATGATGGTACAATAGCCCTTGTTTACCGCAGGGCGCATTTGATTTTAACACTTACCCACCAAGAGACATAGGATAGGTTTTCAGCTGACCTCGAACAGAAATTCGTTGAGAAAAAAGGACAGACAAACCGGTATGAAATGACCGCTTTAGTTCACCGATGTGATTTGAAATCGCACGTACCTAAAATCACATCAAAATAAAAGGGAAAATGGCACTAAAACCACTTGTGTAAACAGGACTTAACGAATGGATATACTGGAAATCAAAATCAAATGCAACTTGCTTGACACCATTTCCCGCGATTGGTGTGGGCTACATACATTTCGCAATATGACTGGCCGATTAGACTGTGCTGTCTCGTAGTAGTTACTTTGGTTTTGGGTTGCTACGAATTGTAAAAAAATACAAAGTCGAATGCCTTACTAGACTTTCTCATCGCACGAGGCAAGCGTTGCAAGCATAAAAGCAGGAAGAGCAAGAGGGATTTCCGAAGCACGTTTTGTAGGCCCTTTTGTACAAGACAAGGGTATGGACCTAGGAGACTTCAACTCCTGTCATGTTGCAGAACCTGTTTACGACTAGAGACCAGACCGTTCTTGATACACTTCGGTATCAAACTTAAGATAAATAATTTCTGTGAAATTTTCCGAGTTTAGGAGAACTATTTATGATTGAAATGATGCACGGAGAAATTACTCATAAACAAATCTCCCCTTGCAAACAAAAACTCGTGGTTATGAACATAATACAAAAGACAACCATGCATTATGTTTCTAAGTAAGGTTTCATTCTTACTTGAGTTAAGATCCAACAGCAGACTGATAGAGTAGTCTTGTGGCACTCCTTCCGGCTTAAACACAATAATAAATATTGAGTATGAGTGGAAAGATGGCTAGCCAGCGTAAAAGCCTACAGCCAAATCCAAATTCTCCGGACTGATCTCTGTACATTTCCTTACAGTGGTATTAAAAAAAGATCAACAGCATTTTCCCTTTAGTGACCATTTTTTCAATTCTCACACCCTTTTCTTTTCGTCGTATATTGATATCGTAAAGAGAAAATTGATCTTGGTCACTCTCTGGACTGAAAGGGTTTCTGAATCACTCAATTTGGTGGACCATTCCCAGTGGCTGAATTTGTCTAAATTTTCGCCACACAGCTTCTTTAACCGCCCTCAACTGCAATGCTGATTGCAGAATTCCTTTAGAGGGCCGTGTAGAACCGCGGTTAGGTTAAAACACATTTTATTCACGACCGTTACACTCCGAACTCAGAACGCTAACCCACTCGAATAAATTACAACACACGCTATCTATAGTACATGCAAATTACGTAATTCCCGTGTGTATTACATCACATTCATTCTCTCGCTTCTACGCGCTTGCATTAGCATCGTATACACTACATTCCCTTCTTTGATCAAATTTGGCAGGAAGGCAGTTTTTAAAGGCTGCAAAAACCCTAAATGTTCAGCAAAACAAAGTCTTTGAATTAAACTAGACAAAACAGGAAAAAAAAAGAAGAAGTCCTAAACATCCAGGACAAAGTCTTTATAGCGCGCAGGCTGTCTTATAGTTCGGGTCGACCTCCGCACAGGCCTTCCCGCTGCGTCATCTTCCTTTTCGGTAGAATGCCCAGCTTGTACTTGGGAATTTTCAGATACTCCTGTAGTCCCTGGAATTCCGCTTGGCCCTGATACCTCTGTCGTCTCCGGAACTCTGCTTGGCCCTGGCTCATCTGTCTGTACTGTAGAACTTGCTTGTACCACTTGGTCTTCGTTGCCATTGGATACACCATTGTGCTCGTTGTACTTCTTTACGAACGCAGTGTTCCTTTTCAGTTGCACACCAGCTTCGTTCCTAAGCGTTACCTCTGTTCCTGTCCTCTGAACCACCTTAAAAGGAGCAGGGTTGAAGTTGGTAGACAACTTGTTCGTTTTTTCGGCTTTCAAAAGTACCGTGTCACCAACACGTATGCTCTTGGGCGTGGCACCTCTCTTGAGATCTGCATAAGCTTTGCCCTTTAATTTACTTGACCAATCCCGCTCTCGCACTTCTTCGCCTGGCACCCCGACCGTCTCTCTCCTTAACTCTGGCAATTTGGACCTAACCTCGTGGCCAAACATCATGTAACAGGGGGTAGTCCCCGTCGTCGTTTGCGGAGTGGATCTGTACGCCATCAACCATACAAGCAATTCAGTTCTCCAGTTCTTTCCTTCTAAATGTGCAATCTGTAGACATTTAAGTAACGAGCGATTTTGGCGTTCCACCTCTCCATTAGCTTGAGGCCACAACGGCGTCGTTTTCCTGTGCTCAATACCATTTGTGCGTAAATATGCTTCAAATTCTTCGGATACGAACTGGGGCCCATTATCTGTCCTTAAAGAGAACGGAAAATCGAATCTGGCAAACATGGGTGCAAGTGCTTCGATGACCTTGGCACTTGTTGTAGACTTCAGAATAGCAACTTCTAAGAAACGACTGTAGTAATCGATCACCACCAAAATACTCTCTCCTGTGGGTAGGGGTCCCAGCAGGTCTGCTCCACAATCCTGCCAAGGAGCACTTGGAGGAAGAACGCGGGACATCGGCTCAGGAGGGTTAAATCCAGAAGTGACCTGGCAGCCATGACAAACTTTACAAAATTTCTCAACTTCCTTGTCCATTCCCGGCCACCAAACTTTACTACGGAGCCGATACTTCGTCTTCACTATACCCTGGTGCCCTTCGTGTGCCAGCCGCACCACCCTGTTGCGCAGGAGCTTGGGAACCACAATCCTTGTGCCGCGAAGCAATAGCTCACCATAGACGCATAGTTCGTCCTTGACTTGTGCATACGAGGGAAGTGTACACCGGTCCCAGTCCCCTGACCTCACGCAACTCTTTACCATCGTCAATTCTTCGTCAAAATAAGAAGCTTCTTCAATTTCTGTAGGTGATAGAGCAACGGGTATACAGCTTAAAGCAATGGCTCTGACAAAGTCGTAGTCTTCTCCATGGTCCACTTGATCCAAGGAGTTCAAACGGGACAACGCGTCGGCTATATTTGTCTTCCCTGGGCGGTACACCACTTTAAAATCGTACCCTTGTAGTCTTAAGACCCATCTCTCTATTCGGGCGCAAGGCTTTGAAGTGCGCGAGTAGACACGCTCTAAAGGCTTGTGATCTGTTTCCAACTCGAAGCTCTGTCCGGAAACGTACATGCTGAACCGTTCACACGCCCAAACCAAGGCAAGTGCCTCTTTCTCTGTTTGGCTGTAGCGTCGTTCCACGTCAGTTAGGCTCCTCGACGCGTAAGAGACAACTCTCCACATTCCCCCCCTGCTGCTGAGTGAGAACCGCTCCTAATCCAACTGGAGACGCATCAGCAATGATTCGCGTTCTGCGTCTGTGTCTCTGCCTGGGTGATTAGACGCTTCAGTTCCTCAAAGGCTGTTTGCTGCTCTTTACCCCAGTGAAACACGATGCCCTTCCTGGTTAACTCTTGAATAGGCTTGGCCACGAACGCCACGTCAGGCATGAACTTAGCGGAATATTGGACAAGACCCATAAACGATCGCACTTCACTTGCGTCTTTGGGAGATCTAGCATCTCTTATAGCAGCAATCTTCTCTTCGGATGGGTTTATGCTGTCACTAGTCAGCTCGTGACCAAAGAACGTAAGCCTTGACAATCTAAACTCGCACTTGTCTCCGTTCACCGTCAACCCCACTTCACTCAGCCTATCTAACACCGCAAACAGACGCTTGTCATGTTCCTCCACGTCACACCCATGAACAATGAGATCGTCCGCAATGTTCGCAACCCCTTAACACATCTCTAATGATCTGCTGATATTTCTCCGGCGCCGACGTTACGCCAAACATCAACCGCTTGTAACGATAAAGCCCTCGATGCGTGACAAAGGTAGTGATGTGGCGACTTTCCTCACTGAGTAAAATCTGGTGAAAACCCCACTTGAGATCTATCTTGCTGAACACCGTACTGCCATTCAAGTCGTGTAACAGCTCCTCAACGGTTGGAATTGGGTGACGCTCTCGGACGATTGCTTCATTTGCACGACGCATATCAACACAGACTCTTACGTCGCCATCGCTTTTGGGAACCACCACCAACGGCGAAATCCATCCTGACGGCCCCTCCGGCACTTCCTCTATAATGTCAAGCTCCAAAAGTTCATCCAGCTTTGCATCCACTTTCTCGCGTAACCCGAACGGTATCCTGCGTACATGCTGCGCTACAGGCTTCACCGACTCATCAATGTGTAGCTTAAGCTCGTAGCCCTTCAAAAGACCAACACCACTAAACAAGTGCTTGTATTTCTCTCTGACATCCCCGTCCGATCGCCCACCGTCAACACTGTTTGTCTGAAAAGGACCAATACGCAACAGGTTTAGCGCCTGGGCAGTCTCTCGGCCCAACAGCGTGCGACCATCGCCTTCAACCACTACAAAATCAGCATTACTTCCGTTTTCAAACCCAGCCAGCGTGACATCTGCCGTGAACGTTCCTAGGGTCGGTAAAGGTTCTGTACCACCATAAGCAAAAAGTTCCTTTGCAGATTTGCGAGATTCACAGTTAATCCCCTTTTGCTTTAACAACTCCCAGGTCTGCTGGCCCATAACATTACATGAAGCTCCCGAATCAATGAGAACATCGGGTACGTCTACACCACCAATTACCAGCGTTACCAAAGCGCTCCTTTGTTCCTTGCGATCATTCACCTGTTCCACTGAAAAGGCATAATCGGGTCTTTGCGAACGACCTGGTGTAGCGAAGTCTCCTTTGTCTTCTTCTCCAGGGCTAGGTCTTCCAGTCACGAGGTTCGTCTCTCGCCCTCCGCGTCCGCGTCCACCTCGACCCAGTCCACCAGCACTCCTGCCTCCTCTGCCGCGTCCGCCTCTACTACTCTCAGGTCCTCTAGATCCCGAATGGGTCCTGCTTAGCTGATGGAGTCGAGGGCATTTAACTTTGAAATGGCCTGTTTCGCCGCACTTCCTGCAAGTTTGACCACGCGCCGGGCACTTTTTGTCTTGACTGAAGTGTCCTTCTTGTCCGCAGCTAAAGCACGTCTTTGCTTTCCTGGGATTTCTGTTTCCATACAGCTTGCCACCCACTGCATTGACCTGGTTATCTGCTTGGTCGGTACTGTATTGCTTCAGTTGTCGATCAACCGCTTCTTGAGATCTTGCAACACGCAACAATTCATCTAGCGTAACAGTTCCTTCCTTTTCCAGAAATTTCCGGCGTAAATGGCTCGAATAACACTTGTCTATGAGCTGATCGCGAATGTAGTCATCCTCGCCGGCGCCAAAATCACAAGTCGCTGCTCGCTGACGCAATCTACAAACGAACTGATCAACTGTCTCTCCGATCCCTTGCGAAATTTGTCGAAACAAATGTCTCTCAAAGGGAATGTTCGCCTTTGGCACGAAATGGTCGTCCAACACCTTTAACGTTGCTTCAAAACTTGCATCTCCACCCTCACCAGCTAGTGTGAGATAAATTTCTTGCACATCCATCCCAGCGACATGCAACAGCAAAGCACGTTTTTGAGCGTCGTTCGATACACCTTTCCCGGTCACATACAAACTGAACGCTCGCTTCCACTTCTTCCATCGCTGACTTAAATTGTGCGCCTCTCCTTCTGGATTAAATGGTTCCAATCCACTGACATCTAAAGTAACAGAAGTCATCCCAGAACCACCAACAGCACCGCTCGTAGTACCGCTTGTCGCGTTAGTTTCGCCCGATCCACCGCCTCCCGGCATCGCTGAAATAAATTCTTGACGAAATCCTCGACGAAATCCACAGCGAAATTTTCAACGAAACTCTTGAAACCCTCGAAATCTCCTTGAAATATCCTCGAAATATCCTCGTCGCCAATGTAGTACCGCGGTTAGGTTAAAACACACTTTATTCACGACCGTTACACTCCGAACTCAGAACGCTAACCCACTCGAATAAATTACAACACACGCTATCTATAGTACATGCAAATTACGTAATTCCCGTGTGTATTACATCACATTCATTCTCTCGCTTCTACGCGCTTGCATTAGCATCGTATACACTACAGGCCGTAAGTTAGAAAACTGTTTAAGGCTATTACGTCTCCCTCTTTAAATAAAGTTATTGTGTTGTATCGAATTGAATACGAAACAAATTCACAAATATATACTAGTCATACAATGCTTTGCAGAAATATCCCATGAGTGACTTGATTATACACACGAGTTTGTATATTATATTAGGAAAAATCCGACACGAGTGAGATATTATGGTTTATCTGGAGAGAGCAATGCATAATTAATTTATCTCATGCATTCAAGATGACATGAATGAACCTTGACATTACACATGGAATCGAAGAGAGTCACTTTTAATTCAATCTTAAAAAGACGATCTGCCCAAAATTTGTTCAAAATCACGGCTCAACTGTGCAATAAGTCCACTTCCGGTTGACGTGCATCACTCAAAAACATCACTGCTTAACCCTTTAAGCCCTAAGAGTGATCAGCATCGAATTTCTCCTTGTAATATCAATGCTTTGAACAACAGAGTGGTCATGAGAATTCTG
>CALNXK010000047.1:3077500-3082500 GCA_942486035.1 Porites lobata | reverse complement strand
AATACGGGTAGATTGCCTCTTACCCGGGAGAAGCGGGTGGGCTACCGGGTAGAATGGTTACGCCACTATCACGTCTGCGAAATAATGGTTGCCCTTTATAAGATTACGAGGTAAACATGTTCGCTTATCCGTACCCAGAGGCTGAAACAGTGTATCTTCAGGTCACTAATTAATGGGACCGGAGGGCTGCTTTGCACAATCAAACAGTCCATAAAAGTGGTCGCAATTAGAGCACGTCCATTAGGAGAGGGGCTTTCAGAAAAAGAGAATAATGGGACATATAGGGAATCTTAGGGCGTTAGCCAGGAGATGTGAATTTCACTTAAGTTATTTTTGGAGGCTGACATTAAAGAAAAGTGGAACCAATTCAGGTTTCCGAAACTGCTTACCTACCCCTCCCCCAAGCTAACATTAACACTTACTTCTCACTTAGGGCAAAATGATGGCTTAGGGAAGGGGTAGGTGGGCAGTTTCCCAGAAACCTAAATTTATCCGAAAAGTCTAATTCCTGAGACGTCCGCACATTTTAATCGATTGTTTGAGACGTTACCAACTCCATACACGACCGCCTCGAAGCAAACAATGAAGAATATTGTAATGACTACTGTTAAATTTCCTCTTGACAACACTAAAGTTTGCGGACTTTTTCGGAACCCAACTTCCGATCAATTTCAAGCGTTTAATTGGTCTAAAAATAACTCTGTTGACATTCACAAATCCCACTGAATGGTCGCAAGGAGAGCGTCGACTGCTTTTATCACATTTACAATCAAGACTGAGATTGTAATGAATGAATGAATGAAATGAAAGAATGAATTCAAAGTAGACAGACTGCAAATTATAGTAGTTGCTAAAATATATATCTACGTGTCCCAACTGTTCATCAGTAGGATGCCTGAAATGCGTGCAATTCCACAATTCCACAATTGGTTTCGGCTCCATTAAATCCTATACAAATTGCAGAACATTTTAGGAGGAGCCACCCACCGTGTGAGTACAGTCGCGGACAACTCATATAAGAAAGAAAAATAACGCAAAGCAAAACTAAGACGTTATTAAACCACAGGTGGCCCAAGCGTAATATGAGAGTTTGTACTGGAAAAATAGAGTTTGAAACTTAGATGAAATAAATGAAGTAAAAGCGATAAAAATTATCAATAAAGTGTAAATATTGTTACCTGGAATCGTTGTCTTTGCTTTTGCGAAGTTTCAGTGCGATTTGAGTACTTTTAAATCATCTGACCTGACAGTGTAATAATAAGAGAGTCTTATTATTACACTGTCAGGTCAGATGATGTAAAAGTACTCAAATCGCACTGAAACTTCGCAAAAGCAAAGACAACGATTCCAGGTAACAATATTTACACTTTATTGATAATTTTTATCGCTTTTACTTCATTTATTTCATCTAAGTTTCAAACTCTATTTTTTTCATACAAACTCCTACAAACTCTCATATTACGCTTGGGCCACCTGTGATTAAACGAACTAAATGTACACGCAACCTAAATAAATAAATAAATAATGCACGCGCCCAAAATTAAATTGCGCGCGCGCACACGTACCAAAATACAACTGAAATAAAAATGAATGAATGAATGAATGAATGAATGAATGACTGACTGACTGACTGACTGACTGACTGACTGACTGACTGACTGACTGACTGACTGACTGACTGACTGACTGACTGACTGACTGACTGACTGACTGACTGACTGACTGACTGACTGACTGACTGAATGAATGAATGAATGAATGAATGAATGAATGAATGAATGAATGAATGAAAGAAAGAATGAATGAATGAATGAATGAATGAATGAATGAATGAATGAATGAATGAATGAATGAATGAATCAATGAATCAATGAATCAATGAATGAATGACTCAATCAATCAATCCATCAATGAAGAGTCGTGGACAACAGACGTGCCCTCTTACAATACATTTTAACATGCGAACAGTAAGCTCGGACGTCAGCATACAAAGGCGCCACTGGCAGCCGCTCTCAGTCCATTTGTGAGCTTACTGTACCGACCCAACCCATGATGTGAATGATCTGATGAGTGAAGGTTGATCACACCACCGGGGTCTACGTCCCCTACTCTTTCCGAACAGTGGTGTGAGTTCTTTTACGTCCCACAAGAACCAGGTAAGTGTAGGTGCTGTGAGACGGGACCTACGGTTTTTCGTCCTTATCCGAGAAGACTAGGAAGTCTAACCATTTGCAGATGTCATTACAAAGGCAGCACTTTCTTCTCAGTTATTTAAAGACCCTGAGTGTTGGTCCGGCCGGGGTTTGAACCCGCGATCTCCCGCTCAGTAGCCTGCAGTGCAGGCGTATTTTGGGTGGGCGAAACTTGTTCGTGTTCGTAATATTGTTGTAGCCGCCATCTTTGATTTTACGACAGTGGAAGATTGGGGAGAGTAGAAAAAGTAACCCTTACGGTAGGTGCGAGGGAAGTTTCAACATGGCGCTTTCGCGAGCAAATTGCGCGCTCAAAGAAAACGCCTGCACTGCAAGCTACCCGCTCAGCAGACCGGCGCTCTCCCAACTGAGCCAACAGAACAACCAGTTAAAGAAACAAGACACTTCCTTCCTTCCTAGAACCATTGTTTAAATCCCTACCAAACATAACTGGACTATCGTCGGCTCTATAACGGATCATCGGTCTTCTGGGTAGTTGGTAGTTAGTTATGACGATGACACCGGAGTTCTGTTGAGTAACAAAACAACATTAAGTAAGTGCACTTCTAACGATCTTCTAACCAGGTGAGCAGGAAAGGATGCATGATAAACATACGCTTTTCCTACATTCCTAGACTTTGACTCAACTAAACAGGGGCTACCAATGCTTGATTCTTGGTCCTTTTTAAAAATGGCGAGGCTGTAACTAGTTCTTATACTTAATGGAAGCGAGTTCCATAAAACAAGTGCAGCATGAGCAAAGGCCCGAGAACTATAAGATTTATATGATAAATCGGTATTCTCTAGCCCTCTTTGATCACCCTCTTGGCTAAAACACGCCATGGACTCATTTACGATATTTACTTCTTCGGCCATCGTTGATCACATTATTTTATGCCACTTTCCGCCGCAAGACTTCGCAAAATGGCTGGGTATGACTTGCAATTTCATCTGAGGTACAGAAATAGGATTTGAAATATAGAAACAGAAATAAAATATTGTTCACGCACAAAAATGTTTTTACGTTACCCGTGAGTTTTACAGGTTTTTACACCGAGGGTGAGCCAAAGTTTCCACGGTGACAAAAGGTGTCTGGCGTAGACAAGGTTGTGAATTTCAAGGGCATTTCAAGACCTAATAAAGAAATCATGTTCTTTTCAAGTACCTAAGAATCGAATTCAAGACTTTTCAAGACGACTAGTAAAATTCAAGACCTTTTCAAGATCGTAGGAACCATGGATTACGAACGATATGGTAATTATTCCAGTGGCCAGGGAGATTAGTTCAATGTCATCATTAACCCACAGGACCTTTGGACGATTCAGCTGACGATTATCCTATCCTTTGGACAATATCCTCTGATCCTGTCTGAATGACTCGGAAGCCCAGGAAAGGGGACTTTACAATTCAAAAATTTCCAGGGGGAGTATGCCCCCGGACCCCATTAGAAGCTTACGCCTTCATAGCCTGAGAAAACAGACGACATTGCGCGACGCTACCAACGGTTTCCCAGCGAATTGAAGTCTGAGAAACGAGCGCAGAAATTCCATACTGGGCATGATGACGAATCACTACCCAGATCTGAATAGTGCTTCTGATTGGTTGAAGCAAGTTTCACACGCGTCACGACCAATTAGAAGCACTACCCAGATCTGGGTAGTGACGCGTTATCAGTATGGAATTTCTGCGCTCGCTTCTCAGACGTCAATTCGCGGGGAAACCGTTGGTGGCGTCGCGCATTGTCGTTTGTTTTCTCAGGCTAACGCTTTCAGCGCTCGCTTAGCAAATCGATCTGTATTTATCCTGGATCCGAACCTGGATTCAGCAGTTGTAACCCGCTCGAGCTACAACAGCACGTGATCATAAGCATGGTGGAAAGTTGCATTATAGAAGGCGGGAAAAACATGGTCAGTTTTTACTTTCGTTAATGAACACAACAACACCAATTTGTCACGCGAATACCGCACTAAACCCTCGTCCACGCTTCATAAATTTGAGAATGAGGTCAATCAGTGTGTAAAATTTAAGTTCTCTAAAGAGCACTTATACATGCAATAAAAAGGTTACAAAGACATCTCGCCACAAAGATTAGCTTTACTTATTTTGCTCGAAGACAAAAGTCTGATGAGCTACTCTAAAATTCGAGGTTAACTGAATAAACGATGAGGTTGACAAAAACGATGATAATGATTGATGATAATGACATCTACTGAGATATCAATTCAATTGAGGCGCTCGCACAAAGGAGGGGAGGGGAGGGGACGGGGGAGGGGAGTATTGGAGATACGTACAGGGTGCATTGCAGTTACCGTATTTATTCGAATAAGCGCCCAACCTCGAATTAGCGCCCACCTCGAATAAGCGCCTACCCCACCCCACCTCCCTCCCACTCCCACTCAAACTCAAATAAGCGACCTTTCCCACCCCATCCCCCAAAAATTGAATAAGTACTAATAAGAGACTTCCCCGAAGACGGAGTTTTCTTCAAAGTATTTCACAGGAACCTTGCCTTGTTACATCTTCGAGTTTTGTCATTACCATTTATTGTTTTGTTGCAAAATAAACATACTACACTTGCTGAAAATACTGAAAATTTAATAAGCGCCCAGCCTCGAATAAGCACCCACTCTCAAGGTCCAAAAATTTAATAAGCGCCCAGGGCGATTAATCGAATAAATACGGTAGGCCCTAAATTTAAATTCTCTTCAGTTCTTGCCACAAACCTCGAAGATTGCATCGGCATCACTTCCAGATGTGGGAAAAGGCATAATCGAGCGGCGTCTCCGACCGAAGCCCCACTCCCAATAT
>CALNXK010000047.1:2995000-3072500 GCA_942486035.1 Porites lobata | reverse complement strand
CGATTTCAAATCTTCAGCCACGTTTATGAATAGCCAACATGTTGCCGCCTGCCAGTTAGGGTTTTTAATCCCGTTGTGTTCTATTCGGATTTTTTTTTTGCTAATTATTTGAGTGGGGTGCCTGTCTAAACTAACTAGATGAGCTGAGTACACTTTCCACTCTAAACAAACCTTCATCCTTTTAACTCGTTTTTGGCACAAGCGCCCATTTCTTTCATGAATCTGCTCATCTTTTTATTATTCAAGAAAAAGACATGTAGAAAACATGGACATGGACAAGTGCGGCATAACAAGGTGTCATCTTACTTGTAGCTGTATACTCTCTGCATCTGAAGGGATCTGTCTCTTAATAATGATACTTCCATCTTCAGAGGGAGTTACGGATTCTTCGGAGCTTCTTTGTCTCCAGTTGTACGATGTTCTAATATTGACTTTCATTGACTTCAATGTATCTGGACTGTGTTGATCTCCACTGGGCTTTACAACTTGAAGCTAAAAACAACAACAACAACAACAACAACAACAACAACAACAACAATTGACACCCGGTAAGCTCAACTGGATAAGCGCAGGTTTGCCGAGCGAGGAGCCACTGGTTCATACCCCAGCAGGACAAACCCTCAGGGTGTTAAAAAAAACTAAGGAGAAAGTGCTGCCTTTGTAAAGACTTCTGCAAACGGTTAGACTTTCTAGTGTTCTCGGATAGGGACGATATTCATTTATCAAAATGCTGTTTTGTTGCCGGGATACGCTGTATCGTCTATGCAAGCAATATGATCATGTCATAATGTTGTCAAAGAACCAAACTGCACACTCCCCACTTGATCAACTTAAATATTTGCAAATAGCTGAAAATTAATCAACCATGGAATAACACCTTCGGGTCAACAATAAATTCAACGTTGGTAGTGTTGGCATAATCCACTAATATTTTCTGCGATTTTAGTACTCCTCCATCCTACTTTAGGTTACTCTGAAATACACTTCTACTTTGAAATACACTCTGAGATCCCTGAGATACATGTGAGTGAGATTATTAACCGACAGAATTGATAATAAATTGGAAAAAAGTAATTTAATTAATGAGCATGCGCTTAACCGTGAACCTGTCCTTTTAAAGAACCCATATATTGCTTGTAAAGAGTAGCGCATAATTTAAAGTGTTCACTTGCACCTGTGACACGCAGACTGCGAACAAAATGTCGATTCAAAAGTACCAGGAAAGTAACAAACGGGCTATGAATCAAACATTGTTTCAGTGATTTTTAATAATGTGGAAATAAAAAACCAAATTTCATACCAAAACTCTTTGTACGTTTTTTTTTTTCGCCTCAAAAATCCTTGAAAACATTGCAGCTTATACACAAAATTAGAGAGTGGAATGTAATTGACCGTAATTACCATTATTACATACCGTAAAATTCCGAAAATAAGCCTCGGGGCTTATATTTATCAAAGGCCCTTTTTGAGGGGCCTTTTTTGGAGGGGCTTATCTACAGAGGGAAATTTGCGTTAGAAAATCGATTGAGCTTGCCTTGTTGGAAAGAAATTTACCGTTTTTGCTTTGTTTTGCTTTGTATTCGAGGGCAATTTCCAAGTACAAGCCCCCGGGGGGGCTTATTTTCGGAGGGGCGATTTAACGGAGGGTTTTTGCGTTAAGAGTTTGGGGGGCTTATATTTGGAGGGGCTTATTTTCGGAATTTTACGGCATATTGCTTGGAACTCGTTCTTTAGTCGGGACACCTTCGGGCGTCTCAAAATTTGACTTTTCCGACAATTTTGTGTCCAAGAATTTAGCGCAGATACACAACTTCACGAGCTAGCACAGCAGAGAGGTAATTTTTGGTAGACTGTAGTGTGTTATGTGTTGAGCGGAATTCAGAAAGAGTGCTTTTATAAAAAGATATAAGGCGTTAATTTCAGTGATGACAGATTTTGCCAATTACTGTGGGCCTGTAACAGTGTTTCAGCTCGTTCCCTAATTTTTTTTCCAGTTATGAATATCTCGTAAACCTGTCCCGGCGATATCAGTCGTTGTACTTCGTGCATAACAATGAGCCCAAGGTGTCCATATTGTGTATTGGGCATTTATCAGAGAGAGAGATAGTTGGGGAGAGGAGGCAGGGGCACCCAACGTCAATTTTCGGAAAATATCTGTTCGGAAGACGATTTGAGATCTAGAATTTTCGGAACATTTGTTGTAAGATTTCTTGCTTGCCTGCCTCTCCTAGGATTTTCGAACATCTAAAATTTTCGACAAGGTAAGTTTTGATCCCTATAATTTTCGGATCACTAGACTTTCAGCTAGGAAATCCGAACAGATAAAAAATTTTTAGGGGATAAAAATATGCCTATATCTACAGTTTAAATACTAAAATACGTTCAACAATGCTATGTTTAAGTGCTTTTGAACTATATTCTCGATGGGTGCCCCTGAGGAGGGAAATCAAAATAAAACGGAGGCAATATGAAGTATAATTTTGATACAGAATCTCTGCCGACCTTAACGTCCTTGAATCTTATGTCTACTTACCATGACCTCAAATGGTAATCCCGGTTTAAAATAACCAGGGTTGAAGTCAGGAAATTTTAGCTTCACATCCATCTCATGGAGAGAAACACTCCCCTGTGCGCTGGCAACTTTGCCGGTTAGGTCTTCATGGAAAGTAGCATTCACTGACACAAAATAATGATAGCGATATAGGATAGTGGTATCGCGGTTCCAGCTGAAAGATTCTTTGAACAACTGCTGAATGAGACCCTTGTCAAAAGTAAAACTGCCTTCTCCATCAACCTACCAAAAAACGTTTTTAGATTGTGCTCAATTAATAATGATAATGATGACATTTGGCCATCCTCATTTATGCTGAAAGTACAAGTATGGTGGCTGTAGTTAACAACCTGGAATGCCAGTTCTTTTCATATTACTAAGTTCAGAACTACCAAAAGACGCTTTTCGTTTCAATACCAAGGTCCCTTGTTTTTTAATTCACTTAGTCCAGACATTTCTAAGCTCAGTTAGTGTATCAACTTTTAAGAAAAAAACTGAAGAAACACCTTCTTACTGCACTTGTTACTTTCCCTCCATCCCTCTTTGTAGCTTTGTGTTTTGTCTTTATCTCTTTTTTTAATACCTTACTTCTTCGTATTATTGTTAATAAGAATATTGTAACAAAAAAAAATGGTGTTACTGATGGCATCATTTTATTTCAACAGAATTTTCTCAGGCACAAGAACCACATCGTTTAGAGAAAAATGCAAAATAAGAAAGTTAAATTGACTACATCCTTGTCAATGTGAATGAAATCCAACTGAGTAAAAAGAAAACAGCCTCAGGCATTTGACAGACTGGTCGAGTTTGGGGGTTTGATCAAAATGGGACTGTTGCCTCTCACTTTCACCCAGTTTTTTGTCTGTAAAGAACTTTTTGGTTTATGAAATGATATACTGTAGCTGGAGCCTTTGCCCACGACACAAACATGTATTCAATTAATTCTTTTGCTTGATTTGCTTCAACATTCTGCTTTACACAACATTGTTTGTTAAATAAAAAGTGAAGTTGTGTGCATATCCATTGCTTACAAATTACTGCAGTTATATACGACAACAACCACAAAAAACAACAACAATTTTAAAAAGATGTCAACAATCAATAAAAATAAACAGTCTTTGTTAATATGGTGAAGAAATAATCAGTACTTACAGCAATATCTTTAGCTAATGCAGGCCTCTTTCCTCTACTATAATAATCAAAGTACAACTGAATATTTGCTCGTCCCTTAGCACCTTTGCCATAAGTGTACCTTGCGGGGTCAAAAAATATGACAAAAAGTAATAAACATCAACATCTGCAATTTGCACATCTCCCACAATACACCTTGTCCCCCCTCCTCCCCCACCCCCCCCAATAAATAAATAAATAAATAAATAAAAGAGTTGGCATAACCTTTGCTTCAAATTTCTCTTGAGAGACTGGAGACAATGGTTAATGCTTGACAAAATGACAGCTTCATTTGTGTCAAACAAAATAAGAATATGTTTCCCAAGCATTACCAGTATATCAAAATAAACTGTCTTTAAACATCTCAATGAAATCATCATTGTAGTCCATAGTGGTCTTCTTCAGGTTTGTTTGTCTGGTTCCACCTTTTGTATTTGCTGTGTTTCGCGATCTGTTTGAACTTTGATAAATTTCATGACGTAGCTTCTTTAATTTTTTTGCCAATTACCCTTCAACTTCTCATAAGGTACGGAGCAGCATTTAACAAAGTGAGATCAAGCTGACAGCACAGGGTCCATAGTTCATACAACTTCCGACTTTTCAAGGACTTTTCAAGGATTTTTGAAGGACAAATTATAACAGTTTTCAAGGACTAAGATTTATTCAATAAATCAGCATTCTTTCTCCCCTTTTTGAACACTTTATTGGCTAAAACACGTCATGGAGTCATATACGATTTCAACTTCTTCAGCCATGGTTGATCACATTATTTAATACCACTTTCCACAACAACACCTTGCAGAATGACTGGGTATGACTTGCAATTGCACCTGAGGTACAGAAATAGCATTTGAAATAAAGAAACACTAGAAATAAAATATTGTTCAAGCACAAAAATGTTTTTAAGTTACCCGTGTGTTTTATAGGTTCTTACACCAAGGATGAGCCAGATTTCCCTCAGCAAAAAAATATAATTTTACAGAAAACGGGTGTCTGGTGTACACAAGGTAGTGAATTTCAAGGACTTTTCAAAACCTAATAAGGAAATCAAGTACTTTTCAAGGACCTTAACCGAATTCAAAGAACTTTTCAAGACGACCACTAAAATTCAAAACCTTTTCAAGATTGTATGAACCATGATCAGGGTCAGTTACAAATTGATAGTGATAATACATTTGCCTCTGAGTCTAATTTTAACACACCTTACAGTCACTTTCCCATGAAGGGCTTTCTCTTTTTCAAGTAGGTAGGGTGGCAGCTCTACTTTCACTTCAAACTTGGGGAGCACTACAAAGGAGATTCAAAGTGTTCCATGGTAAGAGTAACTCTCAGATAATTTGTGTGCAAAAAAAGAAATGAGTTTGAACTATTGATTTTGAAAGATTGATTATGAATGAAGACATAAGCCAAAAACACCACAAATTATAACTGACAGATGGCAAATCAAGTCAATAACCCGATCGGAGTTTAAAACCATCAACTGACATGATGCAACTCACTTTGACTTGATCTGAAGATGACTTAACTGCACAGGTGTGGAAATGTAAGTCACTTGTCAACAACAGTTGATTCAGGAAAACACTCACCCCGCCGATCATACACGTATCCCGCCTACTATGAAATAATTTAGTGATTATTTAATTGTTTTCCAAAGAAGTATGAAAAACAGGGCCGAAAATAAACTGGCATGAATTACTGAATCTTCTAGCGGTTTACAATTGCATGTACACTGTAATTTGACCCCAAATGAGATGGTGGTAAAACACATTCAAAAAGTCCCCTGTATTGTTAATTACAAAATTCTCAAACCAACAGAAGATTGGTGCATTGGTTTTACAAAGCAAGTATACACGTACATACCATAAGGCTTCACTTCAATCACTTGCTCTGCTTTTTGATCCTAATAATGAATCAAAACAAATGTTTTTGATGAGCACGTTTTTGTAGCCCGTGAAAACAGACATTTCGGCAATGAGTGGGGAGAAAAGTCTGTTTTCTCAGGCTAATGTTTTTGAGCAGGCATCAGGATAAACTTTTGTTGTAAAAGTCAATATACACATAGACCCTTCATTTACATGTAACAAACAAATGAATACATGTACAATGATGTCTTGCAATGTTCTTTTTCACAGATACACGGGCTTTATCAAAAACATGTGAACGCAAATTTTGAATGCAAATTATCTGCCTCTGGAAAAATTTTGTGTTTAATGAGGAAATGACGTCAAAAATGCAGCCCGCTACAGGTTAAGGCACCGTTACTGAGAAGACCTGGGGACAAGGTTGAGTTGTTTTTGTCGTGAAAAGAAATAATGGACATTTGACTCGTTTCAAGAGTAAGAACTACATGCAGGAACTAGGCAAATAATAGCTAAAAACATGGCAAAAACAGCAAGAAGACAACTTGGAAGGTGACATCTGCTATTTGGAGAATAATTATTTGCGGAGCTGAACGTACACTATCGAAGATGAACTTAACGTCGATGCAGGTAAGCATGTTTTAGCTACGTTTTTAAACTCGGAATTATTTTGAATAAATAATAAAGCAATAATATTAATGAATTCCTCTTTCGCAGGATATAAAGAATTAAGCAGATCTTGGAGGGTGTTATCCACCCTGGCTGAACACCCTCCTCGATCTGCTTAATTCTTCATATTGGATTCTACTCAGCCTCATTCATTAATTGCTCAAAATTGATTCATTCACATATCAATTTTCAAACTGTCTAACTGTTTCAAAGAGCTGTCATGAACAGAGCTGTCTCCCGGTTTCCAGATTGGAGTCTGAAATCTCCTGGATGATCGCTGAGGTTTGCCATAAATAGCTCAAACAACGCAATAATTTTTATATACAAGAAATTCTTGTACATTCAACTTACTGACAAGAAAATCTCAAATATATTGCATTGTTTGAGCTATTTTACAGTTAATATTGACCATTTCCTCTTAAACTCTGGTATGCCATTGTAATATAATATTAAGATTTGATTGGTGGGAAGTAAACCTCACGAATCACGTCAAATGTTACAATACTAACTACACCCTTTTTCGTGCATTTTGTGTCAGGAGTCAACGAGTATTTTTTGCACAAATGACGTCATGTGCTCTACATTATAAAGTCATCATATCTATCACCCCTTCCCTATCAATTCTAAATATTTGAAGAGTGGGGGGTTGACAGCACAGCTCTGCATGACATAATTGTATCACGATCAACGATTCTCGTAATATTTGATCTTCATTGCAAGAAAAATGCAAGATACCATCTCCTTCAAAAACATCGCCATCATAATACTATATGAATATTTAACAGGACTTAAATGTACATACCTCTGCAGCTGAAACAGATATCTTCCAGTTTCCCTCAACTGGCTGAGTTGACAGGAGAAATTCTCTCTTGATCACCCCTATCATGGAAAGACATTTTTTTATTATTAACACTACACCAACTTAGGTACTTCATGTTAGTTTCAGAAAGCTTCCTCACCTCTCTCCCCACCTCCGCTCCCCAACCCACCCCAGTTCCCCAACAGTAGTCATGGGATGGGATACTAATCCACTGCAGGTTTCCCCCTTAACAGTATGTCACCTGTACCTGAATGTTAGCTCAGTTATTTACAGCTGTGCTGCACTGGTATCCCAAAGCTGGTCAGGATTCAAATCCTGGCAAGCCTGATTTTTTTCGCAGCTGCATAAAGTTGTGTCTTAATCTGTGATGATCTACTTTGCATGCAATTCTTATCCTTCTACAACAACCTCTCTGCCTCCTAACAAAAATGACTTTGTATCCCGGCCAGCTTTCGGTGAAATACATACTTCATAGCATAGCTGACAGTGGTGAAACTTGCATACATGCCAACTCTCCCGGATTATCCGGGAGTCTCCCGGATACGGCACCAATCTCCCGGTCTCCCGTATGGGTCACCATATCTCCCGGATAAAATCATCTTTTGAGCTTTTATGTGTGTTAGTTTGAGATGTAGCCCATTTTTAGCGCAAAATTGAATTTTTCGCATTCGTAGTACGGTTTCTGGGGCATTTTTGCACCTGTATTTATTTTAGTCATTGACAAAGATTATTTCTGGCATCAAAATGCGAATTTTGATAGTATGTACTTTATGTAAGACTTCAGACAATGTCCTTATTAATTCCCATCTTTGTCAGGGGTGGGGAGGGGGGGCGGTGGTTTATTGAATTTCCGGGGGTAGTGAAAAAGAGAGAGTCTCCAGATTTTAGATCTCCAGAGGTTGGCATCTCTGAACTTGTTCACCCATTTTTTCTGTGTTGTATTTTTCTGTATTGTATATGGTTATTATTACATAATATTCACAAAGCAATTAATTTAAAAACAAAACCTGATGCACTGTCGAGGTTGACCCAATGTGCCATTTTGTTACCATTAGGATCCTAAAAGAAATAATAAGATAAAATCAGTCAATAATAATAATTGAAGGGCTCCAAGTGCCAAGTTGATTGTAAAAACCTTTGCAAACTGTACGCTCAAAGTCAGTAATGGTTGACCCTTAAAAAGGAAATATGTGTACATTTAATATTAGTATATACACACTCAGTGATCTTGGTGATTTAAGCAATCTGATTGGTTCGCTATCTCGGGCTATTCAACAATATTCACCTCCTAGCGAGTGGATAATGTGTGAGCTCGGTGTTTTTCGCGTTTTTTTTAGAGAACGATCTTTTAAAAGTCGACAAAATCCTAGGGCTGACTTTTTTTAAGGCAAGAAAAGACTTGGAAGGATTCAATACGGCGTTTTTCAATTTACTGTAGCAGGAGTTTTGTGCTCGATGGATTGTTTACAACTCCCGTGTATTCACGTGAGAAGAAGCCGTTTAAATGAACTCAGCGTTTTCTAAGAAGAAAATTTTGGCTCAAAAATCGAAGTTTATTTATGACAAACAAATTTAAAAGGAAATGTTTGCAGAAATTCTACATTTCAAGTAAACAGGAAAAAGAATGATACAGGAAGACGACCTCTTACCTCGAGCAACCGAGCCGCCATTTTTGTCAGCACTTCATGCGAAGAACGACACAACATGCCCTTTTGGCTATAAACTTGGCGAGTCAACAGAAAACAACACAGCTCTACTTTTTTTCTCAGGTAAGGAAACAGTTCAAACTTTTAGCGATTCCATTGAAGCCATTACGCTGTTGTTTGCGAAATGAGTAAACTTGTGAATTGCCATGTTTGAAAATTCTGCAAAGATCTATTTTTAAACTTACGCGTGATTTGATCTGTCAATCAAATCCTACTTTTGAATGGTTTCCTTTCTGATTTTGTTGAGATCACTTCGTGTGTATATACTAAAACAATTATTCTTCTCAATCTCAGTGAATAGTGGCTTTGGGAATATTTACCTCGCCGCTTTCGCGGCTCGGTAAATATTTTGCCACTATTCACCTCGATTTCAAAGAATAATTGTTAATTATATCTCTTTATTACTCACCAAAATGTCCACTGTCATCTGAATAAGACAACAGAAAGAACAGTTAGTGCTTGTAATAAATATTATTTTAAATCATTTTATGAACACATTTTGAATAACATATTATAGCATAATATGAATATTAAAATTGAGACAATGGAAATTTGAAAATATCAATTGGCCATTTGCACATCTCCCATAATACACATGTACACCTTGGGGGGCAAACAAGGTGTATTATGGTAGATGTAAAAATGGCAAACATGAAATTTGTGTTTATTAGAGGGCCATTTAAATTAACTATCCGTAGAAATTCTGCTACAATAACCATGAAATGCTTTCATTTTACCATTAAAGTATATTAAGTCTATATTAAACCAGGCCCTTTAACCAACAATCATGAAATCGTCTACTGAAGAACAAAAAATTTTATAAATACCAGTGCTGGATCCAGACCCTGAGATAAGGGGGGGGGGGGGTGGTCTCCAAAAAAATTTTTTTGGCCCTTCGGACCTCAGTTTGGTCAAAACATGAGCAGGGGGGGAGTCCTGGGCCCCCTGAGCTCCTCGCCTGGATCTGCCACTGAATACAGCTGTATAGGTAAAACAACACAACACTTGATTTACATAGAGAGAGTGCAAATTTTATGGTGCTCAGATGCATGTGCTTTGAATGCTCTAAGGGCCTCTTCGAATTTTCTTGGTTACATAGATACCAACCTCTGGAGATCTAAAATCTGGAGACTCTCTCTTTTGCACTATCCCACCTAAATGTTAATGCACCCCCCCAACCTGGCCTGCAAATTGATCCAGCTGCCAAAATTAAGACATGGGAATGGCTAGGACATTATATGAAGTCTTACATGAAGTACATACTATCAATTTTAATGACAAAATAGTTTTTGTCATCTGAGTAACTAACTACGTGCAAAATGTCTCCGCAACCGATGCTCAATAAAAAAAGTTTGAATTTTGAGAAAAAACGAGCTTAATTATTACAAACTACATGTACATTAAACTCCATTTTTATATCCAGGAGATTTGGTGGCCCGTTCAGGAGAGCAGGAGATCGGCTCATCCTCGGTGTAAGAACTTGTTAAACTCACCGGTGACGTAAAACAAAGAAAACAAAGAAGTCAACCACAATAAAACCTAGACAAACAAAAGGTACAAACAAAGAAAAAGTTCTCAAGTCCTTACACCGAGGTAAACCCGGGAGATCAGTGCCATATCCGGGAGAGTTGGCATATACCGTAAAATTCTGAAAATAAGCCCCTCTACATACATGAATAAGCCCCTCCAATTATAAACCCCCAAATTCATAACACAAAAAACCTTCTGTTCAATCGCCCCTCCAAATATAGCCCCCCTGGGGGCTTGTACTTGGAAATTGCTCTCAAATACAGAGTAAAACAAAGCAAAAACAGTAAATTCCCTCCGTAGATAAGCCCCTCCAAAAATAAACCCTCAAAAAGGGCCTTTGAAAAATATAAGTCCCGGGGCTTATTTTCGGAATTTTACAGTACGACTGTACAGTACGACTGGTTATCTGGGCTGGCTCTCCTTTCCTGTGATCTTGCTCTGACCTACTGATTGCACTAACTGGGAAAGAATTTTTCCCACAAGAACACTTTCATCTCAATGGTTTCCACATGAAATTTTTTCAAGTGTACATGCACTGAGGACTTTTAAACAATCCTGCCATTTTGTGGCCCAATGTCTTCACTCTTGCTCCTAACATGTATATTCTCATCAAATTAGTTTTTATTGCAGTTTCACTAAATTTAGCGATAAAATCAATTAATATCTACTTGTTTACTTATTTAATATTACAATAACAACCCGAATTAAGAAGTGACACTCACACTGCCTCTATAAACTTTAAGGTCTGGATGGACTGCAAAAATGCGCATCAAAACTACAACAACAACAACAACTGTCAAGATGAATATCTTGCAATTTAACTAAAAGCAGATAAAAACTTTACTGTTATTCACAGTGCCTTGATGTAACTAACAACAAATTAAAAACTTTTAATAAGGAAGAATGCAATGTACTCTGTAAGATGCTACAGTACAAATTAAAAGTAACTCCTAAAGAAATTGAAAGTTTCATGTAAATTTACAGCACAGATTTTATGCTGTACCTACCATTCTGTCCAGGTTTGTACACTGCTTTGTCAGTCTGTATATAAATTGTAAAGCCCTTCTCCTCAAAACGAATATATTTCCTTTCTGAGAAACTGGCACCTCCTGTTCCATTAACAGCCAATACATAATATCCAGAATCAGAGGCCACTCCATGAGGAATCTTAAATCAAGAACACGTAATAAGCGAAATGTTATAATACACCTTTCCAAGATTGTTTTTCAACTTTTGACCAACAAATTTTAGCAATTTTGCAGAGCTATATCTTTGTTTGCTTAGGACTATCACTTTTAAACTTGGCAAGTTCACTAATTTCAAGGCTCTCTCTCCAGTGGTGTTGACAGATTTTCCTTAACTGGTCCATATATGTCAAAAATTGAAAGAACCCTAACAAAACAAATGTATGGACTGAGTGTTCATAAGAATCCCCGATAGGGTCTTAGAAAAAAGGCCATCTGTGGGTGAGGTATGGATATTTCTGGATCCTACCCATAATGCAAAATATGTAGATTCCATACTCACAACTTTAAAGAAAAAATGAATAGAAAAAAAAAGAAAAACAACCAACAAAGGTACCTTGAGAGTCAACTTTTGAGCAGTTCCTGCAGGAATAAGAAAATAAAGTAACGTATTTTGAATAATCAAAAATTGGTCAAAAGCAACTGCAACCCTAAAAGTATGTGACTTTTGATCCAGTGTACATAAATGTATAAAAATAATAAAAAGTACATGTAATGTCAACTCTCCTAGCTATCCTTCATTACCAGGTTTCAAGGCACATTTTTATCATGAGTTGTATAAAATGCTCAATAGATGTGTGTTGATATTTGGACCAAGAAATTTGATGTTGAGCTATAGCAGAGAAAGTTGCAGAAGCTTCAATGCACTCTCACCAGCACTGAAAAAACCCCTTTCACTTGCAATCAAAACATTCTGTTTGGTTGTATCCACAATTCCACATGTTATGTTGACTGGTGTAGTGACAATGCTACTCAGTGATACTTGAAGTGTGAAGAGCTGCCCAGGACGGAACACACTCGGGGCTGTTATGAAGTATGTGCTGTTGAAAAAGAATGCATAACATTAAATTGTTTACAGTGACACCCAACCAGCTCAGTAACCCTGCCTGTCAGGGGTTAACTTAGAGAATTGCCAGTCTTGTTTTATTTCTATAGCTGAGCCCATCCAACCTTTTGACTATTAAAAAGGGGATATTTTTTTACCATAGACAAATAATACGAGCACCAAAGGCTCAAGCAGACGTGGGGGGGTACTTCAGGAATTCCTGGGTGGGGATGTGCCGCTGAAACCCTGGAACCCTTAACCTATACCAGACCTAGTTCAGCTGGATTTTGCTACCCTATACTAGAGTAAACTCCCCAAATCCCCCCTATCATAGAGTAGCTGTTTTCCAGAAACTACTGAGGTCACTAGCACAGTAGCCTAGCCAAAACAAGACCTTGTACCACAATCCCTAGTCTAGAAAAAACCTTCAACCAACTGATCAGTTTCCTGAAAAGTGACACCCTATTCTAGACCAAAACGCCCTGATTTATATACCACATCCTAGAGTAAACTTCTTGAAAACCATACCCTTCACAGTGGCACATACCTATATAGCCCATAAATGGCAGTGCCCATAAACCTGGGATCCTGGGCACAAGCTGCTAGAGGGTATGGGGACATTGTCCAGGGTGGGGAGGAGTTAACAAAGAGTGTAACCTGTGGTTGTCATTCGGTGCCAAAAATTTGTATCTGTGTTATTTACACAATTCATCTTAAAGCCTAAAAAGAAAGATTAAGAACTTTTCTTGGATATGGTTTTGGCCTAACAGGAATACCAATGGAATGCACCGACCCGTTGCTATTTTTATTTTTGCCTGTCGGAGTATGAGGGTCCTCAAAGGGTTCTTCAATACTGTAACCGTGACCCAATATTTTGCTCAATCCCGTAATCCCAATGGCTATTTTTGGCATCCCACCTCCCGCGCATACCCTCAATCCCAAACCTCCCCTTGATTTTGCTTCAAAATTCTGACTCTCGAGCTTAAAATAAGGGGAATCCCAGATCCCAGGTCACTGTCTCTCAGCCAAGGGCTACCAGGGGGGCTGGCTAATTCACCCAGCTACATGTACTATAGCATGAACACTACCGACTCTCACTAAAATCAAAAGGAAAACAAAACCAAAAGAATTTTTCCATTCCCCAGCAGCCATTTATATCTTACTGACAGCCCTGCCACCAGGAAACCTCAACAAGGACAAATACGTTTCGGACATGATTCGGTTCATGCTGCGGGATGGATAAATCTGTTTTATCGCTCTAAATAACTTGCAAAATTTTAGTTTAAACATGATCATGTAAATCAAAACTTATCTGTCATTTGAAAATCTGCATACGGTTATAATCTTACTTGTTTACTTCTCCTGTAACAGCTGTCAAAGAAAATAAAACAGTGCTTGACACCAACAAGGGTAAAATGGCTCCTGAAATCATGATCGAACAGCTATAACTGGAAAGGTAGAAAATCGAGAGAAAGTACACAGTTAATTAAAAATCGAATGATCTACGATTCTTGCAAAAATCTACAGTCGTCACTGTCAGTGAGTCGTACAGTTTTCACAAGCACTTTTGCACTTCGAATCGAATTAAAGTAAGCGAAGAATGATTAACAAATCGCGAGTAAATCAAGATCGTACCAATATTCGTTCAATAAATTTGGTTGTCGGTAAAGCAAATGACAGTCCAAAGTAAAACAAATCAGCTTACGCTCAAGGAGAGCTCGAGGGTTCTATTGGACTTCTCGCATGGTTGAACGAAATGCGGGATTGCAGCTGCTGAGATGCAGAACATAAAAAGATGACGTCACGACTAGTGCAATGACATCACTCATCCTGGGGAGAAACCCATTTCAAACCTCTTTGTGACAACAAATGACAAACAACAAAAACCAAATTTTCTACGGATCTCCAGACCTTTGCCGCGAAAAAAGAACAATCAAACTAATTTCTTTCCGGATGAAAACTTCCGTGGCGTATAGCTAAAAACGTCTGCTGAGGCTTGACTAAATGCTGAAAATTGGACATGTATACCAGGTACTGAAGTGAGAGTTTGGAATGTGCTTATGTATCTTTTTGCTGCTGCTTGCCGACCTGTGTAAACATCACCTTAAGCCTTTTGCAACGCAAGCAACTTTCGATACTAACTAGTATGTGTCGTGAAAATTCAATAACACTAGGAAGGAGCCCCCACCTCTTTTCACTGTCCACCGTGTGAGATTTTATCTAGTTTATTACTTCAGTGGCCGGTTCAATTGAAGAACGATCTGGGTAAATAAAAACCACAAACTAGGCAAACAATAACAAAGGGCTCCTGATGGTGAAGAGAGAATGAATAAGACAATATACAAATAAACTATTTATTATTTATTATTTAGTTTTGTGCTTTGTAATCCAAACCAAAATATCTAGCACGCAAAAAAAAAATCATTTTTATTTGGTTTTTCGCCTCTGTAGCCATCCTTGGAGACCCAGGGGCGGTTAGTCGGGTCGATAAAATGTTCTTGGTGAAAGTTTACTGTAAGAGGATGCTCTATAGCCTAAGGATCAGTTTGCATTTCCTTTAAAAAAAACTCATTGTTGAGTGAGCAAAATCATAAATTATATATATGGTATTATTTTAAATTTCCAAAATAAACTAATAAACAATGCTTTACACGGCAAACAACTTTTCTGGAACTTTGAACATCTCAGTTGAGTTAGCATTAGCTTGGGTTTCGCGGTAGCTTTTCTGTGTTTGCTTTTTTTTCCTTTTTCTTTCATTGTTCAAACGTAGAAAGTAAAGCTTAAAGTGATCTGATTTTTATTATTGTTTGTTCTTGTAGTTTTCAGTTTTTGCATGAGTTGAGAGCTTGACGGTGGAATGAAACTTTTTGCCTAGGGTCTCTACTCATGCGCATGCAGGCTCCTAAACTGCTACACAGCCGTTAAAACATGGCCGTTGGTAGCGTCGTCACGCAATGCTCCTCCCCACTAGTAAGGAGGAGCGTTGCGTGACAACACTGAAAACTGCTGTGTAGCAGACTAGCGGCTCCCCATTTCCCTCTCAAGGGGTTTAAGGCCTGGCTCAATGGTGTGTTCTGAGCATATGAATGACTGGTAGAACAAAAGGAAATTTTCGCCAAAAGTAAGTCTTGTGCCTTGACGTTTAATTATCGTCTCGTGAGGCAAAAATTGAAAACGGAGGAAACTGGCGAATTGCTGGCGAATTTACTTTGTTTGGATAAACAAATTTTAAAAAATTAATTCCTCAGAATGGCGATTTCCAGTGTTTTGAAGGATAATTTTAAGTTTTATTTTGCCTTTAAAACAACCTCTGTTTTTAGCTATTTTAAACATGAACTACTAATTTAGAGAGACCAATATATTACATTGTATATTGAAAATAAATCAGAGATAACGGTTATAAATTGTACTGGTTTTGTGCTCTAGAGTTGAGTTTCCTCAAAGATGGCATCAACTGTACCAGGTATTTAATAAAACCAGGAAGAGACGGCTCTCCTCCATCAATGTTATTTTTTCCTGTTATTTCATGTTGTTGTTATTATTATTATTATTATTGTTGTTGTTATTATTAAACACCTGCCACGAGAGAACACGTGAGCGACCGGCGCCCCGCGGCACTCACGCCTCTTTTCACGTGCGGCTTAGACTTTCAAAAAGTCCTTCGTCGGATTTCATATAGCGCGGGACGACCGCGCGCGACTTCGTCGCTCGTGGTCGGCCGCTTCGCGGCCAAAAAAGGGTGGCTCCGCTCGCCAAGAGGTCGACTCGTAGCAAGTCTACGTGCGGCTCAGTCGCGTAAATTCTCGCGACTCCCTCAAATGAAGAGCTTGCTCGCAGGCTACGTTCCCATTCCAGGTTTTCACTTTTAGGGGAGTGCAGCGCGAAGTTTTTATTCCCTGTTCACATCTCTTTACACCGTCCGTCCATACAATCTGAACGCACCGTCCATCCTGTCCTCCGCCGGATCTCTTCGCACCAGGAGGCCAATGCATTATTCTTGGAATCATCATATTTCACTGACGACGTTCATACAGTATACCACGTTCATCATTCAAATCCTTCGGATCAGACGACTGTACTTTATCTCGTTTCTGTTCTCGCTCGCATACGTTTTAAGCATTTGTGCAAGTGTAATTGTAAGCTCTTAGACCTGAAAAAAGGCTTACCGAATAGCTGCGTATATCAGATCATTCAGAGGCTCGCCACTGGAAGGTTTTGCCAGGAAATAGGTACGTATTCATGTTATTTTTCCTTTGATTGAAAATATCAACCAATTTGTTGCGGCCATTTCTAGTTGCTAGACATTTTTAAACTTGATAGTACCGTTCAAACAGTAGCAGGACTGGAGTTAGTATCTCTTCACCACAATACCTCTTATAAACGGTGATAAACTATAGATTCTTTGATCTTTAGTTCGCGTCTTCATTTCATGTCATTGAACAGGCTGATCGAACCCCTGTAAAGGTCCTTGGAAAATTTTGCAGTACCACCAAGCATATACCCAGCAAAGAACATAAAGGAAGAGAACTAAGGGAAATAGAATATCGAAATGATAGCCGGAGAAATATCGCAAGCTAAGGGGAACTAAATGTTCGTTGATAAAAATTTTATCGTCCTATTTTTGTTCCTCTGTTTGGTAGAAGTTTGAACTTGATTGTGCGCGGTCTGATAGAGTTGAGAGTTTTTCGGAGTTTCGAATGAGGAAAATATAAAGGCTAGCTTTTGTTCGCCGCAACAATCTCAGCGGAAGGATCGATCATGCCCGGGATCATGGATCATGCTAATCAGAGAGTTAAACCGGCTAGTGACGTGCCATTACACTGCTCAGACGACATTTGTGAAGAGAGCATAAAATTGTAGGAGTCCCACAGGTTTGCATTTCACCAGGTCGAACATGTTTCGTGCGAGCTAGTGAGACAAACGTCAATGAGGGACTGCTTAAAGTCTAAAATTTCGCAAGCCCCGAATGGCGGATAGGCAAACCTGACTCAGATCAGATCGCAACAATCGTGCGCTCACAAGTGTTGACAATATCACTGACTTAGCAAAATATATACCACCTCAACCTGGATCTGTTGTAAACTGTATGAAATAAATTGGGCCCTTCTTCATTACCCTTTATCGGTTTATGTTAACCACCTAGCCTGTGTACAGATGCCCCTTCTGGTCCCTTCAGGCGATATTAATCCCTTAAATCTAAACAATATGCGTTTCCAAAATAATTCCAGGAAATACCTGTCCAACTGTGGACTAATACAGCCCCTCTAAAATTTCGCAACTGGCCCCAAATGCCGGATATTTACAAACGTGACTCAGATCAAATCGCAACAATCGTGCGCTCACAAGTGTTGAGAATGTCACTGACGCAGCAAAACATATACTACCTCAGCCTGGATCTGTTATAAAAAGTAGGAAATAAATTGGGCCCGTTTTAAACCCTTTATCGGTTTATGTTAACCACCTAGCATGTGTACACACGCTCCCTCCGGTCCCCTCAGGCTAGATTAACCCTTTAAATCTGAACAATATGCGTTTCCAATTTTTAATTCTAGGAAATACCTGTCCAACTGTGGACTAATGCAGCCCTATTTCGTAATGACAAAATCAACAAGAGGAAATGAAATGAGCTAGTTTTCAACCCTTGTCAATTATATTTAAACCCCTTAAATCTGAATTCGTTTACGTCGTATTTTCAGGAAATGCCTGTCCAGCCGTGCACTTCAGTCCTGCTTCAATACCTCGTCCTCATTCTTTTGAGGATTACGTCAGCTTTACCCAGCATTCCTCATCCGGATGCCAAGGCAGCTTTTGATCAGATTCTCCAAGCAAACTTGGAAATAGAGCGTGATTGTAAGTTTTTATCAATAGAGAGGAGAAGTCGTTACGTTACGTTCCCATGGTATCAAAATTTCTGGATGACAACAAACCGAAAACTCACTTAAAAAGTGAATTCGCACTTTTTAAAACTTAATCGATCTTATTCAGTTTCATTTAATTTGTGAAATGCTGGCGAAATTTTCTGGGGTTGAATCCGAAACGAGCGTATTTAAGTTTAGAAAAAGAAAAAGAAAATGTTTGTGTTGGCATGTGTTTACCTACTCCATAAAGCAAGCGTATGAAATTAGGTAGTTTCGTGTCGCAGTCGTGCAACGACGGCAAAGAAATGTGCAAAAAAGCGTGATGCACGTGCAAAGTTGTTGTTTTGCTAAAATAAACTTGTTGCTTTTTAACTGTTCTCGTTGCCGTCGCCGTCGTCGTTGCTGAAACTCCCTTATGTTGTTATCCAGAAATTTTGCTACCATGGTAACGTTACGTCATACTTCTCCTTTCTATTCCCAGTGGAGATAGAATGCTGGCAGTAACCTCCTCCTCAGCCGAGAGGGCAGTTTGTTCCAGGGAGTTGGAGCCACTCAATAAAGCTTTATACGGGAGCCCCAGCGCAAGCCAAGGTCTAACCCTTTACCCCTTCATATAAAAAAACTGAAATATACCTTCCAACGTGCGACCGAAAAGTGATACCCCTTTTATGGACGTAGTAAGAACACTGCATACCTTTTGACGCGCGGAGGTTATGTTCACACTATATACCAGATAGCAGTTTTCGTGCCGACACAAAAAGCTATGCAGTGTAGTATACACCTATCTGATATGTGACTCTCCACTGTGGAGATTGACGCGGTGCAGCATCGCTTCCTCACAGAAATCGCGCTGAAATCACCATTCATATGTGTGAACAGAAGCTGTATACGGTACATAGTCTAAACATAGCCTGATACAACTGGCCCGTTTTTTCGCGTTCGTCAGAACGCATCCTAATCTGGTGTTCCTGTGGCACTAAGGCAGAAATTTTCCAGCTATCACGGGCGATTGCAAATTAGCCAAATTAGCCGCTCCTATTAGTTTTATCGGGGGCACTTCGGCCAGGAAACTGGACTCCTTTCGACTCGATTTCTTTTCCGTAATTTTTCCGTAGGTGACGAACGCGGATCCGTAATCAATGATTACCTCCAGTAATATTAATAGGTTGCTAAATCAGTAAGTCTTGTCGCCTTTTTACAGCCATGCGATGCGTCTGTTCTGAATATTTTAGTTAACAAGGCCTTTTAAAACTCTTAAATGACAAATTTCCCTAACCTTTCATATACTTCAACTCAAGAAATCCCAACTTTTTTAACCTATATAAAGCCTCTAAAACGTACCCCATTTGGGCGGTGCCTCCCCATACAGATGTAACTGCCAGACTAGAGGAAAAGTAAGAGACTGTAGAATATTGGAGCGGTTAATATTCCCTTTTTTGGGTAGTAGAGTGGATATTTTCCGACGAAAACGACCAGGAGAGCTAGCGTAATAGTATCCAAGTACGGTAGAAGAAATTTTGCCCGGAAGGAAATATAGTACCTACCCATTTTGACCAAAATTAATGCTCCGCGCCGAAGTCGAAAATAGTTCCAAAATGATATGACCGCCTTTGACCTCGAAGGTTCTTTTTATTGTTATCTAAACCCTGTTGAGAGCAAAACTGATGAAAAGAATTCCCACGCCGGGAATCGAACCCGGGCCGCGGCGGTGAGAGCGCCGAATCCTAACCACTAGACCACGTGGGAGTTACATTTTAGATTTGAACAGGTTATATTTTAATAACCGTTCCCTGGCACATGTCTGCTTAAAAAATGCGCCGGCTTTGTATGTTTTATTTTTTTTAATGTATTTTGTATGGTCGAGGTTTTCGTACAACCTTCGTCGATTTACGGACGAAGTGTTTTTTGCTGCGACCAGTATGCGTCCATTGTTTCTCGTTTTTATGGAATTATTCGACTTCATCTCTGACCTTTTAAACGAAAAATAGATAAATAGAGCGCACAATCGAGTTTTTGCAAAGCACTTTCTTTGTCACATCATCAATTTTCAAGTTTTGACGCTAAACATGAAGATCATGACTATCTGTTGCTTGCCAGTTTTCCATGTAGTAAAAGTTTCTAGTAGGAAGCATTAAGTACGCTCGACAAGCAATTCTTTGTGCAAGGGTCTCTTTAAGGCCAGCAGCACAAACTAAACTATTTGAGGGTGGAAACAGAAAACTCTATAAAATAATGGAAAGCAAAGAACTTAGCCTGTTTTGATCGAAATGTAGAGTAAGGAAAAAGAACAACTTGTAGCTTTTTATGACAATTATATTTTACATGAAAACTTTACGAGATCAAAGCCGGGAACTTTATGGTATTTGTTAAATCAAAATCATAAACCTAGAAATACTATCTAAACTGCGATTGAGAAAAATACATAATCGAGTTTTTGTTGGAGCCGAAATGTTCCGGTGCATAATAAAAAGAAAACGTTCCCGGCTACTTAATTCTTCATCAAATATTCCCGCACCAAAAAATAATCTAGATATGTCCTAGTCCGGCGCAACTGTTCTTGTGATTAATCCAGTCCTTTTCCTGGCATTTTTCGTCGCAGTATCGTGTAATTCGACATGCTTCGCAAAAATACAAACACAAACTTTCTTTCGCACACGTCGCACACCGTGGAATATCTGGGATGCTCGGCGGGTTTTCGGGCATGCCAGTTCTTTGGAATTCCCCTAAAGAGCCTGCTTCACCTTCTTGACTTGTAGCAACTGTTATAGCATGATCAATCCCGTCTTTGTTTTCCGTTATCTGCCTGTAAGCAATGGCTTTTAGCCGAGAGCTGTGGTCACGCCTATACTCTAGGGCGAATTTCTTCATTATCCTACCGATTTCTTTCACACGCTCTTCTGTGTCATGCCTTATCCTCCTGCATTCACTTTTGGCTTTTTCTTGTTCAATCTTAAATTGCCTTCGTAGTTCTTTCTTCTGTTTACTTGCCAACTTTTCAGCTTGTTGCTCCACAGTCTCCTCAAAAGAAGGAAGTAGTTCTGTAATATTTTTCTTAAGACTCCCTAACAAAGTTTCAAGTTCGTTTACGCTTTGCTCCATGATCACCTTGAATTAAAAAACGTTTTAATTGGGGCCAACAACGCAGAAAATAACTCTCCGACAGTTCAGTTAAAATCCTGTTTGCTGTTCTCAGTCTTGTTTGTTTTCCAGCGCGCGCAAAAGAGTATGTCATAATTAAATCCTCTTTGTTGTTGGTAACGAAGAAACAAACCAAGTCAGTATAACTGCTGTAGCTGTGCGCGTGCGCGAAAAGCTTGGCTTTTGGTCAGTTTGGTCAGTCAGCCGCACTGACAGATCGAAAGTTCCCTATACCAATTCCCTTCCGTCCACTTACTAGTTATATACAAAAAACAACAACAACAACAACTTAACAATGTTTTATAACAAGCAGGACTGTGACGTTCAGTGAAGTTTAAAACACGAGGCGAAGCAAGATTTTTGACCTACTACTGAGAAGGCTCTTATTGTGTTAACTGCCAGTGAATATTTTTTGCATTTTTTTTTTCTGCTAACGGTACTTTCTGTTACTTGTTGGAATAGATCTCAGTTTACGACACAACTCTGTGGATAAAAAGTGTGATCGTTTACTGAAATTGGCAGCTTTGGCATCGAAAGTTAGTTAATTTGCCGAAATGCAAGCTTATTATGATAGTTTTGAGACAGTCTTTTACCTTACAGACTTCTCCAGTCCTCCCCTCCCAGATAACGTGTTTGAAGGAGATATCGAGTTAACTAAAGAACAACAAGAATATATCAAATCTTATGGAGACGCCAGGGGTAACAATAGCAGAGCGGCAGGAAGTGATAATCGTCTTCGGTGGCCTAATGGGATCATACCATACGAGATCGACTGCAGTTTGAGTAAGTAAATACCCCTTTCCAGGTATTGCACCAGTCGTTGTAAAAATATTGAAAATATCTTCCATGTGACTACTTTTTTCGTCATTAGTAGTTCTAATTTTAAATCTTTATGGGGTGGCATCCAAATCAAAGCTGTTCAACAGCACTTTTTAATATGCTGTTTAATATGCTATCTTTTGCATTTCTGTGGATTAAACTCAATGCCAATACCTAAGCTGTACTCTCGCTTGATACTTTAAATGGGAAACAAATTGTGGCGTACTTCTTGATAGTTGATAACGGTGCCGGTACTCTATGCGAAAGAGAGAAAAGATAATGAGTTGGTCGTGAAAGCCCTTCCGCTATATGAAGCATGTGACCTGGGAAATAAATTAAAAGTACCATAGTCCACGTAAGCAACGTGAGCTTTACCGTTCTTTGCGTGGTCGCCCAGGGAGATTTTAACCTTTTTCTCGATCTCTATTCATACAGAGAACATGCCCGAGGCTTTGAACGCCATCAATTCAGCAATGAGGGAATGGGAAAGCAAAACGTGTATTAGATTCGTGAAAAGAACATCTGAGAGAGATTACTTGTGGTTCTTTCGACAGAAAGGGTGAGTTTGACTGGTTGATTTCGACTTCAGTACAGTGTTGACAGTTGAGTGCGAGCGACAACGTTAAGTTCCCCTCATTCCTAGCGCTGTGCTAAGCCAATAAAGACTACAGCTTTTAGTTTTTGTTTTCTAGCTTAGTTTTAAATTTTGACTCCTCTGGTAAATAACCAAATCAGTCGAAAGTATCGACAATAGTTTTCATGATTACTTACTTCAAGGATAGGTAACGCCTTGCTACACGTAAAAAAATATTCAGCCCCGTTCGTTCAACTGGCCAATGTGAAACTGCTCTTCATCCAGACTAGATCAACTGGGTCGGTATTGCATCGAATTTCACCATGGGATTATTTTTGAGGATGAATTTTTACCCAGCTCCCAACGAAACGTTGCAATAGCCAATAAGAGACGAAATAGCGTCCCTAAAACAATCCCACAGTGTAATTCGATACAGCACCGACCCAGTCTCTCGCGCAACTTCAAAATGTTCAAGGTGACGTCATTTTACTACAACTACCAGAATCCTTCAGTTTGTTGTTTTCTTTGTGCAAATTAGGGCTATTGTTTTTTTAAACCTCAGCGGAATTGACAACTGAATTTTATTAAGAAAACAAGACGAAATGAATTCTGGTAGTTGCAGTCAAACATCGTCATCGTCATCGTGAAAATGGCCTATTGATCGTAAATAAAAAATATTAAATTATGAACTGCTGGTACATGTTTTTCTGCTTTTAGTACCGATTGCATTTATTTCCTTCGAGGCCTGAAAAGGCCATTGATCAGTTCTTAATAAGTCTCCTGTTAAAATTTGCTGGAGTGCTTACTGAAGCAGTGCAGTTAATATCAAGATGTTGAACCAGTTAGGAAAAGTTTTGCGCCGCGCCCAAACGATGATGATGATTGTGATGATGATGATGATGATGATGAAAATTAATATACGCCCATTGTTTATGTTATAAAAATGATATTTTCTTAGCTGCTGGTGTAATGTTGGCCGTATCGGCGGGAAAACGTCCCTTTCTGTTGGTTTTGGCTGTGAGTACCGTCACGTGATGGTACATGAGATCGGGCATGCTGTTGGCTTCTGGCATGAGCAAAGTCGGTCAGATAGAGATAATTACGTTCAAGTGTTAAAGCAGAACATACTTCCAGGTAATTTATTTACTTTTATCCCTAAGTTCAGTTAAAAACAGTTCCTGAGCTCACAGGAATGAAGGTATGCGGCTCACCGCGGTCAGCGAAAGCGAATTTAAGTACTTTGCTTGTTCAAAGTTAAAATTATCACCAAGCGCGCTGTTAATTTCCTCGACTGCTTTAACGTTTCATGAAAAGGCTCCAAGTGATTAAAAACTGAAAATGTTGTTGTTCAGTGTCGGCCACATTTGCGGCATAATTGTAGTCAGTCATAAAAAATAAGCACATTAGTTTGAGGAAAATTCAATGGCAGTTACATTTACAAATCAGTATTCTATACTATACACCCTGCCCATGTTTCCATTTGTAAGTACCACATGAAAATGGCCTTAGATGTTTGACCCGGGAGGAGAAAATGGGTCCATCATTTTTTTTCTGACCCGGTCGCTGTCAATTTTAAGCCAATATTTTTCCCAGTTCCAGTTTGTTCGTTATTGAGTGTAAAGGAATTGAGGCGTTTTGTGTGATAGGGAGGGTTAGTCCTATATTACAGTACAGTTTGCAATAGAAGTGAATAATGGTTAGAGTTAGTCAAATTCGTGACTGGATGTTCACAAATTAGAGCTTATAGTTCATTTATTACTTCACCTTGGCGAGTTTTTGACTCTGTTATGCCGTAAGCGTGGGCAACGCAGAAGATCGTGTGTTCGGTTATCTTGATACTATTCGTGCAACTAAATTTCTGGGCACATTTCTCATATAGCGGCAGATAGCATTCAGATGAGAACCCCCTAAAATTTTTTGTTTCTTTTTGCTGCCAATTGATCTCATTGAAATGTGATTTAACAAATGGTTTTGTTTGCGTTCAAGGTTTCGAGAGTGCATTCCAAAAGTATGGAAGGGATAAAATCGATTCGCTTGGTTTGCCTTACGACTACGGCTCTATCATGCACTATCCGTTCAACGCTTTCTCCAAAAATGGTCAACCGACTTTACGGACACTGCAACCTTTGAATGGAAAAAGTCCTTACAAGACTTTAAGCGATCTAGACGCTCAACAGACCAATAAGATGTACGGATGTAGCTCTTCCGAGCCCAGCAGGAAACGCAGGCAGACCCGTAAGTTTATAAGTTGTTTGATTTGTAAACACGGTTACTATGAGGCAACTCGAGATAAAGGCCTCGTCCACACGTATCAGGATATTTTTTTGTTTTCGTGTGCTCTAGTCCTGAGTAGCGTGCGTCGTAGACGTAATCAAACTTCTGTTAGTCAACGGAAGTTAATTTCCGGTCTGTGGTACAGGCTAATCTAATAAAAGAAAGAGTTGTAGAAGCTGGATTCGTATTTTATCCGAAGTTTTCCCCCGGACCAAGTTTGCAATAAATAATCAGGTTTATTTTATTTATTGAATACTGAAACTTAAAAAGCATTTATAAAAGAAACCTTCGGCTGATTTGCTTCCAGATTTAATCTATCGCCCGGTATTTTCACACCATCAAAAGAAAACGATTTTCCAGTAGCTTTTTAAAATGGTTTCACTCTACACGCAATTCAGTTGACGATACTGCAAAAATTTTCGTTCATCTAAATGCATGCGCTTCTAGAAATCATCCACAGACCAAAGCAAAGCCACACCATCATAAAAAATAGAAAATGCCACTCAGTGCTTTTCAGGTAGCTTTATTCATGGCAAAACGATGCCTCGTTGAATTTAACTGATTGCATTGTTATGTTTACATGTTCTTTCTTTCCTGTTGATAGGTTGCAGAGATAATGACTACAGGTGTTCTTCCTGGGCTAGAATAGGAGAGTGCCAGCGTAATCCAAGATATATGAGATTAAACTGCAAAAGGAGCTGTAGACTTTGTGGTAACTATAACTCGAAATGGCAATGGTCCTTAACATTCGACCAATTGGCTTGCAGCAGTAGAGATATCCGCTTATCTCGATCGACTATTGGCGAGCACTTTGCGCAACCTCTCGGCTATTCCGTTGCACATTTACTTGCCAGCCTTGTTAAAATGTGTTCTAAATTGCCTTCAAGGGCAGCGAGATCGCACAAAGCACCTTCAGTGAGGAGCGCGAAGAAGGTGCGCGCAAGACTGAAACTAGCAAGAGACAAGACACCATCGGAAGAAAAAATGTCAGGAAGAGGACAATTCCTTTAGGGTGGATTTCCACTATCACGTCAAATTTACCGCCACAATTAAATAAAATAAAGGCAACGTATGAACGTAAACGTAAAAGCTGAGCGAGTCTCAACTTAGACTTAAAGTTTGCGCGCGAATATTCATACATTGCCTCAGCCTTATTCATTTACTCATGTAAGTTTTACGCGCGCACTCACGTAAAAATTACGCGACGGTGGAAATCCACCCTGAGTTTCCTTGTCTTTCTCGCCGTCCTTTGCGCGGTAATTTACGTAATGAGGAAAGACCACTTTCGGACGGTCTAGTAAGACGTGCTGTGTTCCAAAGTTTAATTATCACTTTCTCCACTTCCACTCCCTCTGTATCATCTATGCGTGCCTTGCATACTTGCAATCCTTGCTGTCTTTCCATTTTTCATGCTTCTTTCCTTGTAGGCGTCAACACCTGTACGGATCAGGACTATCGATGTATCAGCTGGGTTAGAAGTAATCGATGGTATTGCAGGACTAATCAACATGTAAGAACCTACTGTAAGAAAAGCTGTGGATTATGCCCCAGGCCAACGGTAAGGCCAAGACCTCCAACTGTACGACCCAGGCCACCAACATTGAGACCTACTCCTCCAACGAAAAGGCCAAGACCTCCAACTGTACGACCCAGGCCACCGACCTTGAGACCTACTCCACCAACGAAAAGGCCAACTCCCACAACGAAAAAACCAGTTCAACCAAGTAAGAGGAATTCTTTGAAGTTTTTTAGGTATATATTGTAAGAAAATACGTGCATACTATCTGTTAACTCAAATATGAGTCTGAGTATAATGTTCATTTATTGAATATCTGAGAATGTTGACTAGTAACTAACAAATCAGTGCTTGCGTCACATATGAGCATCTTAGATTTCCGCTAGTAATCAAAACAATATGGGATATCCATGAAAAGTGAAAGTTTTTTAGATAAATTTTAATTTGAACTGTGAAGGGAACTTTTGAGCGATAAACAAAATCTGTGCTGTTCAAAGTGAAATAGAAAATAGATAATTTGAAAAAACTAGGGGTTGCGTTTTTTTTTTAAACCGAGCACAATGTAAAGACCACATTTATCATTTACCTGGAAAACAGTCAAGTTTGTTTTTATTGCAAGTATATCTTCTATCCTTTAAATACAGCCACCTCTCAAATCGCTTGCCGTCCCACCACGAGGGACGTGTCTCTTACAATAGCGGTTTCCATGAAAATGTAAAGTTCCGGGCCAGTTTCTCGAAAAAAATGGCTAATATATTTTCTTGCGGTGGAAATATGATAGCATAAAAGACTTCCTTTTCTCACCACACGAGTGCTGATGCATTAAGATAACCATTTCATGATCTCATGCTGGCTGCGTTACTTTCACAGGTGGTAATTGTGGAATAAGGAATTATGGAGACTCAGGTCGAGTTGTCAATGGTAAGACTGCTGTCAGGAACAGTTGGCCATGGCAGGCACGTATGACACTTCGTGGGGCTCACAAGTGTGGGGGCTCTCTCGTAGCGCCTGGCTGGGTACTCACGGCTGCACACTGTGTTGGAGGAAGTTCTTATAATCCAGGCTACCGCATTACCCTAGGTACGTTAGTTCTTTGGGTGTTGAGAGAACTTTGGACCGTCGCCCTTGTAGTCATTTAAAACCGCGGAATAAGAAAACCTCGCTGTCAAACATGCTTTAAGAATTCGGGAATAGTTTGCTAAGTAAAACACCGCGACACATATCTTTGGTTCCTATGAAAAAGGTAAAGCGCATTTCTTTTCAAGAGATGCATTTTTTTTTCTGCGAGCAATGAAATTCTTAAGTCGTTGACAACTAATTATTATCTCCTTATCTATTTATATTTATTCAGTTATTCATTCATGTTTGAGCCGCTTGTGTAGCTCAAAATAATAATCATTTTATGTTTTGTTGTCAGTAGGAGTATCTTACAGAACCTGCTTTAATTTGTATTTCATGGATGACTCAAATCATTTCTTCTTGAAGGAAAATACTTTATACCACCTCTTGAAAATTGAAAAATATGTTGTGAATCGTGTTGGCGTTCTCTTGAATGGCTCATTTTTACCTTAAGGTGAGCACGATGTTCGAAGGAACGAAGGCACCGAACAGTTTTTCTCAATAAAAAGGGTGATTGTGCATCCATATTATCAACGGGCTACGATCAATAATGACATCGGTAAGTGTCGCCGAAGCCATTTATTTCATATGCTCTTTTAATGAATCTGTTTAGTACTCGGCTAAAGAGCCGCTAGCCTAAGCCTGCTTTTCACCGTACTTGTATGTGTAATCAGAGGCTGGGAGAAAAAGCAAGAGAAATTATTCCCTAATTTAACGAGAATACCATTTGAGACAATTTTCTGCCAATGTTTTGCCAATGGTCCCTCCCCACCCTGCCCTATAAGCTATTTTCATACTATACCAGATAGCAGTTTTCGCGCAGACGCGAAAAGCTTGCTATCTGGTATAACATGAACACCTGTCCGATAAGTGACGCTCCACTGTAGAGATCGGCGCGGCGCGGCTTCATTCCGTTACAGAAACAGGGGCGGATCTAGGGGGAGGGTGCAGGGGATGCACCCCCGCCCCCGAGATGTCCTGCGGTTTTCTAATACAACTGGTATTCTGCAAAAAAAAATATGTGGTTTATTGGTGTTGAAGTAGAGCAAGAGAAGAGTGCAACCCCTCCTAAAAAAAGTCCTGGATCCGCTCGTGAGAAATCTCGCCGAAATCATCATTCTTGTTCGTGAACAGAAGCCCCACCCGGTATGGTTATCATGCTGGCGCAAAAGCTATAAGATACAGTGTGAACGTAACTGAGCTAATTATTCCAGGCTTTTGCAAACATGAATGACAAACACAAAGTTAGGCGAAAGATGTGGGCAAGATTGGGTTTAGAGCTTGGAGCGAAAGGTGTTGCAATTGTTTTGGGAAATTTTAGACATGGATATTTCGTCCGCTTTCTCTCTCGATCTCTAGTCCCAAGTCATTCCGTATTATTGCTTCCATAGTTGCAGAGTAGGCTGCCTCTGAAATTTCACTTAAACCATTATCTTTGTTCTTTTCTAAAGCTCTTTTGGAGTTGGATCGTCCAGCAACTTTGAACAAAGAAGTGTCACTTGTTTGTCTCCCAAAGCAGGGTCGAAGTGTTCCAGCAGGAACATATTGCTCAATAACTGGTAAGCAACTCCCCTAGTCTTATTATAATCCCAGTGGCGACTCCCTTATAATGTAAGCTATATACGTGAGTTCGCCGCCTAGGGTATGGTTTTTAAGCCCATTTGGTCCGAAATTTGGTATAGGTTTTATCCATTTGGGTCTGAAATGGCTAAGGTTTTGTACTTCCTGAAAGCAGGGTCTGTAATTGAGTATGTTGTTTGATTGTTAGTGTCTTTGGAAGAGCTGTTGAGGCCTGATATGAAATAATGAAATTTACATATTTTGGTTTGAAATGGGCTTCAGGAGTATCGCCCTCCACTTTCTCCACTCCAGAGCTCTCCTCTATTGCGCAATAGAGAATAGCTCTGGGGTAGAGAATTTATCCCCCAAGCCAGTACCCACTGTCAATCCCTCAAGCATTCCCAATGTTGACTTTTTTCTTAAGGGTGGGGAAGGACAGGCTACAATCGACCTGGAGCATCCGTTCTTCAAGAAGCCAGCCTGCCAGTGGCACAACAGGGCACTTGTAAGAATCATATGAGGTACTGGGGAACTGTGACAAGTAAAATGGTACGTGTGTCAGCCAAACTATTGTAGTAAATTGTTGCTGTTATGTTAAAGGTGAAATGATTATTCGGCAGACTAACGCCATGCAGTTATCGAGCTTATGAAGTTAAAGAAAGATACACAAAGTTCCATCGGTTTTTGTTTGTGTTTCAGATATGCGGTGGTTTTGGTGGCTCTAGTACAGTAAGTGGTTGTTTCGGTGATTCAGGAGGACCTTTCGTTTGTGGAAAAAATGGAAAATATGAGCTACATGGTGTCGTTAGTTGGGGGACTCGAACGTGCAGCGCCGGTCGCAACCAATACACTGTATTTGCACGAGTTAGTGAATTCGAATTCTGGATACGGACGTATATTGGAAAAGGTCCAGCTACAGCTCCTCCCCAGACTCCTCCGCCTCCTCAGACACCACCTCCTCCCCAGACTCCTCCGCCTCCTCAAACTCCACCCCCTCCCCAGACTCCTCCGCCTCCGCAAACTTCACCTCCTCCCCAGACTCCTCCTCCTCCTCCGCAAACTCCACCTCCTCCCCAGACTCCTCCTCCTCCGCAAACTCCACCTCCTCCCCAGACTCCTCCGCCTCCGCAAACTCCACCTTCTTCTCAGACTCCTCCGCCTTCTGAGACACCCTCTCCTCCTCAAACTCCGCCTCCTCCTCATACTCCATCTCCACCAAAAACATCACCTCCTTCCCACACTTCGCCTTCATCACACACGCCGACCCAATCCCAAGGCTGTGCTGTTTCCAGGGCTCTTGGCATGGAAGATTTTTCTATAAAGGACACTCAAATAACGGCATCAAAATCCTGGAATAGGTGAGTACCTTTGGGACAGATAGGGTTAAAAAAAATCAAGTGAACTAGTGCAAATGGGCTGTTTTAATAACTTGATGTTATATCTCGTTTCAGACGATCAACTCTCGTAAGCGAATGCAACCACTTTTTGGGGCGAGGGACTCACGATTTTCTATACTGCATTTTTTTTTTAAAGAAACCTGTTGTAAACATATTACCCAGGTACCTATCTATGTTCGCTTTATGAGCTACTGTACTCAGAGCACCATACGAGGCAGTGTCTCTTGGGCAGAGTAAGACTCAGTTTCATAGAATGGCAATGTTTGTCATGATTTTTAGATCTTTCTAAACTAACGGTAGCCCCTTTTTCTCCAGATTTCACGGCCCTCATCAGGCGCGCCTCAACCTTCCTGTAAGCAAAACTGGAATAGGAGCTTGGTGTGTTGGAAGACGGCCATTGAGCAATCAGTATTTACAGGTTGACTTCTTAAAGAAAACACTTATCACAGGAGTCGCAACTCAAGGTAGTAACTGTCTTACCAGTTAACTGGCAGTGACACTGACCGAGAACCTCTTAAAAATCCAGCAAAACGATGTATGGAAGTAAATCCACGGTGACTTAGCAGTGGCGAATCCAGGGGAGAGGCCAGGGGGGCCCGTTCCCCCTTTATTTTTAGACCAAACTGAGGCCTGAAGTGCAGAAAAATTTTTTTGGTCATTTCAACCTTTTGTATTACGTCATTTAGAGATCGCCCCCGTCAGCAACACCAAGAAACTTTACACTGCTCTCTAGTGGATGCTGACGACAAATAGTTTGGTTGTGTTAACACTCGCTTCTTTTTTGATATTATGATCAGGACGAGTTAGCAAGTATCCGAAGTTTGTCAAGAAATACATGTTATCTTACAGCAACGACGGAAAAACTTGGACAACGCATCCTGAGGTATCGCGTATTTTTCTGGTAGCTATATTCTGTAGACTCCCTCTTTAATGGAAGCAAAGGAAAGAAGCACAACCACAGAAAAAATTACGGGAACACCAGGAACGTGGATCAAAACTGAAGAAGAGCTGACCTCTGCTTAATTTCGTTGGAGAGTTTGATTTCCAGTTGATAATATAAATATAATATAATAATGATGATGATAATGACAATGATAGGGATAATACATCCTGGGAGACCCAGGGGGAGATATAGTGGGGGCGAGGGAAAGTCTAAACGAGCGGGAAAATATGGCACGAAGAAAAGAAAAGGACGACGAGAAGAGCCCCTGGGGACAATGTCTTACCAGACCAGTTCCAAACGGTCGCCGCCGTTCTGTCTTTTGATTGGGCAGAAGAACACAAAAGTTTTCTGGCACCAATCAGAAGCCAGAACGGCGGCGACCGTTTGGAACTGGTCTGGTAAGGCATTGTCCCCAGGGGCTCTTCTCGTCGTCCTTTTCTTTTCTTCGTGCCAATTTTTTTCCGCCCGTTTAGATTTTCCCTCGCCCCCACTATCTGCCCCTGGGTCTCCGAGGATGGGGATAATAATGATAATAAATAATTATAATGGTAGCAATGATGATAACGATAAAAAACATTTTTCTTCAAAAGATGCTTGATGGCAATACAGACATGTCAACAGTGAAGAGGAATAATCTGACTAAGCCAATAGTAGCCAGATATGTACGCATTCACCCAACTGCATGGCAAACTGATGTATGTCTTAGAACTGAGTTTTATGGATGTGAAGGTACGACGATACTTAGACACTTACAGCTCAGCATCACTAGGATAGCTACCGATAAGATCTAAAGGCGAACCTTTGCGGCGATCAGAAGAAAAATTGATTACAAGCCCCACGAAGAACTTATAATTCGATGACCTTCACAAGCGCCAGATTGCACGCTGGTGTTGCTGGGTGAGCTATCGCAAATCTTTACCATACCAAGACATTTCTGCCTGGTCAGGTTATGTGACACTATTCACAATCAGTAAAATGGTTTGGCGCTTTTGAGATATCCTAAACTCATTTAGTGACCAAATTGATCAGTTGTCCTTATATTATCACTTTAATAAAAAGCGCAAAGGCTAGTGAAGGCTTATCAAGAAGAGTCCGTAGACGAAAGCCCTACCTTTAAGTTTTGTTCGTTTTTTTCATCATTTAGTTAGACCAACTATGCCACCAACAACATCAGAATCAACAACAACGAACGGAGTACCATCAACAAGCACTCGGGGCCTCACGACAACCAAGCATCCTCCGGTCACATCAGAGTCAACGACAACAAGTGAAGTACCACCAAGGAGCACTCGGGCACCCACGACAACCAAGCCTTCCACGGTCACATCAGAGACAACAACAACGAGCGAAGTACCACCAAGGAGCACTCGGGCCCCCACGACAACCAAGCCTTCCACGGTCAAGCCACCAGTGACGACAGTCAAGCCTCGCCCACCAATCACCATTCCACAAAAACCCACAGGTAAAGAAACTCCCAAGGCCCCTTTATGACTCGGACAGTAACATGCAACCTTAAGAGTCAGGGGCACCCAACGAGAATATAGTTCAAAACCACTTAAACATAGCATTGTTGAACGTATTTTACGGTTATTTCCTAAAAATTTTTCATCTGCTCGGATTTCCTAGTTAAAAGTCTAGTGATCCGAAAATTGTAGGGATCGAAACTTACCTTTTCGAAAATTTCAGCGAGAAAAAGGGCTCCCGACAATTCTAGGTGACCTTTTTAGGATAAAAATCCGTTAAAAATGGGCAATTATACCATTTTTTAGATGTTCGAAAATCCTAGGAGAGGCAGGCTAGCAAGAAATTTTGCAACAAATCGTCTTCCGAACAGATATTTTCCGAAAATTGAAGTTGGGTGCCCCTGAAGAGTAAACAGCTCGAAACTCCAAGGGCCTACTCGTACTTGATCTCGTACTCAGGTAGTCAAATCTGAAGGTCGCCATTATTATTTTTCCCACAAACAAACTGCTATTATTTGGAATTTTTCTTTACCCTCCATTCTCGATTACAGGCATGAAATGCGAGGACCAGCATCCAACGTGTCCAGAGTTTGCCAAGCAGGGACAGTGTTCTGCAAACCCAGGATGGATGGAGGAAAACTGCAAAAAGAGCTGTGGATCCAAGCGTTGTGACAAAGAGCCTGTTAGACCCCTGGGTTAGTTTTTGTACGTATACTTAGTTTACAGAATACGAGGTACGTTAAGTGTCAAAATTAAATTTGCAGGAGCTCGATTTTGACGGGGAGAGAAAATGAAATTAACGATTGAGTTCTGTGGACGAGGGGTGTCCACTCAAATGTAACCTCATTGATAGTAATTTGATATGGTGCCATTTTTGGGTACTTTTAACTTATTCATAATGACGCTTGTTAGCTTTCCAGAACTGGGCTATTTTTGACCATGAAAGGTTGAAAGTTGCATTATCATTCAGTAAGTCTTAATATTTGCTTTGTCTAACTTATCACAAAAACCAGCTCCTTGTTCCAACCCACTTGGAATTGGCTGGAATTTCAACTTACCAGACAGCGCGTTTAATGCTTCCTCGTCACTTAATGTGGGTAAGTGAGCTTTGAGCTTTGTTTACCAAACCAATTCTTTTTTTGTCTGCATGTTTATTCTAATTTTTTTTTCCGTGTTGGTAATTTAGCAATAGCTTAGTCAATAACCATGATAGATAGTAAGACAAAATGCCGAATGTAATTGAGTCATCTGTTATCTAGAGCGTGGTAAAAAAAAAAATGAGAAAATAGTTCACATTCTAATGTTTAACCCCAAGTAAAACAAAGCACTTTGTCGCGTTTTTAACCGGCTGCTTTTTTGGCCAGTATTTGCAGGAAAGTAATCGAGTGTCATAGATGGATAAAACATGGTTATTTTTTGTTTTTGCTAGTTTGTTTTCAGTATTTAGACGAAAATACTCAAGAGAGTCACAGGTGGATAAAACATGTTTATTTTTCCCTTTACGTCTTTGTCTATTTCAGGTGCCGGCTGGGACTGCGGTGCTCGCAATGCACGTATGTACTTTACTGATGATTTCAAAAATAAACGAGTGGGAGGCTGGTGCGCGGCTACTTTTGAAAATCAGTGGCTCCAAGTGGACCTGGGAACTAACAGATACATAACCGCTGTTGGAACTCAAGGTGTTCAAGACAGATGTTTACTGTATACTTTCCTATACGTTTATAATTTTACCTTTTGAAACTCAAGATTCTTAAAAGTTATTTATCGTCGGTGTTATTCTTTCGTCTTTTAAAATAAATAAATCTGATAGCCTGTTGCAGGCGTTCAGATCTCTTTGCACCGTCCCGACAATCTGAGCGCGTGAAACGGGCTTAACACTGAGAGCAATGGTCACACTAGTTGCACTATTCAGTACCGGGTTTCTAGTTTTTCAACTTTTGAGAAAACGCTGAACGAGCTTAAGGTGTCACCTTATTTACTTGGGATAAATGGCTACTCTAATTACAATACAACAGCATTTCACTGTAAGGTTAAGCCTGAAAATCTTTTGCAGAACTTTTCCATGATGACCAGAAACACTACATAGATTAAAAATGTCGCTAGACCAAAGTTTTAAGGTAGTGTCGTTTGCGAATTCAGTCTTTTCTCCTCGCTCCTGGCCGCTAGAGATGTTTCCCCTGCGAAACGCGCCGTCCCTAACGGCAAGGACCGAGGAGAGAAGGCTGTATTCACAGGTTAGAGTAGCCTGTTCCAAGGTCTCAAATATCAAGAATGACCCGTACGCGAAAATATGAGCGCGTGATCTTGTGCTTTCTCAATTCCGCGGGCCTGACCATCTCGGATAAAGCTAGAGATAATGATGTCTTTTACTTTTTGCAAAGTTAGTAATTAAAGGACAAGGTCACCCAAGAAGGGAAGTGATTATTTTTTCAACATCTATAAAAACATCTCCATTGTTAGTTGGTAAATGACCATTCTCTAGGCCTTTAATGTTTATCCAATCCTAACGAGATACTTCCCCAAATATTACCTCAAATTCAGTATTTTGGCTCTCCATTTTGGATCATGTGTGACGTAATCCTGTCTAAATTGAAATTTGCGAGAAGCTCAAGTAGCCGCAAAGTTTGGCATTGTTGTATTGAATCTTTGTTCTTTTTGTCAAGCAAAGTATGTCGGACGACGTTAAAGAAAAAATGAAATGGTTACAATGCCAAACTTTCCAGCAGTATGTCGGTCATGTCTAACTGATTTAATTTCCAGGTCGGCACAAGTATTACGAGCACGTGAAGTCGTTCAAGCTTGCCTTCAGTCACGATGGAAATTCCTGGGACTTTGATTATCAAACGGTGAGATGTAGCCCTTCTTCTTCCCCTTCCCCTAACTTTTTGGACCCGTAAGCGCAAGACAGAAGGGTTCTTAAAACTATGAACGAAGGGTTTTCTTTTCGCTGTCACAGTGATATGGGCATCCCCATTCCCAAAACCCTAGTTATATGGGCATCCTCTGTAACCCTAACCCAAATCGCTAAGGTAATAGAGAAGGGGATGCCCATATCACTAGGGTTTTGGGAATGGGGATGCCCATATGACTTTAACAACACCACTTCAGAAACGAGAAGAAACTGGGTCGAGTTGACTTTCGCAAAGACTTATGGGACTGTTACTGGCCAATAGTGTGAACACAGCCTGAAATGGTTTTTACTTGTCAGTAGCGTGAACACAGCCTAAAACGTTTTTTTTTTTGTGCAAATTTTCCACAAAAAAAAACAAGAAAAAAAAATTGCATTGTCTTGGCCTCCAACATGGCGTCCTTGTCACTTGTTTGCCACCAAGAATTGGTTCAACATTTTGCCAAGTGATTTTCTAGTAGACTACGAGCAGTCTCTCTTTTTTCTGTAGTCCGTCGAGCAAAACGCGAGACACGCAAATGGCCACGCGCGTGACTGATGGCGCGAGACGGGAGAGGCTGCCCTCGTTTCGCGCGTCTCGCGGTTTCGCCGCTCCCGCGGGCGTGCATTGCTCTCACTAAATCTGAAGAAAAAGAGAGACTGCTCTCAGTCTATTTTCTTGAGTCTCATTTTCTCCACCCTTTTAGGTGTATTACGGCAACTGTGATCACTTTACACCAGTCATAAACATCTTGGACCGTAGCGTCACTGCAAGATACGTCCGATTTTACCCCGTTACCTACAACTATGTATGTATGAGAGTGAAGGTGTATGGATGTGATGCTTAACAACACAGGGTACCCAGTGAAATCACCTGCTAAAAAAAGGGATCTCGTTATACTTATTCTTACAGTCTTACGTTCAACTTGGAAATAAACAATTACTTCTTTCCTCCTTTGGTTTGTTTTCAGTTAAGCGACCGGTCCTGTACTATCAACTCCATTTACAGCGGACTCTGTAGGGATCTTGAGTTAGTGTCGTAATAAGCAGGAGTTTATTTCAGCCAAACATCTCTCATATATTTTTGAAGGGGATTTAGCTGCTGTCCGTGTTATCAGGGTGTCCGCTAGGGCGGGGTGTCCGCAAGGCGAGAGATGACTGTAGTCCTAACTTTACTTACGTGAAGTATATGACCTTGTCAACGAGGGCTCCTGAGTCCAATGCGTTTTATGAAAAATACTATTTTCAAAACAGGCGGTTACAATTTTCGTAAAATTTTATAATGAATGTCATCTGGACCTATTTAAGACTTTGTTGTAGCTTACACTAGGGAGACATCGTTTTGCCTGAAAGTTTTGTGCTGTAGTGTCGTGGACCACAAGTTACAGTGTAGTCCCACTTCACTAAACTGACATATATATGAATATCATTGGAGCGTTTTTTTTCTTTCACCGGATTTTGGAGACAGCGACAAGCCTTCACCCACGCTATATAGTTTAAGACCATAAATACGACAAAACAAACACACACCTTCAAATGTAGAGACGATTGTTTAATTCCTATCGCCATGACCAGTAGATACTTCATATTCTACTGTACTGAAATTCTAAGTTACATTTCTCTTGTTATTTACATGACTCGTTCACCCTTCTTATCTCTTATGTACAACGTCAACCCTACATAAACAGGACCCCACTTTCGCCCCCCGCCCCTCCCCATTTCCAACCCTAGCTATGGTTTCCATTTAAACAGACAGAGCCGCAAATAATTTCTTCCTAGAAAGGACACGTGTCCGGCTATAAAATCACCATTCAACGGAAAAGCTTCTGACAAAAACAACTGGAAGCACTTCTGCGCGCCTTTGAAGAAAAACTATGCATGTTAGGCGCGGCTAGAGATACTCCGACCAAGGAAAATTCACATACGCTCACGGAAGACTTTATTCATCTTTGGTACTAACGTTTTTTTTTTTTACCAGCGTTAAGATTTCGTAGGAAATGGACCAAGTTTAGTTGGCTGTTATTTGCAGCTCTGTAAAAACTATTATTATTAATAAGACAAAATATGAAAAAGAAATCTTAGACATAGACTTCACTTGACCTGCCGCCACCAAAATGTGTGCAACTGATATCTTTTTCCAAAAGAAAAGGAGATATTTTTCTAAACCACCTCTTCGTCATTTTTTAACATCAATCACATCAACATAGTGACATCAGAAAATAAAGAACCAACTAGGACATCTGCCCAAAGTAAACTGACACTGCTCTTAACTTGAGTGGGTTGCTTTGATGTAAACGCAACTTGTCCAAGTTAAGCTTGTAAGAACTTTAACAAAACCCAAATTACATGTAAAACTTTGCATGTGTCTGATTCTAAGAAAGGGGGAGGTAGAAAAGACGCCTTTTCCAATGAGTAGGACCTTGTCCACTTTAAGGTCCCACGCCACAAAGAAAGCTCATAAGTGCAGCTATGTGGTCTTTTTTTTTGCTAAATATTACCCCTAAGCAGTAGCCAGCAAAAATAAGTTTTTAAAGTAAACTGCAGCTGCAATAGAAACAACGTGCCTCAAAGGGAAAGAACAAAGATTTAATGCAACACTGCTTCTACCAAAATAAATGTGCCCATCCCTGCAAATTCGGAAGTGACACAGAATTTTCAAATTTTCCCGTTTTGGCCTGTACATGTATAATACCGAACAATAGCATTATATTAACTAGACTTGGTGGTGACACCACATTACATGTACAAGGTGCATTATACTACAGGTGTATAAAAATATCTCTGATAATCCTTACGAAGTTAACTACATTTTGTACTGGAATAAACATTCATGTACCCTAGGAAATCTCCCCACGCTTACAGTACACTGTAAGTTACTGAGCAGGAAGCAATAGTTAGCCAATTTTATCTGCTTAAATTTCCTCATAGTTAGTACAAGATACTGGTTATGAAAGGCCGCAAACACCAAAGATAAAACAACGGTGCTGCAGTTTATGTTGGAAACTCCCCGACGCTGCTCAGACCATTGTTTTTTGTTCACAACTATTGTGATATTTGGATTCGTCAGCAAGATCAAATAATAGGAATGCTATGGAAGTTCCTGAACCATCGGGTACACAAGAATATTATGTAGATCAAAGGAGTCTGACAGGCTTCATAACCACTCCACTCTATCAACTATGATTTGCTCCATAAATAATCCTCATTGGGAGCTGGTTAAATGAAGAATCCATTGTAGAAAACAAGATTTTGGGCAATACAAGCTGGCAAACAGATGACTATTATTCTACAGGGCCAATTCATCTGAAGAAGGCTTAGTGCCACTAGTGTAAATCCAGGTTCAGTTACAAGAGTTAACCGTTTCAATTCTGGTCAGGAGATCACCACCAATGAATCAGTTCTGGACGGCTGGTCCAGTGGGAAACAGTGACGTAAAAAATGAAGTGACAAAGTTATAAGCTACAGTTGCTGCTGATGGTCCTGGGGGAGGGGCAGGAGGGGCCGGTCGTTCTGTAGTGTCGTTGGTATCACCGCGTTCACTGTCTTCGACTGTATTCCCTTCTGTGTTACCGTCAGTTGCATCATCTGGTGATCTGTTAGGGGCCTGCATGTAATACAGGATAATCAATAACTGCTTGTTGGATAATTTCAGAGATCAAAATAAATAAATTTGGAACTGTTGCCAGTCATGTTGACCAACCAAAAAAATTTTCGCTTGGTCATGACTCTCCTCAGGCTCTGACAGGTCAAAATGTTTGACATAACACAACAATAACTTGAACGTACTAGCTTAACAAGAAAAAACATATTTAATAATTAAAAAATATGCTGTTCCTCTAAATGTAATGGTGTGAAAATGTATTTTTTCTCGTCGCATGTAATGATGTGTCCCATTAAAATGAACTGCAAACCATAAGTTTGTTAGGACAAATGGTCATCTTGGCCAGACATTGTCTGTTGACTGGGTGTTATTTTGAGCCCAATAATGTAAACTCTACATTTGTGCATGATGCACAACATGGTGTTCAACAGATTTTCACTTATTTGAACTATGCCTGTACAATAAAGTTATTATTGAAGGAGGCTGGAGTTTATCTGTAGCAATGCTTACATTAGTATCTTGTCTTGGTTGTGGTTGAGGTTCTGCTGGTGCTTGAGGTGGAACTTGTTGCCGGTTGTTTTCTGAAAATAGATCACATTTATAATGTTCCTGTAACTGTAAATTAAGGTATCATCCCAACAGCGACACTGCTCTTTGTTTTTACGCATTAAGTATTCATGTGTTAAGATATACATGTACATGTACAGTAAGTACATTTTGCCACCCTAAAAGAACAATAACCTCATGTCTGATGGTATCAACACCAAACAATGAAAACACTGTTTCTAAGAAGCCATAGGCAAATAAGTCTGCTCATATAACCTGCTCTCTTTTGAGATGGTGTCCATTAAAGGAATTGTGGTCAACTTAACAGCATTCATTTTTAGGCTGTTTTTTAAATCTCATTTTCACTTGTTTACTTTTTTTTTTTCCTTCTTTTTGTTGTAGTGTTGTCCACTCTCTCCTGTTGCTTATAACATTATTAGTATACTGTATACAGTGTGTAAGGTTGGTTAATGTGTTGAACTTTTTGCTGACTCACTAATATTATTAAGTTAATTGAAAAAATATTTCTGTAACAATCAGTGATGGCTGACTTTGTGATTAGCATATCACTAATGTCTAGTATAGAAGGTCTAACTATTAAACTTCCACATACACTGTATTTTTAACAATTATTCCTCGAGCCTGAATGGGCCATTGACTCAAAGGCCATGAGGGCGAGAGGAATATTGTTTTAGTAAAATCCAAGTAGTTGGTCAAAAATATCGAGACAAAACAACCTAAAGCAACACTTAAATCCTTTTTTGCTGCCAAAAATCCAGCGCTTTTCGCTACTAGTGGGCTATAACATATAGCCTAGTAGTAGCTCAACCAATCAGAATGCAGCATTGATAATAGACCACTAGTTGGATTTTACCAAATGTTAGTAGACTGTACATGTAGCAAAAAGTGTATTGAGGAGCCAACTTACCGCCATTTCTTCGGAAGATATTAAGAATCCCAGACTGGTACAAATAGATTAACAGAAAGGTGACAACCAATAAGAGGAATCTACTAGTCGATGAGTAAAACCAAAATATGCTCATCAAGATTCCTATACGACAGAGGGTGTAAATCTTGTCCAGCCAATCGCGATTAGGATTATCCTCATCTTCATCATCAAACAAAGGCCCTGCATTGGCATTTGCTTGGGCGTTATTATTGGCTTGTGGCTGGGGTGCCTGTGCAGGCTGAGCAGCAGCCTGTTGAGGAGGAGGGGGTGTCTGTGGAGGTGTTATTAAAGGTGCTTGAGGTACAGGGACATTTCCAGGAGGTTGGTACCAAGGGTAGAGCATTTGTGGATAACCACTGCAGATAGAAAAATAGAAATGTATCATGTTGATCTTAGTAAATTAAAACTTCATGATAGTGCTTCTTGTTACGGGGCACATAATATGTGAACTTTGAACATGACAAGAAGGTCTAACAGCTGCACATCTAGAACTCAGCGAAGGTGGTGGGGTCTAAGGACAATACAGTACAGTGTACCAATACAAAAATGTTTTTGCACAGCCTATGACATGTTGTGAATGGAAAAAAGACACCTTAGCAACATGTAAGGGAGCTGGCAAGATAATAATAACCTCATTTTTGGTAAAAATATAAAAAATAATAATAATAATAAACAATAAAATGCACCTTCTTTGAGTGTCAATGTATTTAGCACGAAAGTGTTAATTGGGGACACTATATTTATGTCTCCTAATGGAGACTGGACTGCCATTTTACGTGATGAAGGTCTCGCTGCTTGCAGTGCAAAGGGAGTACCTTCATTTCTCAGTTATTTTAAGACCCTGAGTACTAGTCAGGCCCCAGGAATCGAACCCGTGACCTCCTGCTCTGCAGTCAAGCGCTCTACCAAATGAGCTAATCCTGCTGCAGTTAAATAATATAAAAAATAATAATATAATATAAAAATTCTCTCACAGAAACATGTATCAGTTTTTAAGGGTTTATGTATTGTTCTGAATAACCTTTGGAAAGTGTGCTGTTACACTGTACATGTGTAGCTAAAGTTTTCTCTGTACATACAGGAACACATGTAGATTTTAACAGTCCCTGAAGACATCAGTTCTTCCAACAGATCCATGAACAGCTGTACTGAGCAAAATGCCTTGAGGCAAAATAATATACTTACTTGATAATACACTTACTAGTTTGGTGGCAAATACATGTTAGGTTGAGGTAATCTCCCTTGTGCCATCTGCTGAGCAATCATCTGTTGCATCCAGTATGGCGGTGCCACAAATGGAGGCATAGCAAACCCTTGTCCTTGGACAGGGAAATTGTATGTGGCATGAGACATTTGCTGGCTGTGATTTAATAAATAGCAACAAAATAAATTCAATAACTAACCAACACACTACATGAAGACATTTTTGAAGATACACGTTGATTAGTTTTCAATAAAACAATGGAACCTTAAGTCATGCATGTTCATTGCTAAGTTAATTCTTACCAAACAAATACTTTCAAACCGTTGTGTTAACATATGTTTAGAGTGTGATGAATACTTCAGAGTGTGTGAGAAGGTATCATAGACACTTAAAAGGTAGTATTATATTACATGTTGTTAGGAAGTAGCATTACTTCCTTTTCAGCAAAAACAGACAAAATATGACTGAAATTGTTTTCAAATCCCGGAAATAACGGAAACTCACTGGTATACAGGAAACTGAGGAAAGTTTGGTGTGTTAGGTCCTCTGTATCGCAGGCCATCAGTGTTAGTTTGGGACATAGCGGGTGTTGAGGAAGTTGAACTTGTTGAAGTGCTGCTACTGGTGTTTGGAACACTGGGCCCACTCTGAAATCAAAGTAAATTCTTGATCAAGAATTCAGGTCACATCAAACGTATTATTATATTCAGGACATTCAGTAATGAAAAAGAGGAATTAAAAGTTTTACGGTACTGCTATATTATTGAAGGTAGAGAATGAGTGAAAGTACAAGTAGCATGAAGATGTGATCCTTGAAGTTAAAAAACTACGCATTTAAACAGGAACAATAAAATCTGATTAATTGTGGGCGACAAGAGGAGCCTGCAATCCTAATCTCCAGGTTGTTATTATGCATGCGTCGCATGTATGCAGCAGGCTGCAAAGAAAGCCAGTTTCACAGCTTGCCATACGGGCATACAGCCCTGGGCTATCGGACATGACTTTCTTTGCACGCCAGCATTCATTTGGACTTCCACTAAGAATGTATGGAATGCACAGAACACCTTTTGATCACGTGCGTTCGGACCTTCTATTACTCGAAATACTGATCACGTGCATTTTTGACCATCTGTCACATAAAACTTATGCAAATCACAGTGCTAGAGCAAAAGTGTTTTGGCCTTCGATCATTGTTGCCCGCACTCTGTAACCTTTGGTTATGGCTAGTATAATAATAACTATTAGGCGTAACTGATTAGTACGCTACAGCTGTACATGTAACTGACAAGAAGATACAAGACATTAATAAAGTTTTCAGTTCAGTTCATATTATTACAAGCTATGCAACAAACGTTTTTGCTTCCACAGGCTTTACGTCTTACTTGCAGATCACATGAACCCTAGGGGTGAAAATTTTAAGCATGAGAAATAAATGTTATCTGTGCATTCTATATGGGCATACTTACTGTTACTCGAGACTCTTTGTTTGACTTTGTTTCCACAGCCATTGGACAAACAAGATGCATAGTGTGTTGCTTGCCTTCCTCATGCTATCACAAAACAAACAAACAAACAAACAAACTTTAACTTCCTTCTTGTTTTTGATTTCCAGTGGAGTTATAATATACAGTTCTACATTGCACCTACATGTATCAAGTCTGCATCCAAAAAAATCTGTGATGCAATAGTGCAAATAAAACCTTTTGAGAAAGTTATGTCATAGCTGTGCCAGACAGTAAGGAACATTATTAAATATTATTAAATCCTTTACTGCAGGGTGCAAAGAAAGTCAGTTTTACAGCTTGCCATTCAGGCTAGCTGTAGCTAGCATGTACATGTACTAGCCCAAACATCACTTTAACTAGCCCTAAAAGCTTTTTGATGAGCAGGTTTGAATACACAGTCCTTCTGTAATTTGAATTCTCAAAAAACTTCACTTACCCATTGGGCAAGCTAAGAACAAAAGACACTAGCCCGAAAATCCTCTAGCCCCAGGCTATCAGACACTACATGTACTTTCTTTGCATGCTGTTTACTGGGAATACTTAGCGAACACCTGCTCCATACATGTATCTCTTATGAAAGCAAACAGAACTGCTTTTACTCCAGGATACTGAAGCCCACAAGCTGCTCTGCAAGCTTGACGATCTACATGTATTTGAACCCTCCTGGCTGCTATATCCAATGTAAGCAGCTATTCCCATTAGAAGCTATACAGTGTGGATTTTTCGATTGTTTCTACGGTTTCCAGGGCAAACTATCGAATTGTATTATTAATGACCTACCAAGGCTTATCCTAGCTAGAGTAGGTTAGGGACCTGAATAGAATGGTAAACTCCAGACTTTGGGGGACTGCGAGGTTTCAAAATTTGACATTGTTAGGTTTATACCATATATACATGTATTATGGCAAAAATTGGCATTGAATTTGTATAATTAATATATAATTGTACAATTATATATAATTGAATTTGTATTATTTTTTTTGTAGTTAACACTTAGTTTGAGGCACCCACACACTCTTAATGCTGCTAGTGCTCGCTCATAAAAATTGTTATTTGGGACAGCTCAAGTCTGTTTTTTTTTTTCAAATCAAACAGAAAGCTTGAGCTCAACACATTTTTTGCCACGACATTTTAAGGAATGTATGCCTATTGAGCTTCTTTGCGGAAAATGCAAAATGTTTCAATCTAAAATCACTAGAAACAAATTATAATTTTGCAAATCAAGACAGAGGTCTTTATATATATTACTCAAATATGCTAATAAACCTGAATCTGACTAATTTCACGTTCGTTTACATGAATGCTTACTTACAACGCATGTTAGTCTTAACCTACATGAAGCAAATCATTCTATCTTAAATCACTAACTCCGCTTGAACATAGAACTAAAATCCGATAGAGTTTGCATGTGTGCTCAGCTGCTGGATAAAGCGTAGTCGTCGCTGAAGGAAGTTAAGAAAATATGGAGATTTTCTCAACTGTTTATTTACGTTTATCGAACATTGATTCTTACCTCTCGCAGCACATCTCTTAGAATTAAACTATCGTTGAGCAGCTGCCCCGAATAAATGAGTCTTTGATGTTGGCTTTCCTTTGAAAAAAGAAAAACAAGAAATCAGCATAACAGTTGACCAAATTTCACCAACATTAGTGGCTTGAAACGCAGTTATCAAACGGAAGTCAAAATCTCACCGGTTTTGTTGGATACACGCTAGAAAGATGTCGCTTTAGTTGTTCTACCGACCACTCCAATGCACAGTCTATTCTTAAATCGTCCACTTTTTGGTTAGGAGTCTTTACAACTAAAGTAACTGGTGAATCGAAAACCAAATTCGCCATTGCACTTCTCTGTCCGCTGTTCTCGATGTCGGATGAGCTGGCCTTCTTCACAACAATTTCGTCACGTGATGTCGTGGCGGTGACTGGTTGGCCATCTGTTCCCGTCATTCAACAGGGGTACTGTTTGTTACGTAACACTTTTTGCTTATGACATCATCGGACAACCCATTGCACGTGATCTAGCTTGCGAGCACGCTTTCGAGTTAAACGGCCCCTCGCTCGCGCGTTCTCGCGAGGCTCGCTTTACTTGCCCAAATAGGAGGGCTTGCTCTCAGGCTACACGTGATCGAGTTTGCGCCCTTGAACTTGGAGGCGAGGTGGGATAGACTACGAGCAGTCTCTCTTTTTTCTGTAGTCCGTCGAGCAAAACGCGAGACACGCAAGCGGCCGCGTGACTGATGGCGCGAGATGAGAGAGATGAGATGTGACTGATGGCGCGAGATGAGAGAGGCATGCTGCCGCCCTCGTTTCGCGCGTCTCGCGGCTTCGCCGCTCCCGCGCGCGTGCATTGCTCTCACTTAATCTGAAGAAAAAGAGAGACTGCTCCCAGTCTAGGGTGGGAGGATTCCCATTGAAATTGACGGGGATTCTCGTCGTCACCCTTTGGGGCGTAAATTGTAGATTTTGGTCTCACTTAGAGTGTCACCATATTTGTCCATTTGGGTATCGCTTAGGGCTGCTGCGCATAAAGAAATTTACAAAAAATGCCCTTGACTAGCATGAATTTCAGACGATTACTTTAAAAAGTCGTTTCTTCTCCCTCAGTAACAACGACTCGATGTAATCGTCTGAAGCAGGAGCCCGTCAAATGATGGGCTCCTGTCTGAAGTTCAGGCTACCATGACATTGACCACACAGAAATTTCCCTTCGGGTCAGTTTCACACTCTTATTCTTCGGCCCCGGGATAGCCTGTGTACCAGGCTACCCAAGGGGGGTACTCCCTTATATAAGCTATAGTGCCGCCCCATCGGGTGGGGTTTTTGCGCGGTTTTGGTCTGAAAACGGGTATACACTTTGCCCATTTTGGTCTGGAATCGGGCATGGTTTTTGAGGGAACTACGGGATGGTATGAACGTCTTTATCGTTTCAATACCAGGAGCCCATCAAATTTGATATTTGATAGGCTCCTGTCAATACCAAATGAGTAAGAAAGAAAGAAAAATATGCGAATTCCAAATGGATTTGAAGAATTTTTTGTTTGCGCTGTAATCTAAGGTTTATAATAAAATATATTTTTTTGATATTTAGAGATTGCATTCTGATTGATTGTCTGAACGGGCCATTTTGCACGATGACCACACATTATTCAACAACGACCAGAATACTTTAGGGTTTTGCTTTCTTGTTCAAATTAGGGCTTTTGTTACTTTAAACTCCACTCGCTGGGATTACCAAATTTAAATATGAAAGGGGAGATGAAGAGGATTCTGGTCGTCGTAGTGAAGTGACGCCATCGTACAAATAGCTCATTTTCTCATTCTTTCATTTTGAAAGTAGTTCAATAAAATTTCATTCTTAACCGAAATAAGCTGGGCTAGAAATAGCAATCTCAGACTTTGGCTTTTCAGGTGTTTTACTTATTAAAGAAGCACTGGATCGGAGTTAGTGTGGAGACCCAATAGCAGATGGCTCCCCAATCAGTGTTTGAACAAAAAGAAACGAAACTTCGAATTCGTGGAATTTCTTATTGCGAAATTTCTTTAGGAGGGTTTGTTCTCCTCACGACTGGAAACTCGGCTAATATATCGTTATCTTTCTAATAAACCTGGGGGGAGCGGAGGGCGCTTAATTTGTCCAGCCAGTGTCTGCTGATTAATGCACGATATAAGAAATCGAAAGGTATTCAGCGATACTAATAGTATTCATTCTTACAGAACTCGGTCTTCCCCCATCAAATAACTTCCACATTAAGAAATCTAGGCTAGACCTCCAAAAGAGAGTTTTTTCAAGAGTAGGAGCTAAAATTTGGAATGAACTACCAGCATCATTCAGAGAGATCTCCCAAAAAAACGCTTCAAAACGAAATTTCAATCTTTTCCTTGTTGATATCCTAATAAAACATGATGACTATATTGATATTTCCCAAATCACCTCTACTGATCTGAAAACGCATAAATAGAACTTTTAAAAGTTGCTTCATTCAAACGTACTTAATGAAACTGAACTTGTAAAGAACGGACCATTAGAAAAGTTACTGGGGGGTTGAGGAGTTTTCGAGCCGCAGGAATTTTTTTTCGTCATCAAATTCCTTGTATGAATTTTTTTTAGGCCATAGCATGAATATTTTTTAGGATTAATTGGCGTGGATGAATTTTTTTTCATTTAATTTTCCCCTGCAGGAATATTTTTTATTGTACTTCGCCCGCCAACCCCCATAAGTTTTCTAATGGTCCGTCCCTAATGTATCTTCATTTAAGTATACTACGAAAAATTCTTTAAGTAATTAAGACTCCTTTTGTAATTTTAGTAAATATTCTCATTGCAATGTTTTAGCGTGACTGTTCCGCTCAGATTTGCAACTGCTATTTGCGAACCTGTCTCATTTACATTTACATTTAGGTCTGTCACTCAATTCTGGGCATTTTAGACAGCTCTAAAAAAAGTGACTGAAATGGCGCTTATGAGGGCAGAGTAATAAAAGTGTTAATAAATGTTTGAAATTGCATTTTTAAAAGCAGCCAGTGAATTGGACAATTCTGTTTTCCTTCGCCGTTTATTCCATTCTGTGATTGTCCTTGGGTAGAACGAATACTTGTAGTAATCCTTTATGGCTGTCGGCTGTATATGAGAGTACTCTAAGGAGCGAGTAGAGTACGAATGACCAGCGAATCGTAGTTTGGCATCTTCGTGAGAGATTAGCCTGTATCGCATTTTACACAGCATAGATAGGCGTGCTGTGGTTCTTTGTGTTGTGTTGTATATTTGCAAATATTTCTTCAAATAAAGTTGGCTAAGTTGAAGTTAAAGGAGGCCGGGAGTTGGGGGATTATTGGAGACGGGGAACGTGTATTAAAAACTGGAGAGGCAACCCTTACTAATTCATTTTATTTCATAAACAGTATTACTGAATAGTCAGTGAATAATGTTGGGTGAAAACCATAGTGATTCTTTACTTGTAATGTAAAATGAGTTTTGCAAGTAAACTGGAGCTACCGTACCCACTAAACTGAAATTGACAATCTGCTTGAAAACAAAACTAAAATGGAGATTCTTTTCCAGTCGTACACAGCGTATTCACGATACATCGAATGATATGATTCGCTTACATCAGAGGAGGCCCTGGCCGTCGTGCAAAGCCACCCTTCCTCACCCCCTCCTCCCGCCCCTCCCACACACCTGCCGCGTGAATGAGACTCCGGGAACCAGAATGCTGCACGTCGATGAAGCATGAGAGGATGGGGACTATAGATACCCTGGGAACCAGGTTGATTAAGAGCATAATGACTATGACGTCGTGTGCTTAGATGGGATGCAGCATGAGAAACTACTATTTTACATCAGTTTGAGTTTCTGTTTCTGGGTCAGGAGCCGATTCTGTTTTGTGTTCCTTGTTCGGGGTTTTGTATTTCGGTTTAGAGATTTATCTTTCTGTTTCGGGTTTTGGGTTTTCGATTTTGCTCGTATGCTTTTTTTTAGGGTTTTGCACGTCTATTTTCGTGTATTACGGGCATCAAGGAAAACTTTCAGTTTTTTTTTTAAATTGTATGATTCTATTTTGTGTTTTGTGATTCTGGTTTTCACCTTGTGCTTCCGTTTTGGAATCTGTGTTTCTGTTTTGGGTTTTGTGGTATGTATTTTCCTTATCGGCCACCATATATTTGACCGCCGTTTCTGTGTAAGTCTATCCACTAGAGGAAGCTTTACTCGGTTAAGCATCTCTTGACAATTCAGATAGGAAAAAGGCTCAATGATCTCAGAATTTAAGCAGGTATCTCATATGTCATATGTGCTTTATTTTTTGCTTCTCTTGTTTAACGTAAACGTAACTTGTGATTTAGACCAGTTTACGACTGTCAATCATAGTATATGTTGTTATGTTTTGTTAAGCGTCCCGACGCGGATTCTGTTTCAGTCCATGGTGAAGGCGAATGTGATGGACTAATGTCCATACAATAGGGAAAGGCGAGGAAAGAGGGTGCATTGATACGTACTCTGCTCGTCACGTTTTTTTGCCTTATTACTTATTATATAGATGATGTCTTTTTATAATTTCAAATGCGTTTTCGTTGTTATACCTCTGACAAGGTGATGGGCATGTTGGATCTTTAACAGAGTTTGCATGTTAAGCTTTGAAAGTTTGCTTGCGTTATCTTTTCTTGTAAAATGCCTCTTACACAGTAGATATTAGAATTGTTAATGTTTTGTGTAAGTGATTTCGTTGTTTATCTTTACACATTTTTAATACACGTAAAATTGTCATTCTTTCAGGAAGAGATAGATACAGGAAAATTATACATCTCATTCAGAGGTACATTTGTCCAGTTGGAAGGTTCCAGATCCTTAATACGGTTTCCTTTAGTCTTCTTTCATCTAGAACTGGATGGTAAGTTTTTAATAATCAAAATTTTTTCTGAAAGAAGTGGTTGTAGTGGATTTATGCTGAACGTGACTGAGTAGATATGTAATTAACATTGCATTATTACGCTCCTTTCAGTGAGGGAGTGTCTTAGCACTATGTAAATTCCTAAGTCAGGAAATCAAGGCATAAGGCGCTATTATTGTTCCTCCGGTGAATTAAGGAATGGGGCACTGCAAATTTGGAGGGGGGTGGTCTATTTTAGTAGGGATTTTACCTTTCGCATTAATATTTTAAATTCAATACCTACTCCCCATAAGCATTCATTTTTTATTATTGCTAATGCATTATCTGTGTCATGTGACTTGCCACAGCCATTTTTGACTTTTTATTTCAATCCAAATTTACACCACTTTATAAATATCACTTGTAATTTAATTCACTTTTTGTCAATGACTATTGACACAAAGTTTATGGAATTAATCGGGGTTTTCTTAAATTATCTACGTTTTGTAAACTATAACGTTTCTTGTTAAGAGGGGGACTGGGACGAGAGAAAAATATGTAATAATTACGAATTAATGGATCATTTCACAAATCCCCGATTAATTTAGCTTATTTGACAGAAAATGAAATATTATGGAAGGAAAACCCATTGCGGTCACATTCAGTAAACTGGCATGGTGTAATCTGCAAAGTCCCAATTTTGCATAATTATGGGCGTGGCTGGTCACGTGATTTAAAAAAAAGGGAGTGTTAAAGTTCCATAGCGGTTTTGGTCTTAAACACAGCGGTCTAAGATTAAAATAAAGGAAGATACTGGAAAAAACAAGATCAAGTCATAAAACCCCACATGTAACGAGGCCCCATTCCTTAATTCACAGGAGCTCGGTACAAATCACATAAGAAGAAAACTTAGCGGTACAAAGCTAGGAAACATCTAAAGTCAGTGAGTTTAAATCATGCAGTGTTCTCATGCTACAAACGCGGTATATATCAAAGAAAATTTAACATATTCAAGGCGCAAGTTGTTTGCTAAAGTTAGAAAATTAAGAATGATAATCATTGGCGTAGTGCCTGGGCTTTGGACGGCAAGATATTTATTGAGAAGTTCACAGGAGGAGCAGCCAAAAATAATACATACGGAAGGTGATCTTACCAAAATTAACTAATTTTGCCTTTTTCTTTCTTCGTTTTTTTCGCCTCGGTTACTAAACCCCGATGCTAATTTACTCCCCCAAATAAAATCACCCCTCTTCAATATCATTTAAATTATTCACTTTCTTCGCCTTACACCTTGTTACCTTTTTCAGTCTGAAATTTACATTCTCATATTTAATTAGCGGAGAGAATGGTAGCAGGACGTCCCTTTTTCTCTAGTCGCGATTGAATGCTGTTTTGCATCTACTCAGTTTGCACTAACCTTCCTATGCAATAAACTGTTCTACAGCTTGATTTAAGTGCATTTTGTTTCAAATGCTAAAATTTTGTCTCAAAGTATTTCGCTTTTTACGTTTTGTTTTTTATTTTGCTATTGGCGTTCATCTTTATGCATTGTAATTTGCTTGTGCCAAGGAGGGAATAAAACATTGAAAATTGTGGAGGAGGAGGGACATAAAAATGAAAAGGGAGAAGGGTAAGTAAAACATTCTGCGCAGTGTAAAAAAAAAATATGGCTTGCCTTCTTTGACTATTTCAATAGAATATTTCATCTAATCTTTTTGCAATTATTTTAATAGAGGGTCATTAGGTTGATTTCTTGTGTCTTGAGAAACGTGTCTGGTTTTATTGCGAGAATCAATTTATTATTAGTCACGTGTTTCAATTGATCCTTGTTAAGTTATTGTTTGTTTGTTTGTTTTTTTGTGGCTGTGTTTTTATAATAATACGTCAAGGTTCTCCCTTTATGTTTTTACTGCAGAGCTGAACTAATTTGTATGCAACGGCGGGCTTGTTAAGGGGCGTGAAACGCTGATACTTCAATAGCTTTTAATTTCCTGGAGATATAAAGAAGAAAACGGTTTTGTAGTAGTCAGACAAAATTGAAATAAAGAGATTCCAGCTCCACTTTGTGTCTGTTTATATACATATACTTGTATTCTGGGTAGAACGTATTCCGTAGAACGCTCAATTCATTTAATTGAAGAGCATTGACTATTAATAATCACAGGAGTTCAGGCTTCAGGAGTAATCATTGATCGTTTATTGCGACAGTGCTGTTTCGTATGGTCCGAAATTGTAGGACCACACTCATCAGGCAACTTCAACGATTGTTGAAGTTGCCTAATATATCCGATTTTTGGCGCTAAATAAGAAAACGTAAGCCGTTTCTCGGGTTGCTAGGTGATCGCTTCTCTCACTCCTACTTTTTTCATAGACGTTCAAACCGGGCTAAAGTTACTTACCGGACAAGTCTAGGCAAGCCGATTGTGCCTATTGTAGTAGAGAGAGGCTCATTAATAAACCTATACCAAATTAGTATGCAGGAAGGCAGTGACTAGACACTTACCAGACACAATTGACCCAATTATCAGGGTGACCCAAAAGTTCGTTCCTCTACTTTATAAGTATGTATTTCAGTACGATTGAACTCGGTAAGCAAATCATTTAAACAAAAGTTGTGTCTTTCAATCGAATTCACTATTTTCGTACGTGTTGTGCCATCGTTTGACTCGAATATTCCATCTGTGTACTTCCGCGCCAAAGGTGCGCGTGCGCGGGTATATTTTCCACTCACTCACACACTCACTTGGTCGCCCGAAGGCGGGCAACCACTAGATCTTTCCACAGCCTCTTATCAGCCATCAGTACAGCAATCTCACTTGCTTCGAATGCCCCAGTATCCCTCTTAAGAGTGTCAATATAGGTAGTAATCGGTCTTCCTCTCCCGCGATGACCATGTGTGGGCTCCCATACGACTAATTTCTGGGTACTTAGCTCTCGATGGCGATAACAGTGTCCCGCAAGTTGTAGTCTGCGAGAGGCGATTTTGTTGCTGACTGCTGGTAGATCTCCGTACAGTTGTTGGTTTGGTATGTGGCTGCTCCAGTGGATGTTTAAAGCTTTTCGCAGCATCCTAGTGTATGTTCCATCCAACGACTTTTCTTGTGCTTTTGAAAGAGCCCAGCTCTCGCACCCATAAAGTAAGATTGATTCGATGGTGGCTATGAAGAATCTGATTTTCAAATCTTTACTCATATTGGACTTCCATATTTTCGTCATACCATTCAAAGCTCTCCAAGCCAGTGCTTTCCTTATGCTGATGTCTTTTACTGAGTTATCAACCCATGACCCTAAATATTTAAAGTCATCCTTCCATTCCAGATAAGTGCCATCAAGTGTATGTAATGGTGTTGGATCATCAAGTTCAAGTTTCAAGTTTATTAAGAAAAATTGAGAAAATACAAAATACGATGTACCACTGCTCGCCGTTAGCTATAGCTATTCGAGGCGAGCAGTGGCTTGACACTAAGTAGAATAATTACAATAACAATACAATTAAAATACTAAGTAGAATTAATTATTATCGTACAATACATTAAAATATGCTGAATACTAAATACAAAGTGAATAATTACAATTACAATACAATTACAATACAATTACAACACTAAATAGAATTAATTATTATCGCACAATACATTAAAATAAGCTGAATACTAAATACAAAGTGAATAATTACAATTACAATACAATACAATTACAATACTAAGTAAAATTAATTATTATCGTACAATACATTAAAATAAGGTGAATACTGAATACTGACTAGTATTAATAACATTTGGGGGAAAAAAAAAACGAAGTCAGTCAGTCTGATCATCAATGTTATAAGCAACTGATTTTGTTTTCTTAGCATTCAGTACAAGGCCAACTTTCTTGCACTCCTTTTCTACTGTTAGCAGTAATTCCTGAGCTTGAGCTATTTCATCCGACAGTAGTGCTATGTCGTCTGCGAAGTCTAAGTCAGCAAGAACTACTTTGGGGTGTCTTCTTGATCTTCGAGGGGTGATGGTAAATCCCAACTCTTCTTCTTTCCCAGCCATAGCCTTTCTCATAGCATAGTCAAGCACGATTATAAACAGGAAAGGAGCTAATGTGTCGCCCTGCAGTACACCGGTTTAGATGTCGAACATCTCTGTTTCTCCATCTGGAGAAAGCACTTTGGCCTTTGTATTCGTATACATCATCTCAATAGCTTGCAATAGGTTAGGTGGAACCCCATAGGCTTTAAGAATACGCATCATTTTACCCCGATGAATTGAGTCGAATGCCTTCTTGAAGTCAATAAAAGTCATGACAGCTTCAATGTTATTTGCTTTAACTCCCTCGATAATTCTTCTGATTGTTAATATTTGGGCCACTGCAGATCTTTTGGGCCGGAAACCGTTCTGGTTTACTCTGAGTCGGATGTCAATTACACTCCTGATTCGGTTTAAAATCAGGCGATTATACATCTTGGCTATAATGCAAATCAGGCTGATTCCCCTGTAGTTATCGGTCTTTGACAAGTCCCCAGATTTAGGTACAGGGATGATATTCATATAGGACCACAGATCAGGTTTGTCATTTTTTATCAGAGCTTGATTGCAGAAGTCTAGACATATGTTGTCAAAGTCACATAACTTGAATACTTCAGGTGGTATTGCATCCGGGCCAGCTGCTTTCCCGATTTTTAATGAAGATTTCACTTCCTTGAGCTCTTCAATAGTGAACAGGCCGTCACTGATATCAATGTCCTCAAAGATGTTTGGTATTTCTTCATCCAGATCTGCAACCTCAGGGGGATTACCCAGGAGTTTCTTAAAGTGGGTGAACCATGTGATCACTCGTTCCTCAGGGCTTGATTCCTCTACTTGACCTTCTTTAGCTCTTTTCCTTCCAGAAATCTCATTAGCTACCTTCCATGCCTCACCATATTTCTGGGCTTCATGAGAGGCTTCGATGGTTCGTATTTGTGCCTCTAACTCCACTTCCCTCACTTGGTCATACACTTTATACAGATTACTTAGGGCTTGAGACCAAGCTTCTTTATCTTCCTCGGTGTTGGTGCATTCGTACAGACTCTGCGCAGCCTGTGCTTCCCGGCGGGCTGATACCACTTGTGCGTTTGATGATCGGAGGGATTTCCTAGCTTTTGTTTTCTTAGGCAGGCATTCTTCCATAACTTGTCTGTTGGCTTTAACAAACTTTTCATTCTTAACCCCATTACCTTCATCACTCAATACGTGATATTTATTCTTGACAGCGACTGTGTATTTCCACTGTAGGTCTGGGTCAGTGCAAAACTGCTTCCAGTCATATTTCATCTTCTTGGCTGCTTTAGATATTCTAAGACTAAGCTTGATTTTAGCACAAACTACCCGATGGTCAGATCCCACTGTGCTGAAGGTGTTGTAAGCTTCAGCATTCTGGACGCTGTTCCTCCACTTTCGGCGCACTAATATGTAATCGAGTTGCCGCAACGATCCTGTGCTTGAAGGTATATTTTCCAGCCACATATTTTTGTATTTTATAGCCCGAATTGCTCGAACGCCTTCCTGGTTTTTTGTGAATATTACGAAAGATAAACCCCCTTAACGCTGCATATTCACCAATAGAACCACTGGAATGACATCATTTTCTATTGGTACCAATCGTTCCATTCGTACCAATGGACCATTGGAATTGCCCTTTACCCAGCCAGACCACATGAGAAAATAATCTAACTCTCTTAATGAGATGCATATTCACCAACAGAACCATTGGAATAGGGTGCTTTTCTACTGGTACCAATCGTACCATTGGTACCGATGGACCATCGGAATTGCCCTGTACCCAGCTAGACCACATGAGAAAATAATCTAAGTCCCCTTAATGCGAAGCATATTCACCAATAGAACCATTGGAATAGGGTGCTTTTCCATTGGTACCAATCGTACCATTGGTACCAATGGACCATCGGAATTGCCCTGTACCCAACCAGGTCACATGGGAAAATAATCTAAGTCCCCTTAATGAGATGCATATTCACCAATAGAACCATTGGAATAGGGTGCTTTTCCATTGGTACCGATCGTACCATTGGTACCAATGGACCATTGGAATTGCCCTGTACCCAACCAGGTCACATGGAAAAAAAAGGAAAGTCCCCTTAATTAGATGCATATGCACCAACAGAACCATTGGAATAGGGTGCTTTTCTATTGGTACCAATCGTACCATTGGTACAAATGGACTATCAGTTTGACGAATCGTATCCGTTTGTGTATATTGGACATGTGTGAGCAAGCAAAGTCCAGAAAGGGTCATGAAAAGCGAATGTTTAAAATTAGAGGCCCCTGAGATGGCAAAAAAACCCTCTGCGTAGTCTGCTAAGTAACGCCCAGCTCTTCTCAAATTTGTAACTAGTACAAAATCCTTGCTGTGAAAGGGGGCCGGGATGATTATCTTTTTTGGATGAATGCCCAAAATATATATTTTTAGCTGCCTAAACTAAACAAATATTGTTTGGGGGTTGAACTGGTTCCTAAACAAACCAACAACATAAGCTTTATTACGAAATAAAAGTTAACTTAATTTACAATATAATATATTAATACAAGAAAAGGTAACATTTACTCAGAATAACTGAAAAGCTAATCGAGCTGAGTAAAGCTAAATAATGTTCAGGCATAGGAGGTAGGTTGGCACTAAAGCTAGAAAAAACAAGGAATTAGTAAATAGATAAAAAGAAAAAAAAGGAAAAAGGAAAAAAAAAAGACTCACGAACAGTAAGACTGTAAGATGTTTGACATGACTTTGTTTTTAAAGGATTTAAGGGGCAGGTGTTTGAAGCTTTCATCAAGGTTATTCCAAACTTTTACAGCCGCGAAGCGAAAGTTGAATTTACCATAGTTTGTTTTGATAGTATTGAGGTAATAGGTTGATTTAGAAGCAAGCCTGGTATTGTATGAGTGTATGGATGCTACCGTTTTAAAGAAATTTTCAAAGGAAGATGGAAGAAGATTATGGTGATAGTTATACATGAGGAGTGCATTGTGAAGGGTAACAAGATCAGTTAATTTAAGAATTATAAATTTCTTAAAAAGAGGCTCAGAGTGATCACCTGGTTCCGAAAAAGTTATAATACGTGTTGCTTTCTTTTGAAGAATTATCAAAGGTCTGAGAGTAGAACTATAAGTATTGCCCCAAATTGATAAACCGTAGGTGAGGAAGGGGTAAATAAGAGAATAATATAATTGAAGTAATATGTTTCCGTTTACATAATGTCTAATTTTAGATAGTACCCCAATACCTCTTGAAATCTTCTTGCTCAATTCGTGCAAGAACGGTTTCCAGTTCAAATTAGAATAAAAAATGAGTCCTAGGTATTTAACTTGGTTATCAGATTTAACAGACATATTGGAGATATTAAGATTCAACTTATGAGCTATTCGTCTTTGCGGAGAATGGAATACCACAAAGCTAGGTTTTTCAAAGTTCAGTGATAATTTGTTAGCAAATAACCACTGGCTCACCTTATCTAGTTCTACATTTAGAATGTTAGTGTTGTCAAGAAACAGATTTGTATCATCTGCAAAAAGGTGAAAATCCAAAATGTTGGAGCATTTAGGCAGATCATTTATATATAAAAGAAAAAGAAGTGGGCCAAGCACTGACCCCTGTGGTACTCCACATGAAACAGTTTGGTAATCAGAATCAGTACCAAAAAAAGAGACAAACTGTCTTCTGTTACTTAGATATGATGCAAACCAATCATTTACAACACCTCGTATACCATAATACTCCAACATGGTTAATAAAATTTTATGATCGACTGTATCAAATGCTTTACATAAGTCTAGAAAAATGCCACAAGAATAGGTAACATTATCGATTGATCTCTGTATCTTATCGGTTAAGAGGAGAAGAGCATGGATGGTTGAATGCTTTGATCTAAAACCAAACTGATTATTGTATAAAATAGAAAATTTCTCAAGATAGCTAATAATTCTATTATACATTATTTTTTCAATTAATTTATTGAATATAGAAAGCAGGGAAATAGGTCTTTAGTTGGAGACTAAACAGCTGGACCCTTTTTTCTCAAAATGGATCATCTGTGGGTCTACACCCTGTATCCCACTCCATGCTGCAACGGCTGCAGAATGTGATAAAAAAAGAAAGAAACAAAAAGAGCATGCCAGTTACTGAAGTTCTGAATACATGTACTCAACAGACAAATCAACATCTTTATTATATAAACTGCAGTGTTTTACAAGGATTTCTACCACCGAGAAATGTGGTATCTGAACACACGTAAAAATACGATATTTTTACATGTGAAGATATCGATAATTTCACTGACATCAGGTTTGTCTCTTAAATTGTACTTAAATTCGTTGGTGTATCATCGAAACATCTTCGGGTCTTCCTTGAAAGTGCTCGGCAATCTTCGGAAATCTTCAGACATCTTCGGAAATTTTCGGAACTTCGGAAGGTGGTCGGAAATCTTCGGAAAATCATCAAAAAAGCCGTCATCAGTATGTTTATACAATAAAAAGAATATTACACGTTAGCTCGAAGATATGAATTTTATGTTTTCGTCGCAAGAGCAATATCTCACTCGTTCGCTGCGGTCACTCGTGAGATATTGTTCTTGCCACTCGAACATAAAATTCATATCTTCTCGCCACAGTGTAATATTCTCTATTTATAATTAAGAAATTTCATGTAAAAATAAAGTTTTGATCAAAAGTTGCAGTGCATCAAAATAGAGGAACGAACTTTTGGGACACCCTGTAGTCAATCCAGTCGTGAAAGTCCGACCTCATCCAGAGGTACATCCCCATTAGCCTCTTCTAAGCAACTACCTTCCCCCCCGGGAGGGGCTTATGTGTCCTATTTAGAGCTAAAAATCCAAAAAAAAAAGTGGAGCTGAAAAATCTTTATTTCAGTTTTGACTCAACTACTACAAAAGGGGAAAAGACTGACTAACTATTGAAGTCTCAGCTCTTTGTAGGTTAATTATCTTGTTTCACGCCCCTAAACCTAAACGAAACCTAATTTAGGGGAATTTGTACGTAAGCTTTTTGAACTATATCGCATTGAAAATTGTGGCAAACAATACTGAATATGTGTGGCAACTGACAGGTATATTATTATTATTATTATTATTATTTTCCAATACTTTTTATTTTTATTGTAATTTGTTTTGTTACTTACTGAAATATTTATTTACTTATTTATTCTTTTACTTTCTGCTGTGTATTAATGTTGTTAATTTGCTGTCAAAAAAAAAAGAAAAATCTTGTTTCACGCGCCCTTAGTCAGTTAATTATGCGATTTGATAAGCCTACATGTGCATAAAAATTGGCTCAGCTCTACAGTAAAAACCCAAAGGGAGATTCTTGACTTATCGTTATAAAAACAAAAAACAATTAGGATTACAACCAGACACGTTTCTCTCAAAGATACAAGAAATCAACTTTATGATCCTTAAATATTTGCAAAAGACAAAATACTCACTGATTTTTTAAGCAATCTATTAAGTAGACCAAAAAAGGAAATCTACGTAGCTCTTTTTTACACAATGAATAATTATTTACTTACCCCTCCCCTCCTTTTTTTTGTTTTCTTTTGTTTCCCTCCTCCTCCTCCTCATACGTTTGCAGAGTTAATACCTTCTCAGGTATAGGCTTTTAGTATTTTTGAATACTCAGATCGCTATAATTTTAATGAAATGATAGAGTTTAGTTTATGAAACGTTATACGACAGCTTTTAGGAAGGTGTTTTTCTGACGGTTGTTTTGATAGGAGACTCTTAGGAATCTCAGCTACTTGCCTATTTACCTCTTGCGAAATCGCCACCGGAGCGTGAAACGGTTCTCTCCGTTTTTGCTCAGAAACAGACAGACATTCCAACGACATACTATGTGGCATTTGTATACTTACGGAAGTCTATCAAACAGTATATAAATGGACATGCAGCGAATCAGATTTTTTTCGGCATACCCGAATTTCATTCGATATTTTTTTGAAACAGATCTACTCTTAAAACGTCAGAGATCGTCTAAGAGCTCAACAGAACTTGCTTGCATTTGATCTCCTGCATTGTAAAATGTAATAGGTTATGTGTATTAATATGTGTGGTAAATAAAGAGACTTCTTCTTCTCATAAATGTATTTCTAAGACGTATGCTGCTTATTGTCTACCCCCCTGTAGCTCTAAAGAATTTGCTATGAAAAGAGGAAACAGAAGTCAAGAAAGAATGATGCAACGATAAAAAACTTTTCTTCATACATCAAGGATCGGGACCTTCAAGAAGCGATAAAACTAGCTATATTAGAACTTTAAAGGATAAAAAATGACAGAGGAAATATTAAAAAATACAGATGACCTCGAAAAGCATCTTACAAAAGCCAAAACGAATAACAGCGACTTCCAAAGAGCAATATATAACCACAACCAACACCTGGGCATTGCCCAGAAAATCGACGACAGGGTCGGAGAAGGATGTACCTATGCCAATCTCGGCAATGCTTATGACTCCCCCGGCAAATTCCAAGAAGCAATAAATTACCACAACCAAGACCTGAACATTGCCCAGGAAGTCGGCGACAGGGCCCGAGAAGGACGTGCCTATGCCAATCTCGGCAATGCTTATAGCTCCCTCGGAAAATTCCAAGAAGCAATAAATTACCACAACCAAGACCTGAACATTGCCCAGGAAGTCGGCGACAGGGCCCGAGAAGGACGTGCCTATGCCAATCTCGGCAATGCTTATCGCTCCCTCGGAAAATTCCAAGAAGCAATAAATTACCACAACCAAAACCTGAACATTGCCCAGGAAGTCGGCGACAGGGCCGGAGAAGGACGTGCCTATTGCAATCTCGGCAATGCTTATCGCTCCCTCGGAAAATTCCAAGAAGCAATAAATTACCACAACGAACAGCTGAACATTGCCCAGGAAGTCGGCGACAGGGCCGGAGACGGACGTGCCTATGCCAATCTCGCCAATGCTTATCGCTCCCTCGGAAAATTCCAAGAAGCAATAAATTACCACAACGAACACCTGAACATTGCCCAGGAAGTCGGCGACAGGGACGGAGAAGGACGTGCCTATTGCAATCTCGGCAATGCTTATCGCTCCCTCGGAAAATTCCAAGAAGCAATAAATTACCACAACGAACAGCTGAACATTGCCCAGGAAGTCGGCGACAGGGCCGGAGAAGGATGTACCTATGGCAATCTCGGCAATTCTTATCAATCCCTCGGCAAATTCCAAGAAGCAATAAATTACCACAACGAACAGCTGAACATTGCCCAGGGAGTCGGCGACAGGGCCGGAGAAGGACGTGCCTATTGCAATCTCGGCAATGCTTATCGCTCCCTCGGAAAATTCCAAGAAACAATAAATTACCACAAGCAAGACCTGAATAATGCCCAGGAAGTCAGTGACAGGGCCGGAGAAGGATGTGCCTATTGCAATCTCGGCAATGCTTATCAATCCCTCGGCAAATTCCAAGAAGCAATAAATTACCACAACCAAGACCTGAACATTGCCCAGGAAGTCGGCGACAGGGCCGGAGAAGGATGTGCCTATGGCAATCTCGGCAATGCTTATCGCTCCCTCGGAAAATTCCAAGAAGCAATAAATTACCACAACCAAGACCTGAACATTACCCAGGAAGTCGGCGACAGGGCCGGAGAAGGACGTGCCTATTGCAATCTCGGCAATGCTTATCAATCCCTCGGCAAATTCCAAGAAGCAATAAATTACCACAACGAACAGCTGAACATTGCCCAGGAAGTCGGCGACAGGGCCGGAGAAGGACGTGCCTATGGCAATCTCGGCAATGCTTATCGCTTCCTCGGAAAATTCAAGAAGCAATAAATTACCACAACCAACACCTGAACATTGCCCAGGAAGTCGGCGACAGGGCCGGAGAAGGATGTGCCTATGGCAATCTCGGCAATGCTTATCGCTCCCTCGGAAAATTCCAAGAAGCAATAAATTACCACAACCAAGACCTGAACATTGCCCAGGAAGTCGGCGACAGGGCCGGAGAAGGATGTGCCTATGGCAATCTCGGCATTGCTTATTAATCCCTCGGCAAATTCAAGAAGCAATAAATTACCACAACGAACAGCTGAACATTGCCCAGGAAGTCGGCGACAGGGCCGGAGAAGGACGTGCCTATGGCAATCTCGGCACTGCTTATCAATCCCTCGGCAAAATTCAAGAAGCAATAAATTACCACAACGAACACCTGAACATTGCCCAGGAAGTCGGCGACAGGGACGGAGAAGGACGTGCCTATTGCAATCTCGGCAATGCTTATCGCTCCCTCGGAAAATTCCAAGAAGCAATAAATTACCACAACGAACACCTGAACATTGCCCAGGAAGTCGGCGACAGGGCCGGAGAAGGATGTGCCTATGGCAATCTCGGCAATGCTTATCACTCCCTCGGAAAATTCCAAGAAGCAATAAGTTACCACAACCAAGACCTGAACATTGCCCAGGAAGTCGGCGACAGGGCCGGAGAAGGATGTGCCTATGGCAATCTCGGCACTGCTTATCAATCCCTCGGCAAATTCAAGAAGCAATAAATTACCACAACGAACAGCTGAACATTGCCCAGGAAGTCGGCGACAGGGCCGGAGAAGGACGTGCCTATGGCAATCTCGGCACTGCTTATCAATCCCTCGGCAAATTCCAAGAAGCAATAAATTACCACAACGAAGACCTGAACATTGCCCAGGAAGTCGGCGACAGGGCTGGAGAAGGAGTTGCCTATGGCAATCTCGGCAATGCTTATCACTCCCTCGGCAAATTCCAGGAAGCAATAAATTACCACAACCAAGTCCTGAACATTGCCCAGGAAGTCGGCGACAGGGCCGGAGAAGGATGTGCCTATGGCAATCTCGGCAATTCTTATCAATCCCTCGGCAAATTCCAAGAAGCAATAAATTACGACAACCAAGACCTGAACATTGCCCAGGAAGTCGGCGACAGGGCCGGAGAAGGATGTGCCTATGGCAATCTCGGCAATGCTTATCGCTCCCTCGGAAAATTCCAAGAAGCAATAAGTTACCACAACCAAGACCTGAACATTACCCAGGAAGTCGGCGACAGGGCCGGAGAAGGACGTGCCTATTGCAATCTCGGCACTGCTTATCAATCCCTCGGCAAATTCCAAGAAGCAATAAATTACCACAACGAACAGCTGAACATTGCCCAGGAAGTCGGCGACAGGGCCGGAGAAGGACGTGCCTATGGCAATCTCGGCAATGCTTATCGCTTCCTCGGAAAATTCAAGAAGCAATAAATTACCACAACGAACACCTGAACATTGCCCAGGAAGTCGGCGACAGGGCCGGAGAAGGATGTGCCTATGGCAATCTCGGCAATGCTTATCGCTCCCTCGGAAAATTCAAGAAGCAATAAATTACCACAACCAAGACCTGAACATTGCCCAGGAAGTCGGCGACAGGGCCGGAGAAGGATGTGCCTATGGCAATCTCGGCATTGCTTATTAATCCCTCGGCAAATTCAAGAAGCAATAAATTACCACAACGAACAGCTGAACATTGCCCAGGAAGTCGGCGACAGGGCCGGAGAAGGACGTGCCTATGGCAATCTCGGCACTGCTTATCAATCCCTCGGCAAATTCAAGAAGCAATAAATTACCACAACGAACACCTGAACATTGCCCAGGAAGTCGGCGACAGGGACGGAGAAGGACGTGCCTATTGCAATCTCGGCAATGCTTATCGCTCCCTCGGAAAATTCCAAGAAGCAATAAATTACCACAACGAACACCTGAACATTGCCCAGGAAGTCGGCGACAGGGCCGGAGAAGGATGTGCCTATGGCAATCTCGGCAATGCTTATCACTCCCTCGGAAAATTCCAAGAAGCAATAAGTTACCACAACCAAGACCTGAACATTGCCCAGGAAGTCGGCGACAGGGCCGGAGAAGGATGTGCCTATGGCAATCTCGGCACTGCTTATCAATCCCTCGGCAAATTCCAAGAAGCAATAAATTACCACAACGAACAGCTGAACATTGCCCAGGAAGTCGGCGACAGGGCCGGAGAAGGACGTGCCTATGGCAATCTCGGCAATGCTTATCAATCCCTCGGCAAATTCAAGAAGCAATAAATTACCACAACGAAGACCTGAACATTGCCCAGGAAGTCGGCGACAGGGCTGGAGAAGGAGTTGCCTATGGCAATCTCGGCAATGCTTATCACTCCCTCGGCAAATTCAGGAAGCAATAAATTACCACAACCAAGTCCTGAACATTGCCCAGGAAGTCGGCGACAGGGCCGGAGAAGGATGTGCCTATGGCAATCTCGGCAATTCTTATCAATCCCTCGGCAAATTCCAAGAAGCAATAAATTACGACAACCAAGACCTGAACATTGCCCAGGAAGTCGGCGACAGGGCCGGAGAAGGATGTGCCTATGGCAATCTCGGCAATGCTTATCGCTCCCTCGGAAAATTCCAAGAAGCAATAAATTACCACAACCAAGACCTGAACATTACCCAGGAAGTCGGCGACAGGGCCGGAGAAGGACGTGCCTATTGCAATCTCGGCACTGCTTATCAATCCCTCGGCAAATTCCAAGAAGCAATAAATTACCACAACGAACAGCTGAACATTGCCCAGGAAGTCGGCGACAGGGCCGGAGAAGGACGTGCCTATGGCAATCTCGGCAATGCTTATCGCTTCCTCGGAAAATTCCAAGAAGCAATAAATTACCACAACGAACACCTGAACATTGCCCAGGAAGTCGGCGACAGGGCCGGAGAAGGATGTGCCTATGGCAATCTCGGCAATGCTTATCGCTCCCTCGGAAAATTCCAAGAAGCAATAAATTACCACAACCAAGACCTGAACATTGCCCAGGAAGTCGGCGACAGGGCCGGAGAAGGATGTGCCTATGGCAATCTCGGCATTGCTTATTAATCCCTCGGCAAATTCCAAGAAGCAATAAATTACCACAACGAACAGCTGAACATTGCCCAGGAAGTCGGCGACAGGGCCGGAGAAGGACGTGCCTATGGCAATCTCGGCACTGCTTATCAATCCCTCGGCAAATTCCAAGAAGCAATAAATTACCACAACGAACACCTGAACATTGCCCAGGAAGTCGGCGACAGGGACGGAGAAGGACGTGCCTATTGCAATCTCGGCAATGCTTATCGCTCCCTCGGAAAATTCCAAGAAGCAATAAATTACCACAACGAACACCTGAACATTGCCCAGGAAGTCGGCGACAGGGCCGGAGAAGGATGTGCCTATGGCAATCTCGGCAATGCTTATCACTCCCTCGGAAAATTCCAAGAAGCAATAAGTTACCACAACCAAGACCTGAACATTGCCCAGGAAGTCGGCGACAGGGCCGGAGAAGGATGTGCCTATGGCAATCTCGGCACTGCTTATCAATCCCTCGGCAAATTCCAAGAAGCAATAAATTACCACAACGAACAGCTGAACATTGCCCAGGAAGTCGGCGACAGGGCCGGAGAAGGACGTGCCTATGGCAATCTCGGCACTGCTTATCAATCCCTCGGCAAATTCCAAGAAGCAATAAATTACCACAACGAAGACCTGAACATTGCCCAGGAAGTCGGCGACAGGGCTGGAGAAGGAGTTGCCTATGGCAATCTCGGCAATGCTTATCACTCCCTCGGCAAATTCCAAGAAGCAATAAATTACCACAACCAAGTCCTGAACATTGCCCAGGAAGTCGGCGACAGGGCCGGAGAAGGATGTGCCTATGGCAATCTCGGCAATTCTTATCAATCCCTCGGCAAATTCCAAGAAGCAATAAATTACCACAACGAAGACCTGAACATTGCCCAGGAAGTCGGGGACAGGGCTGGAGAAGGATATGCCTATGGCAATCTCGGCAATGCTTATCACTCCCTCGGCAAATTCCAAGAAGCAATAAATTACCACAACCAAGTCCTGAACATTGCCCAAGAAGTCGGGGACAGGGCCGGAGAAGGACGTGCCTATGCCAATCTCGGCAATGCTTACTACTCCCTCGACAACTTCCAACAAGCATGGGTGTATTACAAACAGCACCTGATCATTGTGAAGGAAGTCAGTGACAGGGCCGGAGAAGGATGTGCCTATGGCAATCTGGGCAAGGTTCAGTACTCCCTCCAAAGGTTTCAACAAGCAATAGAGTATCAAGAGAAACGCCTGAGCATTGCCAAAGAAGTCTGCGACAGGGCCGGAGAAGGAGTTGCCTATTGTTGTCTCGGCCTGGCTTATTGGTCCCTCGACGAGTTTCAACAAGCAATGGATTACTTAAGGCTATTTCTGAGCATTGCCGAGGAAGTCGGTAGCAAGGTCCTTGAAGGAGAGGCATATTGCAGGCTGGGTGGTTGTCTTTTAGAGTTAGGTTGTTGGAATGAAGCTTTATTTCATTTTATCACCAGCGTAGAAATCCTTGATGCTATCAGGGCCAGTTGCATTTCTGAAGATGCACTGAAAATAAGTTTTCGTAATCTTTATAAAGGTGCCTACACGTGTTTATTGCAAGTTCTAATAATGCTTCAATTGACGGATGAGGCTTTATACGCTGCCGAGAAGGGACGAGCACAGGCCCTAGTAGATGCGTTGAAAATAAATTATGGCTTAACATCTCTTTCGCTAAAGTCAAATGAATCTGAAGAAGAACTCAAAATCATTTTAAAGAAGATATCTGTTTCGACAGTTTTTCTGGCAGTTCAAAAAGAAACAATCAATATGTGGGTCCTGAGGAAGGAAAGGAAAGCCATTTTTAGGCAAGCGGAGCTTAAAATTGAAGGTGCGCACGAAGATTCTTTTGCTGTACTTTTAGAAACTACTTTGAAAAACATTAGAGCTGGCGTCAATGTTAGGTGCGAGAATCGGTCATTGAATGAGCGAAAGGATAACCAAACTTGCAGTACTGAAAAGGAGGATCAAACACCGGAGCTGTCGCGCGATACTATCGACTGTTTTAAGCCACTGTATAATGCAGTCATTGGTCCCATTGAAGACTTGCTTTGTGATGATGAACTCATTGTAGTCCCTGATGGCGCTTTGTCCTTAGCTCCATGGGCCGCGCTAAGTGAATCTTTAAGGATCCGCACAGTTCCCTCACTGACAAGTCTGAAATTCATCATAGATTCTCCCGATGAATACCACTGTAAAAGTGGTGCCCTGCTTGTTGGAGATCCATGTCTGAAGAAAGTTACAAATAAAGGGGGTTATCCTATTTATGATCAACTGGAATACGCAAAAAAGGAAGTGGAGATGATTGGAGAAATCCTTAAGTGCCAACCACTGACGGGAGAAACAGCGACCAAAAAAGAAGTTCTTCGCAGAATAAATTCAGTTGCTTTGGTTCACATTGCAGCACACGGAAGTAAAGAAACTGGTGAAATTGCTTTGGCTCCAGACCCGTGCTGGGAATCCAAGATTCCTGAGGAGGAGTATTTTTTGAAAATGTCTGATATACAAGCTGTTAAACTGAGAGCCAGGCTGGTTGTCCTTAGTTGCTGTCATAGTGGCCAAGGAGAGGTCTCGTCTGAGGGTGTGGTCGGTATTGCTCGGGCTTTCTTGTTTGCTGGTGCTCGTTCCGTGGTGGCGACACTCTGGGCAATTAGTGACGAAACAACCCTGGAGTTTATGAAACGTTTTTACCAACACCTGAGAGGTGGAGAAAGTGCCAGTTCTGCTCTTCAGAGGGCCATGAAATGTCTCCGGGACTCGGACAAGTTTTCTGCCCCAAAGTACTGGGCTCCGTTTGTACTGATTGGTGATGACGTTACGATTGAATTTGATGAAAGTAACCGCGAAAGTCGTAAGTAGAAGAAGTTTTTATTTTGCAAATTTTTGAATTTCATTGTCTCGAATTCCAAAAAAATAAGTTGTAAAAATAAGAATCAAAAAGCATCTTTTAAAAAAATTTAAGATAATTGGCAAATTCGTTTGTAACTAGGAAAACAATTGCAAATCTTGTAAAAATAAGAATGTAATTGGTGGCTACTGTTCGATTGCTATGGATTCACTCAATACGATTCTATTCGTTCCAAACTGTTAATAATAGGACAATTGCACGATGACGTCATTTGACTACAACTACCAGAATCCTTGAGTTTGTTGTTTTCTTATGCAAATTAAGGCTATTGTTCTGTAATCCTCAGCGGGATTGACAAATTTAAATAACAAAGCATAACCGAAATGAATTGTGGTAGTTGTAGTCAAATATCGTCGTCGTGCAATTGTCCTATTAAACAAGACGCCTAAAGTCGTTTCCGTGGGATGCGTTGGTCTATGGAAGCATAATAGCGTTCTATCTGAATTTAAAAAAATTAGGGAAACCACCGGAAAGATGTGACATGTTATGAGCATCGATGATTAGGTTAACTGTATGAGTTGGTCTAATGTGCTTATGACTGAATTTATAGTACCCTGCGTGACAGGCTACTATTTCTCCCCAATCCACATCCCCTTTTTGCTTCCTCCCTATCCCCTACTCCTTTCGACGCCTGCTACGCAAGCTAAATTTATAGTTGTCACTGGTCGCAAGGATGGAGTTGATCTTGTTTTGATCTATCGCTTTGTAGTTATTTTCATAGCCCGATTTGGATAAGAAAAAGAAGTTATTTTGCATCAAGGTAAGGTTTACCCATTTACCTTAAATGGAATGTTAACGGAAACAAGTAATGCAGAACATGCGCGTAATGCTCTCTGATTAACCTTAACAGGAACTATATGTATAAAGATACGTCATATCTTGGTAGTAAGTAGCCACAGGTAACTTTTTCAAAGAGAAATAACCATTGTAGTTTTAGGTTAATGGAACAAAACAAAACAAAACATCCGCTTGCTTTATCCAGGGTCGAACCCAGGGTTACAAAGTTCGATAAAGTTCCAATGTTTTAATCCAAGATGAAAGTTTAATATTCCAAGATGCCCTTGATACGGTTAAAAATTAATTGCAATGTGTTTCCAAGGTCTCCAAGTTAACATAGTTCCAATGATTATCCCTGATTCCAAGGTATCATAAGTTTACTAAGGTCCACTCCTGATCCGTGTCCCATCCAGAAGTCCAATCCATGCCGAAAGCGAGTCGTCGATCGACGAGGACAATATTTTCGCGATTTCACCGCCAATCGTCAAGGGTACGAGTTGAAATTTACGCGATTTAACCTCCCATCGTCAAGGCGCTTTCGATAAGAAAAGAAAATAACTGAACTCTAGCTGTGCTCGGCAAAAACTGGTGAACTCCGAATAGAAAAATCTATCGGAAATCACGGCCCGCAACCAGACGCTACTAAAACCTTATGAAAAAGCTAGACCTAAACAAAAAAGAATCATGAAGGAAAGAAATAATTTGGCTTAGGTCGCCTTTCGTGACTTGCCAGTATCCCGAAGGATTTCACTGGTTAACTAGCCATCCTAAACCACGAGTGGGAAAACTCAAGCGCGACAAATTTGGCAAGGAACGTTCTGATTTCAAAGTTCTTCAGAGGAAGCAAATCGATTAAAAATCGATACAGATTTTGTACAATCTGATTGGTCGGCCTGGAAGAAGAGATAATCGATAAAGATTTTAGGCAATCCTATTGGCTGGCTTTGCAAAGTTGGGTACAACCGAACCGGATTTTTACCGTGGGAGTGCCACAGGCATCCCACGGAATTAATAAAAAATACACTTCATTATTTAGCGAAAGATCGAAAATTCAAGACATCAGCGATAGAAAATAGCTCCAATATTTCACAAATTCCAGTTACAAAAAAAAATTGAATAACAGTAAAAATTTTTACGGATAATAGGGAACCTCAATGCAAATACCGTTAACTGCCACTTATACCCCCCCCCCACCCCTGCACCCAGTTAGGTGACCATTTACCTGTAAACAAAAAAAATTCATCTGATTATAAGCCCCCTCCAAATGTATCGAAATTGATAATTGATTCGATTTATTCGATTTATTATGGCGTTTTGAAGCTAAATCAAAACCAGTAAATGCCAAACGTATTTTGATCAACACTGCTATAGCTTGTTTGGAAGCGCTTTTTCTATTCCGGTCATAAGGCCCCTCAGATATCAGCCCCTTCAATTGTAAGCTCTTCCAAAACCCCTTACGAAGATTTATAGGCCCAGGACCTATAAGCGGCCTTTTACGGTAGATTACTAAAAGATACCCGAAAAAGTCAGATTTTCGGGTGCGTGTGAAAATATCGAATGACATGCAAAGTGAGTGGGTCAGATACTTATCAACCTATTTAGAGGCGATTTGCGTAAAAGATGACAATCAAACTTCGCTTTTTGGTTAGAAGATTAGGAGGTCAGTTGTTTTCAATAATAAAAGAGATTGCTTTCACATCTTCGGACAGCTGTATGGATGCTAAAGGTTTTGCTGTGAGCTCTAGTCAAAGTTAGAAAATAAATAACAATTATTCACCGAAGTGGAGGTGGCTAGTCTTGGATATTTACCTAATTGCGAAGCAGTGAGCTAAATAAACCACGACTAGCCACTGACACTGAGGTGAATAATTGTTTTAGTATATACTAAAACAGTGAGATAATTGAGCACAAAAATGATGATTTTTAACTCAAATACTGTTGTCAACGATTACAATTTTGGCGCGTAATGACAGGGCGGCCGCGGCCGTCACTTTTTCTTGCCGCCAATTAAAACTTTTGAAGGCATTTGTTTAGCTCTTGCGGGGAAATTTCTCCAAAAGGAGTTCTGAATTCTTTTTGTATTTAAAATCATTCTATAAAAAAAGATTATTAAATTTAGTTTTAGGCTTATTTATGAACAACTTCGACTACCTTAAATAAAGTAACGCAAGACTTAAACTTATTTGTATTTGTAAACAAAAAACTTTTTCACCGGTTTCATCGATAAATTCGTGTCAAAAAGACAAAGCTTTAACTGTTAAAACTTCCAATCCAAACTTCTTCACCTTCTTCGTGTATATCGGAAACAGCTTGCTTGATTAGTTTTAAAATTTCTTTGTTTGTTTACGGCAGCAAACCGGGAAGGTATTTTGCTCGCAACTTACGCGAGTTTGGCGTCGCTCGCTCGGAGGAACTGGAGGTGAATCAGTGAATAGTGCAGGATATTCACTGATTGAGTAGCCAATCAGAGCGCGCGAAAAACACTATCCACTGTTTTAGTATATACTAAAATGATTTATCACTTGGATGGCTTGAATAAAAAACACCATGAAAATCTTCTCGGTTAATTTATAAGTGGTCAAATTTTGTCACCTTTGATGTCATAGTTTCAAATTCATCTCGTCCTTGACATCGTGCATTAATTAAAGGCATTATTTTTGATCTGGAGTGTATTTATGCAGTACATGTTATTTTCTTCAGTTCCAGAGGACGCGGATATGTGATGCCCGAAAACTTCTGAAAGAGTGGCTGTGTTTATAAATACAAAAAAGGCTTCCCGTTTAAGAGACTGTGGGATACCAAGAACACATTTTTTTGCCAGATGGAATTTTACTATCGATAGGCCATTTTCACAATAACGTCATTTTACTGCTACGGCCAGAATCTTTCAGGGTTTTGCCCTGTTGTACAAATTAGGGCTTTTGTTGTTTAAACCTCGCTAGGATTACCAACATTAACTATGAAAGGAAAACCAAAAAAAGGATTCTGGTCGAAGTAGTAAAATGACGTCATCGTGTAAATTTCCTATTTTAATTTTTAATAGCAGTAGAAAATGAGACCGTAAAAGCCTTTTTTCATTAACTAAAGAAAAAAGGTTTAGTGTAACCCCAACAACTTAAGACTAATGGAACGAAGCAGCATTTAATAAATACGTAAACGGCAGTTTTTGACATTTGCTGCTTTTGGTAACATTTTGTTATACATGTATACCGTCAGTAATCGTTTGACCCCATTGCAAGAGTCATGTCTTAATCATCAGTGGATGAATAAGAGACTGAAGAGAGTGTAGTCGTGAAAAGGACTATTGATGACAGTGACTGAGTGTCAAAGTGAATTGTATATCGTCAAACTCTGGCCCTGATTTGTCAACAAAGTCGTGATGTTATTGGTAGTCAGTCAATAACACCAGACTACTACTGTTCGTCGAGTGGTGAGTTCGATCCGATCCGTCGTTTCACTGATAGTCAAAGAGTCCAACTTTCGAGTTTTGATCAGTCAGTTTCTTGTTGGTTTTGTTTATTTTCACAACTCTGGCAACTCTGGCAACTCAGGGGCACCCAACGAGAACATAGTTCACAACCACTTAAAAATAGCTCAATCTCGTCCCCAGGGCTTTTCCCTTCTTCTCTTTTCACATTTTTTACCGGAAATGACCCTGGGGAAGAGGTTGAAAAATGGCATTGTTGAACGTATTTTAGTATTTAAACGGTACATATAGACATACTTTTATCTCCTAAAAATTTTTCATCTGCTCAGATTTCCTAGCTGAAAGCCTAGTGATCCGAAAATTATAGGGGATCAAATTTACCTTTTGGAAAATTTCAGTCAAAAAAGACTCCCGAAAATTCTAGGTGACCTCTTAAGGGTAAAAATCCGTTAAAATGGGCAATTATACCATTTTTTAAATATTCGAAAATCCTAGGAGAGGCAGGCAAGCAAGAAATTTTACAACAAATGTTCCGAAAATTCTAGATCGCAAGTCGTCTTCCGAAGAGATATTTTCCAAAAATTGGCGTTGGGTGCCCCTGATAACTCGTTTGTACGGTGCAGACCTTCTATCTGTCAGCAAAATCAAAATAATAGGTGTCCTACTGAACGCTGTGCATTAGCAAGTCCAAAGGAGCTGACAAAAAGATATAACAGATGATTCTGTCGGGCTTCATTCCATGGTGCAGTTAATCGCTAAATTTGATTCAAAAGCGTTTTACTTACTTGGTAAGGCATCTTTCTAAAGTTAATCGTTGGATGAAGTCTGACGTATTCAGCAGAGCCCAAGTCAATGCGATGGTGTACTTGTTTGCCTCTGTGTAGCAATATACCAATAACAATAACATCGACAGCTAGACAGCCAATAACATCGCCGGATTTTCTTGATCAATCAGGTCCATAACTAATAGTTTTATGACAACAATCGACGTTACAGTACCCACATGACAGTGATGTAGCCTGCGTGAAGGCTCTCCACACCGCTTATGTTGTTGAAACGTAGTCAGGAACTGTGTCAACAGCTGTCCTGTTCAGGACTATACTCCACCCGCACGATCGTATATATATATAGTTACAGCTTTTAGGCTTTATAGCATCGCTACATAGTTAATTAAGCGTAAATATTTTAAGTTTTTGGCGTTGATTGTGCCTATATATTCAGATTTTTATCATGTTTTGAGTGAGAATTTTGTTCAAAAGTGAGATTTTGAAATGCCACCTGTAGGCCTGGGCTAAAACTTCCAACAATTGTTCAATTGTCTCGATATCTTTCCTTAGGAGTTGCCCTGAACTTTATAAACGTTTAAGTCACTTCAGCAGAAATCAAAAATCAAGAAATTTAGTAAATTGATGGCGAATCGAATTTTTCTAATATATTCGGCCATGAACTTTCGAAGGCTAATTTTTGCCTTTAGATTAATGCTTGTCTTTATAACGTTTTATTGGAGAGCATAAGATAAGCTGAGATAATCATTACAAACTAAGGATAGAGAGTATCGGAAAACAAGTTTTTTTTTCTTTTTAAAACCGTAACCAGCAGCGTTAAATATTCACTGAACACGCGGCATAACTTTTTAAGGCCATGTCCGCACTAGTAATGAGTTATCCAAAAAACCTCCGATTTTCGCGATCACAAAAACGGCAACGAAACTATGGATGTCCATACTTGCGTTTAACCTTCGTTTTCGACAGTCAATACTAAACTCGGAAAAACACATTTCTGGAGTCAAATTTTTCCTCCCAGGGTATTCTAAAGGTAGTGTTAGGCCGCGAAGTCAGCGTATCAGTTCGTAAACCTTTGTTTTTTCTCTTTATACTTAGCCGTTGACTTCCATTTTGAAAAGTCTCCACCTTTGAGGACGCTTTATGAAAACATCGGGTTTTTTTATCGTTTTAGTGTGGACGAAAAGCCAAAACGCATTAAAAGTAGGCGTTTCCAAAGAATTATGCGTCAGTGGGAAGCCGCCATAGATTCACTTAGTGAGTAAATCGAGCGCAAATTATTAGTATACTACGACGTGAGTGCGTTATGATTTTTAATTGTTGCTAACCCATGTATTAGAGCTGTGGTTCAGAATAGTTGCAATACCTTTATCGTGCCATTAAGTTAATGCCAATTGTAATTGTTGTTTTACAGAGTTCTCAAACAGGCTGTTATCAAACAGATCATTTTCAGATCGCTTGTTCACAACGCGCTGTGGTTTGGTACTAAGAAACAACAGCAATCGTTCAACTATGACTGCTTTAAAATCGCGGACGGGTGATTTGTTTCCTGTACAATCGAGTTTTTCCAACCTATAGATTCAAAGCATAGCCTCGGTTATTCATATCACGTCACATTTATTAGGACGTAATTGCCTTCAACTGCTTGTACGCAATCTCAGCGTGTTGCGTGGCACAGTGATCAGGTTTTTGATGTTACCCATAGCTTAGTAATATTGTATTAATTTTAACCTAAATAAAAGGAGACATTAAGTGCAATTGCTGATCTCAATGATTTCAAAAAATATTTCAAAAAGACACTTACACTTGCACTTCCTCGACAGAGGTCCTGAAGACATCGTGGATTAGGGATGGTAGTTTTCCTTTTAGTTTGTCGTCAATTCTCACACTGGGTACCATCTTAGTAGCTAGTAGCTTACTTAACTTTTTTTTTTCAGAAAGAATTGTGGTAATTTTGAGTGCTATAACAAAAACGCATTCACTAGCAATAGCTATCGCCAAGTGCCAACGAGCAAATATTTTTCCCTTTACGCGCGCCCTGTTCAATTTGTTTAGAAATGTCATGAATTACCATAATTTACGAAACATAGTTTGAACTCAATTCGATTGCATAAGCAAAAATTACCTTGAAAATAGTGAACTAAACTGTTTTACTGCATAAAAAATTTGAAATCCCGACTTTACATAGCATAGTTTTCGAGATACTGAAGTTCGTGTTTTTGTCCAAAGTTGCGCACAGGTCATTTTAAATTTAGTGGTCTTTTAAGCGAACTTACTAGAATCCTTGAAAAATCACAATACGAATACGAATATTACGTACGCTAAAAGGTCAAGCAACCCTGTCAGCTCAAGACAAACTGATAATGCCAAATTCGGGGTATAAAATAAAACTCAGGGTATTGCAAGCCAGTTCCTTTTTTTTTCAGGCTTGGCTCTCGATCAGTAAGAGACAAGCTCTCAGGAAAAAGATGAATGGGCCAATCACACTATTCTTTTGAGGTACCTCTTACACTCTATCAACTATAACGTGGGCTTCGATATCTTGAACCCCTAAAATGTACTTTTATCTCCAGCTTAAAATCAATTCAGAACCAGAACTTTAAGATGGTAAGTGGATTCTTTTTTTTTTAAGTGTATATATCACAACGTAATTTCTGCCTAATGGCCAGGTCTGAACACGGGTATGGATTTTAGAGGTCGGGTCTGAAAACGGATGTGGAAAATGACATTTTCTGAAATAGGGTCAGGATTTGGAGAACCGGCGGCACACCCACACCAAGAATTCACGGGAGTACCCCCCGGGTTCTTCGGCCATTTCAACTTCAGTAAAAATAAAACACAAACAGCGGTAACAAACATGATGAATCAACACATGTTGCAAAAAACTAAGATTTTAAAGACTTCAGTGGCGTTTCGTGTGTAAAACATACAGATTTAGAAGTGACGGTTAAAAAGATTACAGTAAAATTTAGGGACGGACCATTAGAAAAGTTATGGGGGAGGGGGGTGGGGAATTTTTGATGAATTTTATTTAGGCCGTAGCATGAATATTTTTTAGGCGTAATTGGCGTGCATGAATTTTGTTTTCCATTTAATTTTTTCTTTCGCGAATATGTACTCTGTACTTCGCCCCCCCCCAGCCTCCATAAGGTTTCTAATGGTCCGTCCCTTAAACATCTAGAAAAAGACTAGACCTTAATAAACAGGTAAAAACAAATGATGATGACATACTAAATTTGAAGTCAGCAGGAAATTATAATATGTGCTGCTGGTAGAGACAAAGTCTTTCACTCGCAACATTTTCGTTTAAAGCAGGCTTTATTAAATCTCGAATCAACAAAGTTTTTTTTATTCTACAATGTATATTTGATTTCCGGGTTGTTAAATGGGAACACTTTGAGATATTTTTTGACAACAAGGAAATCGCAGATATACATTGTAGAATAAAAGAAACTCCATTGAAGAGAAACATAGAGGACCAAGTTGCAATCAGTGGAATGTGCTCTTAAAACTCGTTAACGTGCAGCGTATAAATACCCCTGAACTAATGAATGATGGGATCTGGTGTGAACTACCGGTACGGTTCTTGTGTCAATCCGCTGGGGATTGCACGTGGTCAATCGCACTCGAACTTCATGCTAGGGTGTATTTTAGTTGGAAAGGTTGCTGATTGGTCTTTTCATATCATGGGGAGTTCAGCCGTCTTCAAGTGTCAAAATACATAAAATGCAGCGCATACACCTGCACATCACTGTATATATATTGTTTGATAACATGTAATATCAAATCTTTGCTCATTGTCTCGAAAATATCTCATATTTCCGGAAAAATTTCCCAGGTTTCCCGATTCCCGGCAAAATCTTCAGATTCCCGGAATAAATTTGCTTTTCTCCCGAAACAGCACTTGTTAGAGCTGTCATCCTCCGTATAGAGGAGAACAAGATAGAGGTGCTGATGAAAATACTTTTTGGGTTATGGGCTCCTGTTTAAATTTACTCTCCTTAAACGTACTGATCAACACAACTTCTCTACATCTATATTTATCGTAAGAAACTTTTACAGGTCTGTTTACCAAGTGGGATTCATTCACACCTAGGAAATACGAGATCAATCTTGTCCGCACACTTGCTTTCCGTTGTTATCGTATTTGTCCGGATTTGATCACCTCCTCTTCTCTTACAATCATCGCTTAACTCATTAGCTACCGTATTTATTCGATTAATCACCCTGGGCGCTTATCAAATTTTTGACCTTGAGAGTGGGCGCTTATTCGAGGTTGGGCGCTTATAATATTTTCACCCTTTTCAACAAGTGCAGTATGTATAAATGGTAATAACAAACGTGAAGATGTAACAAAGCAAGGTTTCTGCAAAACACTCTGATGAAAACTCCGTCTTCGGGGAAGTCTCTTATTAGTACTTATTCCTTTTTTCGGGTGTTAGCGGGAAGTGGGTGGGCGCTTATTTGAGTTTGAGTGGGAGTGGGAGGGAGATGGGGTGGGGTGGGGGTCGGCGCTTATTCGAGGCTGGGCGCCTATTCGAATAAATACGGTACTC